>CM069240.1:4482363-4881691 GCA_035582765.1 Acer negundo | reverse complement strand
CATCATATTTTCCCTTTGAAAAAACACTTATTCAATCAAGAAAATCCATTCTCCACCATTCCTAATCTCATAATTTCTCCTCTCCAATCTCTCAACAAACTACTACATTACATCACTTAGAGCATCTCCAATGCTATTATGCATTTGGAGAAAATGGAGTGTCACATAGGATAGATATTTAAAAAGTTAGAAAAACTCTCTTCAATGCTATTATCTAAGTTGAATATGGAGATGATGTGACCAAAAAAAAGTTAGAAAATATGGAGTTGAGTTTCTAATTCTAGAAACTCTCCTAGAAATGCTGACTAGGATTTCTAACTCTTTCCACCAATAAGATTAAAGTTTTCAACTTTTTCCACCAATGAAATTAAACCTCATTTAATTGTAAAATAAAAGATGAGAGAGAGTATAATAATTGTTTTATTATGATTGGACATAAAATGAGTACATATTTGACTTTAGATAATTGCATTGGAGATGTAAATATACATTTCTTTATTTTTTTTTTCAAAAATGGACCCATAATAAATAGAAATGATGATGTGGCACTACTTAGAAACTCAAAAATGTATATTTGCATTGGAGATGCTCTTAAATCATTCCTCTCTTCCCATTCTGTACATCTCATTACCTTTGTCACTCACCATTAGACACTCACCTATCTAGACACATTTTCTTCTCTCACTCTTGACACTAGGAGCAACAAAGGAAAGGAAGGAGCAAGCATTCAAGAAGGAGATCCATGGGTGATTTCCTTATCTATTACTTGTTTTCTATTTTTTTGTAACTGTGCGTAATTAAACCCCTAATCTAGGGGATGGATGTGATGAGTATTTGGTTGTGGGTATTTGCTTAAGCTTTGTAATGAATCTCTATTTGTGTTCTATTTATTTTATCATTAGATTCTATTCACTATGTAATTGACTTGTATACCAACTTGTTAATTATAATTTTGTTTAGAATAATATATTATGCAATCATCATTAGATTGACACCCTTGTGTGATTAAGAATCCAATGAATATGATAGATTAATGGAGGGCATATCAACCACATTAATCTAAACCTATATTTGTAACTAACCAATCCCACCTTGACCCCATTTCCTTAATCGGTTAAGCATTTTGGTGGGAAAATGTTTAGAGTTCATATTTATGACCTAAACATATCCTAGAAATCAAATGGTTAACATATAGAGATTGTTGGTCCATTAAAGTGGTTTAGAAAGCATTACCCATACCCATGTGCAATTCCATCAATTCCCAAGAATCGATATTAATTGTTAAACTCATTCTCTTATATAGTATTGTTGATATTGGACTCCTATCCATTCAATTTCTCTTTATATTATTGTCATTTATTTTACTTGCATGTTTTGTGGTTTATCAAACCACACATTATCCACTATGATTTGCTTAATTGCATTTAGGACTAATTAATTATTCAACATATTACTCCAATTCCCTGTGGAACGAACTCTACTTACCACTTTACTAATTTTATATCTTACGTGGTTTTTCTAGTGGTTAAACAAGGTTTTCAAAACAAACACATAAAACGTATTTTCTTGAGTACCAAAACGACCTCATCAAAAATAGCACCGTTGCCGGGGAGTTCGTAGCAATTTGTTGAATCAATTAACTTTTCTTTATAGTAGTTAGTTTAGTTTTAATAATTTTAAATTTCCTATTTGTTTTTTTTTTTTTTTTTTTTTTTAAGTCTCTTTAGTTCCTTTTTATTGCTTTGGTAGTTTTTGTTTTTTTGTGTTTCAGACTCTATGGATTTCTTCATGCAAAACTCGAGGCCAAGCTACCCGCCAATGAGCATGTCATCGGATGGGAGAACTCATACAAGATGATATAGCAATAGAGTTCGCATTTGAAGGAAATTTCAACAAATCCATCAAAGCCACCACTCAAAACTACAAGGAAGTCTCATATCAATTGGAGGAAGAAGATCTATTCAAGATCATGCTAGAGATGAACAAGAAGTTTATGTGTATGAGTGAAGAGCTAAAGATGGCAGTGGATGAATTGAGAAAAGAGAATGATCTACTTCAAGGAAAAATGATGACAACTTCCTTACAACAAAAAGAAATGAGGAAAGATTATGAAGGGAGGATACAACTCTTGAAGAAGAAGTTAAAAGGCTAAGAAGCCTTAGAAACAACAAAGGAGAATAAGTTTTAAGAATTGAACAAGAAACTCAGTTGAAGTAATGACGCTCAAAGCCAAAAATGGTACTCTCAAGAAGTATAATGGCGAAGTCTCCTACAAGAACAAAGAATTCAAAGAACAAATTAAGAGACTTGAAGTCGAAAAGAGTGCAACATTGAAAGAGTTTGAAGAGATCAAGGAGGATTTTGCAAAGAGGATGTGGCTAATGCAAGCTGAAATTCAAACACAGGACAAGGCTTTAAAGGTAACGAAGAAAAAAGAAATGGGCCACCTTGCGGAACTTGCAAGGTATAAGTTTGAGGGAATGATTAAGGAAGTGTTTCCATGCTCAAAAGAAGAAAAGCTCGAATTGAGTCAAGCCTCTTCAAGTGCCAAAGTCAAAGTGCCGAATCCTATCAAAGCAAAGAGGAGGAAGGCAAAAATGAGGAATGAGAACCCTCAACCTCCACCTCCAACAAAGAACCACCAACAAGGTATCATTCCTAACCCTATCACCATGTGCCACCATTGCCATAAGATAGGTCACATTAGACCACGAAGCCAAGAATATGAGAGGCATGGCACACGAGGGAATTTTATACAAAGAGAGAAGTATAGGCATGTTATGAAGGTATGGGTTGAGAAGCCTATGAATTGGAAGAGTCCACCAAAGATAAAGAAAAATTGGGTAAGGAAAGATCTAATGAACCAAATGAGAAAGGAGCAGGAAACAATGGAGAAGTCATCTACATTTGCTTGTAAATAAGAATGAATATCCCAACTTGATCAAACCACCCTTAGTTAATCCTAACCCCACTCCAAATGCAAAATGTTGAAAATTTTAGTGCATTTTATTTTTATACTTTTTGTTTAGTTTGCTTAATTTGTTTCTTTGAATAATTGGAGTTTCAAGTTCTTGTTGACAATTGCTTGAATTGAGTATACTTTTATTTTGCCAGAACTTTCTAATATACTTTGTGAGTGTGTAGAATTTCTATTGCTTCTTGAGGAAGCACGTGTTGTGTTGCTTGTGCGATAAAGCAAGGTTTCTTTATCTCTTGGGATGAAACAAAGACAACTTGGAGGGACGAGCAAGCCAAGAGTGCTCATAAAAAGGGCGAGAGCCTTATTCTAAGGAAAGCAACAATTTGGAAATTCAAAGTGCGGAAGCACCACGCCACGTCTTGCCTAGACATTAAATCGAGCGCTTTGTGGGAGGCAACCAACGTTGGTACATTTCTTTCATAGCTTAAAATTCTTTAGTCACATCATTTTTGAATTCTTTTATCTTTATTTCGTTTTTGCTTAGAATAAGGGTGTGAGATGGATTTTGGTAGTGGATTTAGGATGTATGTGCTTTATTGACTATTTTTGAATGAAAGGAATGTCGATGAATATGCCATTCATGATTGAACATCCTTTTGGATGATTTTGTGCATGTTAGAATGAGTGGACACTTTGCCAAATTTTTGGAAATACTTTGATTATTTGTGGACATATATGCATCATTTGCTTTGGATTTGTTGGGTTGCACCTTTTTTTACAAATTTTGCCTCTTACGAACATTAAAGACAATGCCCAATTTAGGTTTGGGGGTACATTTGCACAACACCACTTTGTTTACATTGTTTGGTTTCAAAACTTGAGCCAAAATTTTCAAACTCTTGCGATAATGCCATATTTAAGCATTCTTTGCTTGTTGAGATTGCGCTTTTCATGAGTAGTGAGGAATTGTACATCTTTGCCATTGTTTGGTTTAGATTAACGTCATGACATTTAGGGTGTCATTGAACAAAGTGCGTTAATCTTTTTCTCATAATGTTAGGGTGAATTATCAATTTTGCTTTAAGGCTAGGAATTAATAGTGGAGATTCTCGTGAGGATCACAAACATGGCCTTAAAAAGCATATTTTGAGTTGTCAAATATTCACTCTTTAAACACTCACTCGCAAACACTTATTCAAGCATGTATAGGTCTCATTTGCACTTAAATATTGCATGTCATAGAATATTATGGACTGCTTGTGGATGCTTTGATTTGCTTGTGGACAAACCTTTAGAAATGACTTTAGGCAATGCATGTAAAAGACCGTAAATTGGCCTAAATACTTCCATACCCTCTAATGTGTGTGCTCCCAAGCCCCTTTTGAAGCCAAAACACATCTTAAGCTTTTCATTTTTGAACCACATCTAAATGAACCATATAGCCTACATAATTGACTTACCTTGACCAAATGATTTGCTAAGGCTTAGGATATGGATGTACGCTCTTTTAAGAGAAAATGTTGATACATGTACCTAGGCAATTAAATTTGTGTAAAAGAGTAATGAAATGCAAGAGTGGATGAAAAGAAAAAGAAAAGAGAAGAAAAAGAAAAGAAAAGAAAAGAAAAGAAAGGGCAAAGCCAAGAAAAAAATAAAATAAAATAAAAAGAACTATGAATTTGGTACAATTGGCCTAAAAAGAGGGTTAAGAATTGAAAAAGCTACTCAATAAAAAGTTTGAGTAGAGAATGTGCAATTGCAGTAATATTGTAAGCAATGGACGCCAAGTGTGTGACCAAATGCGTGAAAGGAATTGGAACTCATAATTAGAATGTATATCCTAGGTAAATCATTGGGTTCCTTGTTATCTATTGCCTATGTTTTTGATTCACCATTCACCTAAGGCCTCGTTACAACCAAAGAAAGACCTTTATGATCTTTAGAGATGTCCACTTGTGAATTTGGGTTGATGCATGTTCTTTCTAATTCATGGCTTGCAATTACATTTATGAGACTTAATTTCCGTAAATTGCGTTTTAAAAATGATCATGTGCAATCAATTAGATACCCACGACATGAATTAATATTGCATATGTATTTTGAGTGAAACCTAGGAATCAATGAAAAGAAAAGAGAGAATTCAGTGAGGATTAGATATCAAGGTGGATTTTGTTGAGTACTAAAATGACCTCATCAAGGTCTTGAAAAAGGGCCATTGAAATTTATCACCAACTCCTAAACTACCCTTACATGTCTAACCCTAATTGTGGTTTGTCACCAAAATAAGCCAATCAAAACTTAAGGAACTTACAATATGGTTGTAATGAATAATGTTACAATGAAATGTCTAGAATATGGGTGATTTATGACTTTAAATGAGCTTGTCTTTCTCCCTTCTCTATGGATTAATGTACTATGCATGCATGGCAAGATTGACAATTTATAATAACTTTAATAAGCAATTTGAAGGATCGATAATTAGAACAATGATTCTTATCAATAATTAATATGGCCAAAGCTCCTCATATTGACACTTAATAATTAATAAAAATTTAATGATAAAGCCTCTACACGACAACACGTGTCAATGTAAGGTTCTATTTTACTATATTATATAGATACCGTGGCCATAACTTTTGTATTGTATAAACATCTGTTGATACCATGCAACACTAACAATCACTTGGTCATTTGTCACGTAATTCTTTCAAAATGAGAAGTACATCTTATGATTCATTGTGGCCCTGCAATGGTAACAGTGATCGGTTAATAGACATAAGATGCCTACTTTACTTGTTGCCCTTCATATTGAAGCATTCGGGTTACTACGCAGATTCGACATCCGTTAATCCTCACACTAGTGCATTCACTGCTACAAACATCAAGCACACCTTGATTCCCTAACAAAATGATAGGTATTGTTCTTTTCTTCATTTTAACTTGCACAATTTATTCATTCTCCTGTATAATCTTATATTTTTCTAATCTTAAAATGTTGTTGTTCTAGTTGTGGTGTCTTCATGTTCAAGTATGCTAAGTCGATACTCTCCGGAGTTAGATTACCATGGATGAAAATTTTTTTCCCAAAAAAATATACCTGCAATTTGTATGGCAATGGCAGTTGACATTTCACAAATGGACAAATTGCCAATCCTCCTTAAATATTTATATTACAATGAATGATTGTTGGTATGTGATATTAGATGTGCTTGTTGGTATATGATAGTGGGGCAGAATAGTTGATGGTATATATTCTGATGTGATCTCATTGTTTAAGCCTAGGAATTTTTGTTTTGAGCTTGAGAATATATCTTAGGCTTAGATTTTGTATGTAGATTGATGTTGCATATTTACTTTTGTAAGCCTTGGAATTAATGTTTTAAGCCTATGAGTTACTATTTTAAGCATGGGAAATAATTTTACATGTTTTTGCCCTGGGGATTTCTATAGTAAACATTACATGTTTATTTTCATAAGCCCGGGAAATAATGTTTTTGGCTTGGGGATTTCTATTTTGCGCATGGGAATTAATGGTTTAAGCCTGGGGATTAATATCTGATGCCCGATAAGTATTATTTTTGATTTTGTAAGTAGCTCTCCCTATTTCATAGGCCCATGAAGTATTGTTTTGTGCCTGGGACTTAATCTCATAAGCCTAGAAATTTTGTGGAAATGGAACGCGTAGTAAATGTTACATGTTTACTTTCGTAAGCCTGATAAATAATGTTTTAAGTCTAAGGTTTCTGTTTTGTGCCTGGGAATTAATGATTTGAGCCTAGAGAGTCATATCTAATGCTCGTGAAGTATTATTTTGATTTTGTAGGTAGTGGATGTTCCCTGTTTAATGTCATAGGCTCGTGAAGTACTGTTTCAAGCATGAGACTTTATCTCATAAGCCCGGGAATCAACCTTTAAAATGTGGAAATGGAAGGAATAGTAAATGTTGTTGCATTTTTAATCCCATAAACCTGGTAAATAATGTTTTAGGCCTACGGATTTTTTGTTTAGAGCCTGGGAATTAATATATGATGCCTGGGAAGTATTATTTTGATTTTGTAGGTAGTTGATGCTCTCTGTTTAATGTCATAGGCCCATGAAGTACTGTTTGAGCCTGAGACTTAATCTCATAAGCTCGAGAATCAACCTTTAAAATGTAGAAATGGAAGAATGAAAGGAATAGTAAATGTTGTTGCATTATTAATCTTATAAGCCTGGTAAATAATGTTTTAAGCCTGTAGATTTTTGTTTTGAGCCTGGGAATTAATATATAATGCTTGGGAAGTGTTATTTTGATTTTGTAGGTAGTTGATGTTCCCTGTTTAATCTCATGGGCATGTGAAGTACTGTTATGAGCCTAGGACTTAATCTCATAAGCCCAGGTATCAACCTAATATGTAATAAGCATCACACAAGATGAGAAAAAGGGTAATTCCCGGGCTTACGACATAATTTCCCAGGCACAAAACAAGTACTTTCAGGCTTATGAGATAATTTCCTTGGCTGAAAATAGGTGATTATGGACATTGACGGTGGACGTTGAATTTAGATCTCCAACCACAACCTTTTCATTTTTATTAAATTAAATCTTAAAAAAAAAAGAGTAATTGTATTAAATAAAATAAACAAAATACATTAATAATGGATGTATTTGAACACAACATTCATTCCATCAGTTATGAAAGTATTTACATTGAATTAATAATAGATTAATACTGTCAGCTACTTATGGCTTTACATGCTTCATCGGTTGAGTTAAACTTTTGGTAAGAAACTCCTGAAAATCCATTCACTTGTTCATGACATTTAGGCCAAGAATTAAACATACTAGTTTTCCTTCCGTTGAAAATAACATAAATAGAATTCTTCCCTATTTCATATAGCACACTTTATATCTATAAATCGAAAAAATTCAAATTTAACAATGAATGTTTTAGTATAAAGGAAATAAATTGCAAACAACACAAAACCCTCTCAGTCATTTAAATAAATAAATAAAATTTAACAATGAATTATTAGTATACAAGAAATATATTGCAAACAACACAAAACCTTCTAAATCATTTAAACAAATAAAAAATAAAATAAAGAGGAAGAGAAAAACATGACTAAATATTTTAGATCTAAAAACTGGTATACAAAGCAAAGATTGTTTTGGATCTAGGACTGAAGAATGGATGCATGAGGCAATGAGATGTATAAATGATGAAGAGTCTATGGACTTGAGGCAAGGAAGAGTTTGAGGGAGATGCAAATAATGTGAATAGGTACACAAAGAAGCTTAAGTGGTATACAAAGTAAAGAAGTCCTACAAAATTCAAGTTTTGAGGATTTCAGTTTGAGAAGACATGAAGAAGACGACAGAAGGAAAAAAGTTGTTAGGTTTTCAGTTTGACTAAGGAAAAAGAAGAAGATTAAGTGGGATCCAACCTTTAATAACAACAAATAATGATGGTGGGATCCAGCTTTAATCCACTACCACCATATCATGTAAATACACGTGGCACACATATTCTGATACTTGAGATAAATATACGAGGCCTGAGAATAACATCTCGAGCCACGATGGTTGTGTTTTTTTTACTACATTTAATTTTTTTTTGACATTTTTAATTATTTTTCCAATAAAAAAGGTGTTGTTTGACTTTGAATTTTCAATATTTACGATTTAATTTAATTTTTTCCACATTTTAGTTAATTTTCCCAGGATCAAAATGATATTCCCAGACGTAAAACTTTATTTGCCGGGAATATGAGATGCAATTTAACATGCAACCATTTATTATAAAGCTTGGAAGGAGCTGCAGTCCACTACCGCTCTATCATGTAACAACAAGTGGCACAAATATTCAGATGCCTAGAGGCTCGGGGTATATTTTAAAGCCCGGGAATAACATCCCTAGCCACGATGGTTGTGTTTTTGATTAAATTTAATTTTTCCTACATTTTAAAATATTTTTCTGATAGAAAAGGTTGTTTTCCACGAGCGGTGGCCAACCATCGGGTTCGTCTTCCACAATATAAAATGAGTTCGTAAGATCAATTCATAGTCTGTGAGACTAAGTCCAAAAACCCCTAAGCATTATATATATATAAAGTATTTGTCTCCTTACCAATTCTAATGGGGTTGATAGGGGGAGATGTATCCAACCATGCAATGCTCTCTAAAAATAACCTGAAGTTGCCTGTCGAAGCCTATCCTTGATGACCAATCCCAATCGACGAAAATGGTCTAGGATCCACTTAATCAGATGCACAGTTGGTGCACTATTATGCCCGGGATACAACAGTGAAGCACATGAACTCTTGTTTTTAAGCCCAAATAGAGTCAAAATGGTACCTTCGACTTTTTAGACAAGTGCCGATAAATTATTGGTTGAGGTAAAAATAGTTTTATTTGACTTTGAATTTTTAATATTTACGATTAAATTTAATTTATCCCACATTTTGTTAATTTTCACAGGCCCTATCATGTAACAACACGTGGCACAAATATTTAGATGTTCGGGATAGAGATGTGAGGCCCGGGGTAAATTTTAAAGCCCCAAATTAACTTCCTGGGGCACGATGGTTGCGCTTTTGATTAAATTTAATTTTTCTTATTTTTCCAACAAAAAATGTTGTTTTCCACCGGCGATTAATCTACAATTGTACATACAAAATCAAAATAATATTAAAAGCCCACCTAGTTAGAGCTTGGGAAAGTATCTCGTTAGCCCGAGAAATTCTAATTGTGTTTGTATTGTGTGATAGTTGTTTCATATCATAAGCTCGGGACTACATATGTGGAGCTTGAAAAATTATATTGTAAGCACAGGAATTACCCTTTGTTTTTGTCTTGTGTGACAGTTGTTTCATACCATAAGCCCGAAAATACATATGTTAAGCCTGAGAAATTATATGATAATGCCTGAGAATTACCATTTGTGTTTGTCTTCTGTGACAGTTGTTTCAAATCATAAGCCCAAGAATGCACAAATATTAAGCTTGGGGAATTGTATCGTAATGCCCGGGAATTACCCTTTGTTTTTATCTTGTGTGACAATTGTTTCAAATCATTACATATGTTGAGCCTAGGTAATTATATCGTAATGCTCGAGAATTACCCTTTGTGTTTGTCTTATGTGATAGTTGTTTCATATCATAAGCCCGAGAATACATATGTTGAGCTCGGGAAATTATATCGTAATACCTGGGAATTACCCTTTGTTATTGTCTTGTGTGATAGTTGTTTCAAATCATAAGCCTAGGAATACTTTTGTTGAGCCTGGGAAATTAATATCTAAAGCCTGGGAAATTAAAAAACGGGAAACTACGCCATACCAACAAAGAATAAAGCAACTTTAGAAGCGATTTATCAAAGTCACTTTGAAAGTTGCATATGGATCTAGTGAATGTTTGAAAATCAGGGCAAAATGACAAGTGACTTCATCCAAGTCACTTCTAAAGTCACATATGGATATGCTATTCTCGGATTCCCGATCTCCAAAAACTAAAACCCGAGCCTCATAAAGAAATTCCCGGGCTTCAAAAATCCATAATTTCATTTTAAAATTATTTTTCTTTTAAAAAAAAAAAAAAAACTTATAAAGCAGGATCTACACCAAGACACCATACCAACATAGAAGAAAGTGACGTTAAACGTGACTTTATCCAAGTCACTTCTAAAGTTGCATATAGATATGGTGAATGCGGTTTCTAAAAATGCAAGTCGTCTTTGATTTCTCGGGCTTCAGACAATAATTCTCAAGCACCAACTAGTAATTCTTAGGGTTAAATATGCAACATTAATCTACAATTCTACATACAAAATCAAAATAATACTTCATGGGCTTCAGATATTAATTCCCAGGCTCAAAACATTATATCCCGAGCTTAGACATGTAACATCAGCCGCTTTACAAAATCAAAGGTTGATTTCTCGGGCTTCAGACAATAATTCTCAAGCTTAAAAATGCAACATTAATCTACATACAAAAACAAAATTATACTTCATGGGCTTCATATATTAATACACAGGCTCAAAACATTATATCCTGGGCTTAGGAGAGTAGACATGCAACAACAACTGCTTTACAAAATAAAAGGTTGATTTCTCGGGCTTTAAACAATAATTTTCAAGCTTAAAATAGTAATTCTCAAGCTTAAACATGTAACATTAATCTACATACGAAATCAAAATAATACTCCCTAGGCTTTAGATATTAGTTACTAGGCTTAAACATATTATCATGGGCTTAGGAGAGTAGACATGCACATCAACCACTTTACAAAATCAAAGGTTGATTTCTTAGGCTTCAAACAATAATTCTTAGGCTTAAAAATGAAATTCTCAGGCTTAAAATAGTACTTCTCTGATTTAAACATGCAACATTAATCTACATACAAAATCAAAATAATACTTCATGGGCTTCAAATATTAATCTTAGGCTTAAAACATTATATCCCGGTCTTAGGAGAGTACACATGCCCACATTAGCCGCCTAAAAAAATCAAAGGTTAATTTCTCGGGCTTCAGACTAATTCTCAGGCTTAAAATAATAATTCTCAAACTCAAACATTGAGAATATATTCCCAGCTTCTAAGATATATTCTCATCATCTTCTAAATAGAAATGCCCACTTAGGGCTCAAAACATTCAGAATATATACAATGAACTATTCTGCCCCACTATCTATCACATACCAACAATTAGTGTATACAGGCACAAAATTTTAAGGGAAATTTGCAATTTGCCCATTTGTGAAAATGTCAATTAGCAGGCACTTTTGTTGAAAGAGATGGTATTAGAGTCAGGGTGTGTGTGTGTGTGTGTGTGTGTGTTCAAAAGTGGTCAGACCAACAAACTGTTTACCCTTCCAATAACCACCGCATTGCACTAAGAATCCAATCATCGAATTCATAGGACCTGATATTAGCAAGCACTTTTGTTGAAAGAGATGGCATCAGAGTTGGTGGGTGTGTGTGTTTTGTGGGTGTAAGATTCCCATTCATTGATTGACTTATTTCATGGACAAACCACAATTGGGGTTTGAATTATAAGGGTAGTTTCGGTAAAGACCTTAAGGTGACAAGCACTCCAAAGGTAAATTTCTAAGTGCTTACTTGTAATTAAAGAGATTAGTTGCACACACTCACAACACATGCATAATTCTTATTCTTGTATGATGTGTGTATTTTTATATGTGCTCATTCATAATCATTTATATCTCTTCATGCATATTTTTATTGATTACATCTTAGGATTAGAATGCCATGTAATTTAGGCATTTAGGATGCAAAAATTGATGTAGGCGTTGTACGGTCGCTTTACAAGGCGCTATACGTACAACGCCCATCTTAGACCTGGTGGAAATGGGTTTTGCATGTATCAGACCAGATTCATTTAATTGAAGGCATTGTACGGTCGCTGTTCAATAGCGCTCTACGTACAACACCTATATTATTCCTGAGATGAACATCTGGTTGGCGCTGTTGGGTCGCTCAACAGAATCGCTATTTGTAGAGCGACAATGAAGAATGTTCTTCATTTTCCCAGAAAGTTGCTGTATAGGTCGCTCTACGTACAGCGACTTGTATAGCGCCCAAGGCAATATTTGTGTCACTCATCAAAACGCAACACTTTAACTTTGATACCCTATATATATGCCTCTATGACTTTAGGTCACATTAAAGAGTTCATAATCAGATTTCATACTTAGGATATTTTTCAAAGTAAGAAAAATACTCAAGAACTCACAGTTAAACACTAAAAGCTAATCCTTTTTGCATCAAACTTTATATTGCATCATCTATGACACAAAGAATGCATCCATGCATGGTTTTGCATCATCACAACTTGCTTGATAAGATTTTCACTAACTTCATCTAATTTTATTGTCTTTCTTAACAAGTCTTCTCTTTATTCACTTGTATGTTTTTAGATCATATGCTAGATACAAGATAGAGATTGTTTGTGATGAATTGATTGAGTGTTGTATTGTGATAGCTATCTAGGTTTTCATAATCAATGTTTAGCTAAGATTTTTGACATATCATTTAGCTATTGATATCTAGGATTGCATTAATTACTAATTCATCATCCTAGATAAGCATATAAGGTTACCTAGCTTTTTTGCACTTTGGATATCATCATATATTCACTTAGGTTTTATTATCTCTTCATTGAGAAGTAAGTCTTGTGTTGCTACTGGGATTAGGTAGCTTAAATCACAAGCAATTGGACTAGGTTCACTCATACCGGGATTAGGTAGGTGTGTGATTATTGACCGGGATTAGGTTGTAATTGTTATCAAATTTCGTGGATTTAAGGTTCGAGTGTGGCACACTTACTAGCCTGTGGTTTTTCCCGTGAGGGTTTTCACGTAAGTATCTTGTGTCATTTACAATTCCGCACTTTATACATTTGATATATTATTGTGACTAGTTAGGGGTACTCTCGTCAATTTGACTAATAATGAAAATTTGGTAAAATTGGATAAAATTTATTCACCCCCCTCTAGATTAATATTAGGCACACCTTAATTTGTTTCAATGGGGTACTACTGATCGGACAAAAATGTACATTATTTTGGCCCTTATTTCCTATTCTGTGTTTATTCTCGGGTATATATCATGATTTAATTGTGTGAATTAAGTGTTTTTAGGTATTTATAAAGTTCAAGGGCATTGGAGTAATTTTGGAGAATTAAGGGCAAAAGTGTAACAGTTGAGGAAAGATTGAGAATATTGTGGTTTTGTAAGAGATGATGGACTGTATTGTAATTTTCCACACAAAGCAACCATCCAACGCCATGTCATTAATGATGTTGTGCATTTTGGATGTAGTTGGTTTGGGCTGATGGAGCTCTAGCCCACCTTTAAGCACACCTAATGCATAACCCAAGAAGAAGAAGATAGCCTAATGATCCAATTGATCGCTTAAACCCAAATACACCCATCCCAAATACTAAGTGCACCCCATCATCATTCTTCATCTTCAACAGTCGTCAGAAAGCAACCATTCCTTGCCTTATTCCAACCGATTTCAAGTGCATAAGACAGCCGAGCTCAACACGAGTTTGATGAGGTCCTTCTCGGCTCACCAAACCTTATCGTGATCCATCCAAGAATTCTGGTCTAGCAGCGTCACACTCCTCCATTCGTCATCAGTCAAACCGCGAAGCCATGAAGGAAAAATGTCTAGAAAAGGGTTGTGGTTTACCTTTCGCTAATCTCCACTGCTACTCCACAGTGAAAAAGTCCAGTGAAGTTCACCTCTAAAGGTCACCATGGAAGCCAACGTGAAATTCAACAGTGAACTAGTTCTGATTGGCTGGAAATTTATGAAAAGTTCCCCTTTGAGGGGTTTAATAGTAATTTGCCATGCTAGGGTGTGTTTTGGTAATTGACCATTCGTGCCCTTTAATACCCTGTAAATACATTATAGTTTCCTTTAGAGAAAAGAGAATCCCTTCTTCCACCATTCATAATCTCTCCATTTTTCCTCTCCAATCTCATCAACAACAACTCTAGATTACTTCACCTATATCACTCCTCTCTTCCCATCTTCTCTACACATCTCATTTGTCATTTTCCATTTGACTCCACATATCTAGACATATCCTCGTCACCCAATTTTTGCACTAGGATCAACAAGGAAGCTCAAGGAAGGATCAAGCTTATAAGAGAGACCTAAGAGTGATTTCTCTACATTTTACTTCCATTCTTTGGTTGTGATTATGTGTAATTAAACCCCCATTCTAGGGGGATGATTTGAGAAACTCTTGGATAATGAGTATTTGTTAGAGCTTTGAATATTATGTTTACACAATTATAGTTTTATTTACTTTTTAATTAGATCTTGCTTTTATGTGATTGATTGATTTATTGACACACTTGTTAATTGCAATATGTTATAGGATTTACTTGTGATAAAATTGGTTGAGTTATTGACACACTTAATTGATTGTAGCACATAGTGAATAAGATAGGTTGTTAGAGAGTATATCTGTAAGATCCTTGATTTGCATTGTCTTGATTCCATTGCAAAAATCTATATATTTGTAATAAGTGTTGCTTAAGTGGTTCTTGGTGAAAAGAAGCTTCAAAGGTTAAAAGTGACGTCTTATTCAAATATAGTCTTTAAGAGGAAAATCACACACTTGGATGCTAAGGTATCAAGTTTATTCTTCCTCTTGCAAGGCGTAAGTGCACACATACACAATTCATTCTTATGTGTCCCTGCATTGTTGTGCAAACATTTGGTATAACACATTTACACACATTTAAGTATACTCATGCATTGGACTCATATAGACAAACATTCTAGAATTGCATGTTTTATCACTATCGCTTAGATATGACATACTTATGTGACATTTTGTTTATTTGTTTATGTTTATTGTATTTTGGACTTAAACATGATCTTTTATGATTCCTTATTGAGTCCCGGTCATTTCGGTTACTCATTCATTAGGTTTCGAGTCCAAACGATGTAGCTACGCTACTTTACGTTCTCATTCGTTGAGTTGTCTTCGTCGTTATTTTTCAAGATGAATTCTCAACTTTTTTGTAAAGTTTTGTAGTCTTCGTTATGCGTGAGGGAGTCACAATTCATAATCCGAAGATGGATTCAAAATCAGAGTTCGGGAGGCCCGAATAGGGTTGAAGAACGTGAGCTGAGCGTGAGAGGACCAAGCAAGGCCAAAGGCCAAGCTTAGTGCCCACGTGTGCCACACTGTCAGCATGGCCCTATGCTCATGTGTGCCACACGTGGTTCACACATGGTGCTGATGTGTGGCACATGCTGATTGGCTGCCCCCCCCCCCCCCCCCCCTCTTGAACTTTATCAAAAGCTCTCCTCCTTCCCTCCAAATAATAAAAAGAAGAAAATTTGAAAAAGATGAAGTGCAAAATTTTCTCTCCAAGTTTCTTAACTTCCAAACACCATAACTTTCTCATTTAAACTTCGAATTGAGTGGTTCAAGTTGGAGAATATTCATATTCAAGTCCCCTACCTTCTCCATAAAATTTTGTTGCTGTTTGATCCAGTTTTGTGATGATTCTACCCTCAAAACCGAAACTGCACGTGATTCCTAGGTATTGAACTAAACTTTGTGATTTCTTCTTTTATGATCTTCAATTACCTTGGGTTTTCTTCTTTTATATGTATGTGTATGTATTTTTAAAGCTATTAAGAAAGATAGCTTCATAATCAAACTTAATCAAGTCTAATTAGAAACAAATGTGAACTAGTTTTCTATAATTCTAGTTTTCCACATGTTTGAGAGTTGTATTATGATTAGTTTGATATCTAGGGTTATTTATGATTTGATTTACTCATTTTATGATTAATAACCTTAGTATGTACTTGGATCCTTTATTTGAACAGATATAAGATTAGCACATTTGATTTTGTGTTTAGAGCTAACTAGGATTTAATTGATTATTCATTATATCCTTGCTCTAAATACTTGCTAGAATATTCATTGATCATATTTTGTGATTCTAACATTTTTGGTATGTGTTTCTAATATCTTAAATATGTACTTCATATATATGATTGATTCAAGTGTTAGCTTTGTGAATGAAACTAGGAATCACGTGTTAGGTGTTTCACATGCTCTAGGTTTCAATTCATGTTTTTATGACTAGACAATATTTGACTTGTGTGCTCACATGATTAAGTCTATGTCTACATGATTTGTACTTGATCCATACATTTCATATATTCATGCATCATCTTGTATGATTGCATCACTTGGATTGTTAAACTAGAATATCATATATTGTGTGCTCATTGTCTAATTCTAGTTTCCATAGTTCATATTGATCATATGTCTTATGCTGATTGTGCTTTCATCATTTGCATCACTTAGACCATTGGCTTGTGGAAAGGTTGAAGTCAAGCCTTAATTTGAGCAAGAAGACTTGGCTAGAAAAGTGTTCCGGATAGCCAAGCACGAAGTCTTAGTTAGGATCAAGAGAATCTGGATAACTAAGCAAAAGCCTTAGCTAGGAGTTTAAGTACTCCGGATGGCTGAGCTAGAGAAGCTTAACTAGGGTCATTTGTGATCTAGATAGCTAAGTAAGGAAATCTTCCTAGAGGCTTGAGAGTCTTGGATAGGAAGTTGCTTCCTAGAGGTGTAGGACACACCTTGGATAGGGAGTAGGCTAGGTGATTCACTAGGCCCGAGGGTAAACAAGGAGTTGATAGCTTAGGGTGGATATCATAAGTTGATAGCCTTGAGTATGTAAGTTCTTTTTGTTATAGTGGATTGCTTGCCGATGGTTATCGATTCAACCCATGGACGTTTCCTCTTCGGAAGTTTACCACATAAAAATCAATGTGTTAAATGTCTCTATCTCTATCTCTTTATACTTGTATATTTGATTAATATAACTTGTTTAAGATCTTCATTTCCTCACATCATTGTAAACAAGTTATTAGTAAAGAAAGAGATGCATACATTATTAGTTGAATCAACACTTGTCTCTTATATGTTGTAAGTGTCTGAACATTGTATCTTGTAATATTCTATATCAAGTTGTAAAGTTCTACTTAGTGTAATTATATTGTAATACTCAAAGTACAACTTGTGGAATTTGCTATTCATTGAATATACTTGTATATGAGAAACATTGTCTCTTGGTATATGTTTTGTAGACTAAGGGTGGTGAATTGAGCATACATGTGTTAATTGTTTTCTTGTAATAATCATTTTAAAGGTTAATTTGTATGCTCACTAAGCTTTCGACATAAGTCACGAAAAAGTTTTTAAAACTAGTGTGTCAACCTATTCAACCCCCTTTAGGTTGTTTAGTATAACCTTTTTGGTATTTTCAATTATCAGAGCGGGTCACTTAAAGCAATTAGTGTGATTTGGGATCTACAAGGTTATTTACTAGGATAACAACCTTTTGTCTATAATTGTATGTTTTTGTTGTCCTCCTTTGTTGATTGGGAAAATGTTTGTTTTTATTGAAAATGCTCATGAAAGACTTCACTAAGTCTAGTGATGAGCAAGCTTGGTTGGATTGTAAAGAAGGTTTTTTCTTCTCCGAGTTTATATTTGATGGAGTAGTTTCTCCAAACTAATATGTTCATAAAGTATGAATGAGTTTATTTTTTAGAAGTTGAAACTTTTAGATCTTTTTGCCATTCATAGCGGTGTAAGTTTTGAAACACCTTTCTCTTAATTATGATTCAAATATGGCAAAGGAGGCATGAAATAGAATCCAAGCTATTTGTGAAAAAAAAGTTCTTCTTGTTTTATATTTCATTTGTCTACTAACAATTTTATTGATAAACTTGAAAAGAATGTTAGTGACAAAAGCAAAGAAGAAGAAGTTTTCCCCGAGTATAATCAAGTTAGACATGATCACTTGACAATGCAACTCAATCAAGAGTTTTACAAATCAAAGACCACTAACTTCAACTTGATGGCAAGAGTTCAATCTCTTGAGAAGGAAAGAGATAATACTTTGAAGGAAGTTGAAGTGAAGAATAAAGTGATCAAATATCTAGAAGAGAAGACGGTTGAAGATGGTCTTATGTTAGAAAATTTAATAAATGATTTTGCTAATAATTTGTTTTCTTTTATAGGAAACGATCAAAGACGAGGAAGAGGAGTTGAAAATCATGAAGGCCAAAGAGCTTGGTAAACTTCATAAAGATTCAGGTGACTTAAGCTTTGTAGATGAGCAAGTGGAGTCTCCTACAACTAAATGCAAGTCACTAAGAAATAAAAGGATTTCAAAGGTCAATCTTTCAAGGTCAAGTGCAAAATCAAGAAGAGTAAGGAGCCTTCACCGTTGGTACATTCTCACCTAAATAGTATCATCTCCTTATGTATTCTGGTTTGTCATTTTGAAATGTTGTAGTGCATACTAAATCTAGATGCCATGAGTTTATTAGACAATGCAAATTAGGGAATGAGATGCATATTAGTGAGATGAGAAAATCTTCTATGAATGTTTCTTGCATGATAACACTTTGGATTTTGTTAGTGTTAATGATAATCATGTGAGGAAAATTGTCAAGAAGATTTTGGTGAAAATGAGTGTTTCACATGATCATATGTATAGTCTTGATAATATCTTTGTTGATGGCAATGTTGTGTTTAACATGAGAAATATCTTTATAGAGAAGATAGTTGATGATTTATCTTCTAGATATAATATTGCTATGAGAAATGATCATGTTGGTTTATATGTGTTTGTGCTCCCAAGACCAAATGGGTCAAAGGTGAGTGCTCTTACCATTAGTATAAGATTGCACATGTGAGTTAGCTTTAAGATTAGTGTCTAGTTTTGAGTAACTTAGCTAGTTAGCTTTGTTTCTCTATGACTTCGACATGAACTTAGCTATCTCACAAATATTGCTATGATAGTTGAAATTTGTTGATTAACTTTTGAGAAGTTGTATATCATGAAATCTAAATGGTAATGATTTTTGCTAAGACTTTTAGAGAAAGTCATTTTTGTGTTTGAGTTGAAATGTTGAGTCTTTATTCTCTTTGGTCGACACACTAACAACTTGTTGTGATGAGGACAAACAAGCCAAGAAAGCTCACAAAAAGAGCAAAGGCTTTGCATTTGATGAAAAAGCTTGCTTAGGTATTTCTATATCCTAATGCTTGCTTTCTAGCTTTTCATCTTTTAACTCTATGTTTGCATCACTTCATGGAGCATGTCATATTTGAGAACTTGTATATTGTTTATATGGTCCTCCTTGACATTTGCTCATTTAGGATCTTTTGGTGATAATTGTTCACATTGATCTTAATCATTATGTGTGTTATTGTTTGTATGATTGTTGAGTGACATGTTTTGCACAAATATGAGCTTCATATTCTTTGAAAAGCTACTCTCTTGAGAAGTAGAGATCTTAAGTAAGTCTTTTTACTTGCTTTTTGATCATGTGCTTTTAAGCCTTAAAAACTTGGTTTCAAAAATGCACTTTGCTACTCTTGTATGCTTAGTTGAGTAAGTTGAGTTTGATTGATGTAAGTTTTGGATACACCTTGAAGTCCTAAGACTAGTACGTTTAAAGATGACCTATGGTTGGTATCCATTTGCTTTGGCAATATAAAACTCAACGAGCACCCTCTTGGAAAGGACTACACCTTGATTGTGCAACCGCCCAATGTAGGAAAGGGCTATATCATTGTGTTGAGTGAAAGCCATCATGAAGAGTATTTGTTTATGTTAGAAAAATCAAAGAAGTGTTGAAAAGAATCAATAAAAAAAAATCTTTGATTCAAGCCTAAAACAAAACAAAAGGCTTTATGGAGTATAGTTGAATAATCAAATTAGTTCGGGTTGTCAAATAGAAATGAAATAACGAGCCACATGCACACATAACGCTCACATGTTGAAATCTATTCTCTTTAAAAGCAAAATTCCGGATGATAATCGATTTGACCTTTTTATGGAATGACTTATGATGAATAGTTGTTGAAATTGTTTACATGTTTGATTATCAAATTACTTCTTTTCATATACTTGAAGCAAAATCTTCACACACACACTTTTACTTATATGGTATTTTGATACTCTAGCAATTTTAGAAGAATTATGAGAGAGATTGAAAATCTTAGTGTATCTCTCATAGTTTGTGGAGCTTATTTGATAAATTTCATTAAAATTGCTTAAATGTATGATTATGTGGATTTCTTTGTGAACAATATTCTATCTTGATCTTAGATAGAGCAGTTGTCAAGGGGGAGCATGGTATGCTAGATTTTGTTCTCTTTTATGATATGTTCACATGTTTCAAGTTGATATTTGTTGGCATAATCTTTGATTGATATAATGAATCTTTTAGATGCTATTTCATATGTCTTGATTTGCATGATGATTCTTTGTATTACGATATGTCTTTGTATTTTTGATCATAATTAATGCATGAAACTTTTTGTAATAATTGTATGATTGTGTTTGCAATCACCTTCTCTTTGTGTGGGGTTGTATAGTAGTTGAGATTGCAATCAATTTCTTCATTCTTAAAGTTGATAAGAGAGTAATTGCAATGAGTTCCTTTTTGTGTGGGTCGATAGTAATTGTAGTTATAATCAATTTAATTGAGTGTAGTTGCAATAAGTTCCTATTTGTTTGGGGTCGATAGTAATTGTAGTTGTAATCAATTCAATTGGTTATAGTTGCAAAAAATTCCTCCTTGCTTAGAGTAATAGTAATTATGGTTGTAATCAATTCCATTGATTGTAGGTGCAGAAAATTCCTCCTTGCTTAGAGTGATAGTAATTGTGGTTGTAATCAAATCTCTTCTTGAGTGGGGTCGAGATGATTGTTGTTGATACCAATTCACTCATATTTGTGGTTTATATGATTATTCTTGCAATTGTTGAACTTGGTAGAAATGACCAACGTGCTTAAGAGTAAAATTTATTCATTTGTAATTTATTAGTCCTTTGTGAACAAATCTACTTGATGACAATAAGTGAAGCATATGTTTAGGGGGAACTTTAGTATATTCAACTTCATTTTCTATACGATTTGTTTGCTTAATATCTTGTCTTTATCTCGTGTGTCATTTGTCTATTCCTTGATAAAAAGGGGGAGAAAATATATATCTCACCATGTTTGATATGGGGGAATCTATGTTTGATATAGGGGAGAAAGAAAGTGTATTCCTCACCATGTGTGAGTTTTGTACATCTTTGTACTTTAATGGAGACTTTGTCTTAAGGGGCAGAATTCTTGTCTTAAGAGGGAGAAAAGAATTCTTGCCTAATTGTGTTAAGGAACTTAGGAAGAGCTTTAATGTGAAAACATTTATACGCTTGAGATAACACATTTTTGTTTGAGATAAGGGAAGTTTTGTTATTTTTTTTTGGTAACATTTCTCACCATTCTTCTTTGGAAGAAGATCTTTTGTTGGTTTGCTTCTTTTCTCATTGGTATTTTTAGTCTAGGGATCTCTTTGTAATGTGAGGATGAGAGAATGTTATCAACATTGAGTTTATTGGAGTGAACAATGTACGGTAAGTATGAGGTTTTGCCATGGAATAGCCAAAGGGGGAGATTGAAAGATCCTTGATTTGTATTGGCTTGATTCCATTACTAAACTCTCTATACTTAGGTGGTTCTTGGTGAAAAGAAACTTCAAAGGAAAAGCGACATCTTATGCAAATATCGTCTTCAAGAGAAAAATCGCACACTTGGATGCTAAGGTATCAAGTTTCTTCCTCCTCTTGCAAGGCATAAGCTCACACAAACACAATTCATTCATGTGTGTCCCTATATCATTGTGCAAACAGTTGTTATAACACATTCACACACATTTAAGTATGCTCATGCTTTGGTCTCATATAGACAAACATTGTAAAATTGCATGTTTTATCACTATCGCTTAGATATGACATACTTGTGCGACATTGTGTTTATTTGTTTATGTTTTTTGTATTTTGGACTAGAACATGATCTCATATGATTCCTTATTAAGTCTCTGTCATTTCGGTTACTCATTCATTAGGTTTTGAATCCAAACGATGCAGCTACGCTACTTTACGTTCTCATTCATTGAGTTGTCTTCGTCGTCTTTTTTCAAGATGAATTCTCAACCTTTTTTGCAAAATTTTGTAGTCTTTGTTGTGCATGAGGGAGTCAAGATTCATAATCCGAAGACGGATTTGAAACTGGAGTTCGAAGGACCAAATACGGCCGAAGAACGTGAAAGGTGCACGAGAGGAGCGAGATTGGCCAAAGGCCAACCTTTGTGTGCCATGTGTGCCATACAGCTGGGATGCATCTCAGCCTACGTGTGGCACATGCGCCCCACATGTGGAGGTGATGTGGCAGCCTGTGATTTTGCCATTTTTCCCTCCCTTGAATTCTTTCAAAAGCTCTCCTCCTTCCCTCCAAACATTAAGAAAAAAATTTGAAAAAGATAGAGTGTAGAATTTTCTCTCCAATTTACCCAACTTCCAAACACCATAACTTTCTCATTCAGACTTCGAATTGAGTGATTCAGTTGGAAAATCTTCGTATTCAAGTTCCCTACCTTCTACAAAAAATTTTGCAGCTGTTTGATCGAGTTTTATGGTGGTTCTACCCTCAGAACCGAAACTGCACGGGATTCCTAGGTATTGAACTAAACTTTGTGATTTCTTCTTTTATGATCTTCAATTACCTTGAGTTTTCTTCTTCTATATGTATGAGTATGTATGGTGAATGCTATTGAGAAAGATAGCTTCATTATCAAACTTAATCAAGTCTAATTAGAGACAAATGTGAACTAGTTTTCTATGATTCTAGATTTTCACATGTTTGAGAGTTGTATTTTGATTAGTTTGATATCTAGGGTTATTTAGATTTGATTGACTCATTTTATGATTAATAACCTTAGCATGTGCTTGGATCCTTTATTTGAACAAATCTAAGATTAGCACATTTGATTTTGTGTTTAGAGCTAATTAGGATTTAATTTATTATTCATTATATCCTTGCTCTAAATACTTGCTAGAATATTCATTGATCATATTTTGTGATTCTAGCATTTTTGGTATGTGTTTCTAATATTTTGAATATGTGCTTCATATATATGATTTATTCAAGTGTTAGCTTTGTGAATGAAACTATGAATCACATGTGTTAGGTGTTTCACATGCTTTAGGTTTCAATTCATGTTTTTATTATTAAACAATATTTGACTTGTGTGCTCACATGATTAAGTCTATGTCTACATGATTTGTACTTGATCCATACATTTCATATGTTCATGCATCATCTTGTATGATTGCATCACTTGGATTGTTAAACTGGAATATCATATATTGTGTGCTCATTGTCTAATTCTAGTTTCCATAGTTCATATTGATCATATGTCTTATGTTGATTGTGCTTTCATCATTTGCATCACTTAGATCATTGCCTTGTGGAAAGGTTGAAGTCTCTTGCTAAGGTGAGTGAAGCCTTAATTTAGCAAGAAGACTTGGCTAGGAAAGTGTTCCGGATAGCCTAGCACGAAGTCTTAGGTAGGATTAAGAGGATCCAGATAACTAAGCAAAAGTCTTAGCTAGGAGTTTAAGTACTCCAGATGGTTGAGCTAGGGAAGCTTGACTAGGATCATTTGTGATCTAGATAGCTAAGCAAGGAAATCTTCCTAGAGGTTTGAGAGTCTTGGATAGGAAGTTACTTCCTAGAGGTGTAGGACACACCTTGGATAGGGAGTAGGCTAGGTGATTCACTAGGCCCGAGGGTAAACTAGGAGTTGATAGCTTAGGGTGGATATCATGATTTGATAGCTTTGAGTGTGTAAGTCCTTTTCGTCATATTGGATTGCTTGCCGATGGTTGTTAATTCAACCTGTGGACGTTTCCTCTTCGGAGGTTTACCACGTAAAAAACAATGTGTCAAATGTCTCTATCTCTATCTTTTTATACTTGTATGTATGATTAATATAACTTGTTTAAGATCTTCATTTCCTCACATCCTTGTAAACAAGTTATTGGTAAAGAAAGAGATGCACACATTATTAGTTGAATCATCACTTGTCTCTTGTATGTTGTAAGTGTTTGAACATTGTATCTTGTAATATTCTATGTCAAGTTGTAAAGTTCTACTTATTGTAATTACATTGTAATACTCAAAGTACAACTTGTGGAATTTGCTATTCATTGAATATACTTGTATATGAGATACATTGTCTCTTGGTATATGTTTTGAAGACTAAGGGTGTTGAATTGAGCATACATGTGTTAATTATTTTCTCATAACAATCATGTTAAAGGTTAATTTGTATGCTCACCAAGCTTTTGACATAAGTCACGAAAGAGTTTTTAAAACTAGTGTGTCAACCTATTCACCCTCCTTTTTGTTGTTTTGTATAACCTTATAGGTATTTTCAATATCAACCGCAATTTCCTAGGCCTTTGATCGTCACTAACCAATCCCACCTTGACCCCCCCTCCTTAATCGGTTAGGCATTTTAGTGGGAAGTTGTTTAGGTTTCATAGTAATTACCTAAACACACTTCCGAATGAGATCGGTCCTTGATTGTGTGGATCGTACGTTAATTGAAGCCATGTATGAATTGCTCAAAGTCCTTTAGCTACTCTATCATTTCCCTAGACTTCTTATTAATTATTTAAATCCATTTTCTTATCTAGGTTTTTGGTATTGGATTCCCATCTCCATTCATATTCTCTTTATCTTCTTGTCATTTACTTTACATGCATTTTTTGATGGTTTCTAAAACCATACACTATCCAACTTACCATGATTTATTTTCTTGCACATTAGTTAGACTAAATTAGATTAGATAGCAAATCGATTACTCTAACCTAATCTCTGTGGAACGAATTATTGCTTATCGTTTTACTAATATTTCATCCTAAGAGGATTCTTAAGTGGTTAAACATGGTTTTCATGTGAACACATAAAAACGTATTTTGTTAAGTACAAAACGACCTCATCAACTACTACTTTATATATAGCCTTATGTTATGTGTGTCAATCACTCAACAAGTTTATATGGCACCAACCACAATCATTCAAGCAATAAACTTCTAACATATTCTAATCTATTTTGGAACATTATTTTTCCAGTTTAATTTCTTCCATGATAACACTTCTAGTTTCACCAACCTTCCAATTCATGTCTTTATAACTTTCAAAAATTTCACAAACAAAAATATATGCCACATCTTGCCACAAGTGAATTACAATCCAGCACATACACGCACAAGAACACCTAGATGCTTGGAGAACAAAAGAAAAAGAAAGACATAACAAAAATCATCATTTCTATATGATTTTATCATTCAATCTTCCATAGCTTTTTGTAGACAAGAATACAAAAACATTTTGTGTATAGAAACTAGAAAGAAAGAGATATAACTACAACCATAAAGCACATTCATAATCAAAAGTATGTTGTTTTTCATTTCCAGACTTACAAAGATCCATCTAGCAAGCCATTTCCAATTATTCAATTCATCATTCAATAAACTAATCAAATCATGTAATTTATAGCAACAAAAACAACCCTTAATCAGGAAAAACTAAATTGAATCAAAGAAAAATAAAGTGTCATTTATAAAGAAAACAACCATTTTATTTTCCCTCCAATTTTTGGCACTGCGATTCTAACTACATGGAGTCTTAGATTGTTGTGTTTTTTTGGCTCATCGAAACCCAAGTCAAGGTTTAGGAAGAATTCTGATTTGGATAAGGAGAAAATAAAGTGTGCACATGATTTCCTATTGGGATTAGGAAATTAGATTTTCTTAATAATCTCAAATCAGCTAGGATAAGGAAATAAGTTAGCTTTTCTTATTTTAAGAGGATTTAGGAGTCCTAGTCTAGTAAGGAATGTAACCCAAGTCCTATACCTATAAATAAGTTTATTGTAACCAAGCATTTTTCTCCATAGTGCTAGTGATTTCTCAAGAGAGATCATACGAGGATGTAGGCAAAGTTAGCGAACCTCGGTAAATTCTTTGTGTTTGTGTGGCATGTTTTCTTTATTGTTCATACTTTATTCTGCGTATTCGCATATATATTATCCTATAAGTTTATCACCGTAATCTATCGAGAAAACACGATTAATAATAGAGTTTAAAATCAACAAATTATTATTAGAGCTTGGTTATAGCGTTTTTTGAGATGGCGGATGATAAGATTAATGACGTGAAGCCTATTATAATCGAGAAGTTTGATGAGAAGGTTAACTTCATGTTATGGCAGAGGAAGATGAAGAACATCTTGATTCAGCAAGATCTGTAACATGCTATTCTTAGAGTGGAGAAGAAGCCAGTGGAAACTACAGATGTTCAGTGGAAGCGAATTGACGTAAATGTGAAGAGCTTTATTGAGCTACATCTTGTCGACAATGTGATGCTTAATGTCAATAAGGATATGAATGCTAAAGAGACATAGGATAAGCTCAAGAAAGTTTTCAGGGGTAAAACTTTATCCAACAATTTTTTCTTAAAAGATGAACTTCTTAATCTTCAGACGGAAGAAGGTGGAAATCTACAAGATCATTTGAGCAGATTTCAGAATTGTGTTGCTAATTTATTAAAGGTGGATGTGAAGTATGAAGATGATGACAAGGCGCTTTTACTATTGAGATCTTTACCGCCTTTGTTCAAGCACTTCAAGACCACAATCATGTTTGGTAAAGAAAGTCTAAAGCTGGACGAGGTTATGGAAGCTATCCAATCTTATGTCAAGCTGGATGAAAATACCGAAGGCTCTCAAGCACATGGTCTATATGCCAAAGGCAAAGAGAGGGGTCAGTCGTAAAACATGCATGATAAATTTGGCAACAGGGGTAGATCAAAATCCAATGGAAAAGAAAAAGAGAGCAAGGGCTGCTTTACATGTGATGCTACTGACAACTAGAAAAAGAATTGCAAGATATGGCAAGAAAGGAAAACAAAAGTGATGGCAAGGAATTCAAGTACAGCCAGTGTGGTTACTTTAGGTGAAAGTGACGGAGAACTCCTTGTGGTAACATCGAGCTCTAAAGCTATCCAACATTGAATTTTGGATACCGGTTGTTCGTTCCATATGTGTGCTAACAAAGAACGGTTCAACACATATGAGAAAAGAAGCTGCGGAGAAGTTTTTGAAAAGAAATATAATATGCGTGTGTCTAAAACAACCTAGAAGGGGGGTGAATGGGTTGTTAATCCGATTATTACCAAATATTTTGGATTATTCAATATTAAAAAATAAACTCAATTCAACAAACAATTAAATCAAGTATAAAATGTGAAAATTAAAGAACACTTGATTTTTACGTGGAAACCTTCAACAAGGAAAAACCATGAGCTATTATGCTAGCCACACATAGAGATGATAATATTTCCCACGGGGCCGGGGCCCCGCGGTGTTCCTCCCCAAATGGGGCAGGGATGGAGGATAATATTCGGGGACGGGGACAAAGTCTTGTCCCCGAAGTTAAAGCGGGGCAGGGACAGAGGAAGCACTCCCCACCCCATCCCCGCCCCGATATATATATATATATATTATATATACATATATATATATACGGAAATTTTCTTATGAGGATGCCCTGATATAATTATATAAGGACATTGAATGTGAGCCACTCGTTTTACATACTTTGACTTGATATATATGCACTTGTCAAATCACTTTTATAAATGACTGGCTTACATTCAATATCCTGATAAAGTTATATAAAGATGCTATGATAGGAACGGGACCGTATATATATATAATTTAGATTTTTTTAATCATTAATATATATTGACACCACGTTTGGCCATGTTGTGATTTGTTGGAATATATAACAGAATATATATATATATATATATTATATTTATAACTGAATTTATATATTATATATATATATTGACACCACGTTTGTAAATATACAACTAAATATTTTGACACCACGTTTGTCAATATATATATATTATCGGTCTCGTTCCTATCAGGGCATCCTTATATAATTTTATCAGGATATTGAATGTGAGTCACTCATTTATAAAAGTGATTTGACAAGTGCACACATACCAAGTCAAAGTATGTAAATCGAGTGGCTCACATTCAATGTTCTTATATAATTCTATCAGTGCATCCTCATAGGAAAATTTCCGTATATATTATATTTATAATATATAACTGAATTTATATATATATATATATATATTTTTTTTAAGTTGTAATTTTTAAATATATAATTATATTAAACGGGGAATGGGGAGGGTATGGGAAAGGCCCCTCCAACGGGGAATCCCTGCACCCGGCCCCATTTCTCTTAATGCCGGGACGGGGACGGGGACGGGGACGGGGACGGGTATGAGGATGGTTTTGGGAGGCGGGGATGGGGATGGTAAAGCATTCCCCGCCCCCGACCCACCCCGTTGCCATCCCTAGCCACACATGGTTACCAAAATCCATTATATGAATAAAAGGTTGCACTCTCAAACGATACACGGACTCTCACCCTAGACAACCTCAGGTTGTGGACACTACCACTCAACACTCTTGGTTTAATCCCTAGTGATATCCCCCGATCACTAATCTTGGTGTGAGTACCTCCTACTCTACCCGCATGCCTTTTACAGTGGTACTTGACCAATTGCTTAAGCACTACACACCAGTAGTCACAAGACTTAATTCTTATGAAGTGATCAATAACCTATGTGAATATGTAGTGATATTCAAAATGCAATTAATGCTAGGCAACACTAAATGCTTATCTAGGATTAAATGATGTCAATTAAATCAATTGGCATACAACTTAGCTATGTAATGGATAATCAATCCTAGATACAATAGCTATCACAATCAATCTCAATAAAAAAATGAGATGAATTAGCTAGATATTATATAAACTTGAAATCCTAGCTATCACAAACAAACTCAATCAATCAACACAAATATCTCAACTTGTAAATAAATCTTAATCTAGATGCCAACAGGTCATAAATGAGATTTCTTGCTAAGTAAGAACACAAAAATGAATAGATGGTATTCAACTTACCAAGTCATGTGTATTGAAGAAGACCCATGTATAGATACATCCTAGATGATCTTAGATGATGGTTAGATGATGTTTGATACACATGGATATGAGTTTGGATGAATAAAAATGAGTTCTTAGGAGTTTTTCTTTCTTGGGAAATACTCTCTCTTTCAAAGATGTAATTTGTAACTCTTATAAGCATACAAGAGAGAAGACATCATATATATATATATATAAGAACCCTAAATGAAACTATATAGTTTTGGAAAGAAAACTCATTTCTCTCGTCAAAAAGTGACTTTAGAAGTGACTTGGATGGAAGTCACTTATAAAGTCGCATTTGTCTCGGAATACGGGGTCAAAAAAGTGACTTTAAAGGTGACTTAGATGGAAGTCACCTTTAAAGTCACATCTGTCTCAGGTATACAAAGTGTGGCGGTGCAATAGCTCCAGATTCGAGCGTCCCGAAACATAACCAAACGACATCGAAACCTTTCTTATGATATATCATTGGAAAGGTATGGATGTCTACTTTCTACTCCTTTTCATAACATGAGGTTTAGATGTCTATAGAAAGATTTATAGTCATTTGAGTGACCAAAGGTCAGATTTGGATAATAACAATATTGCCAAAACTCATGGTATAATACCATGTGACCCAAGACCAATCTAAGAGAGGAATAAGACCTTGTCAAATGGTATAATATCTGTAGAGAAGGACGAGACTAAGCTTTGGCATTGTAAGCTAGGGCACATGAGTCAAAGAGGGATGCAAGAACTACACACAAAAAATCAGCTGAAAGGTTTTAGTTTCTACAAACTGAAATTCTACAAGTACTGTACTCTCAGGAAGCAAGTCATTCAAGATTATAGACAGTGAGAAAAGAAGCAAAGAGTCATTGTACTATTTTCATACAAATGTATGGGGTTCTACACCAACTAGGTCTAAGGGAGGATCAAGGTATTTTGTTATTTTTTTAGATGATTTTTCGAGAAAAGTATAGGTTTACTTCATGCGGGAGAAATTCGAAGTTTTCACAAATTTTAAAGAGTGGAAAGCTGAAATAGAAAACTAAACGGGCAGAAAAATTAGATATCTAAGAAGCGACATGGAGGTGAATATAGAGACAACAAGTTCTTACAGTTCTACATAAAAGAAGGTATCATAAGGCATTTTACAGTGAATAAGACTCCTAAACAAAACGGGGCAGCAGAGAAGATGAATAGAACTCTCACGGAAAGAGAAAGAAACATGCAGTTTCATGTAGGATTGCCTGACATGTTTTAGGCAGAAGCGGTTAATCATGCTTGCTACTTGGTTAACCAATCACCCTCAAAGGTTCTTGATTATAAGTGTGCAAAAGAGGTATGGTCTAGAAAACCTTTTGATTATTCCAATTTAAAAGTTTTTGGTTGCAGTGCATATGTTTTTATTTCGAGTGATGAAAGAACCAAACTCAAGCCAAAGTCACTCGAGTGCATTTTCATTGGTTTGAAAATGGAGTGAAGGGCTACAAGTTATTAGATTTTGTTAACAAGAAGAAGGTTTTAAGTAGAGATGTCGTGTCCGACGAGAAGACTATGACCCTAAATAAAATCAAGACAAGTGAGGAGAAGAAAACTGATGTTATAGAAGAAGCAACCGAAGTTTCTATAGCCAAATGGGTCATGAAAGAAGATCTAGCTCAGATATATCACGAGCAACTGGATCATGATGAAAAAGATTAATGAGGAAAGAGTAAAGCAACAACAACAGTCACAAGTAAGAGCTCAAATGGAGCTATCACCATTGCAGGAGCAAGACTCCCCGGTTCCCTAACAACCTAAGCAACAATTTCAAAGAAGCACAGTACTAGATAAGCCCAAGCGAGAATGCAAGAAACTAGAAAGGTATGGTTTTGCTCAAGACAAAGTTAATTATGCTCTAAATGTTACTCACAGAGATCCAACCACGTATCAAGAAGTTATAGCAAGTGATGATCGGGAAAGTTGGATGGTTGCTACGTAAGAAAAGATGCAATCTCTTGATAAGAACTCTATTTAAGAGATACTTTCTAAACCGAAAGACCAAAAGATCCAAAGATAATTGGTTGTAAATGGGTGTTTAGAAAGAAAGAAGGGACACATGAAGGTGATGCCATGAAATATAAGGCTCAATTAGTGGCAAAAGGTATTCACAAAAGGAAGGAGTTGATTATGACAAAATATTCTCTCTAGTGGTTAAGCATACTTCAATTAGATTGCTATTATCAATAGCAGCACATCAGGATATAGAGATAGAACAGATGGATGTTAAGACCGCGTTTCTATATGGTGATCTAGAAAAAGTCATTTACATGGCTCAACCAGAAGGATTTGTCGAAACAGAGAAGGAAAATCTGGTTTGTAGGTTAAAAAAGTCTCTTTATGGGTGATCAGGGTATAAAAATACCTATTTTATGCCTATATTTCCTATTACTTTGTGCTTGTTTATCGGGTAAAACCGTGTATTTAATGGATTAAATAAGTGTTTTAGGTAAATAGGGAAGTTCAACTGCATTGTTGTCTTTTTGGACATTTTAGGGGCCAAAGTGCAAATATGGGACAAATATTGATTATTCTGTGATTAAGGGAGAAGTTAGGGTTGCATATTGTAATTGTCTAGCCAATTAGAGAAGAGTGCCACGTCATTTAAGCTAGATGACGTCGTTTTGGTAAGCTGCACGTCAGCGTGACGCAAGGCTGACGTTAGCGTCTTTTTCATGCATACGGGTCGTCACGACCCGCGTGACTCGACTCGGATCCGGTGTAGACCTGATCGCGACCCGTCATGTTCCAGCCCATTTTCGACCCATTTTTTGTGGTTTTTCCGGCCAAACTATGCCCATATCTATGGCCCATGTCCTGGCAGTCACGTTGGTACCATTTCCAAGCTTCCATGTACATGTTTCCCTTCTCCTCCAATTCCTCCAAACTCCATGGATGTGCAAGCTTCAAAGTCACCATCTGCGCCTTCTTTCACGTGAGCTAGAGCTTCCAAACACGTAGAATCTCCGTGATTTTATGCCAAGAGAAGGAACCTGCGAAGCAGAGTGACTGAACTCACGGGTTAACACATAGAATTTCTGATGACTTCGTACTATGGGAATGAATCAGCGAGCATGGTGTTTCGAAGTCGTGAGCTTGTCGTTTGAAAGGGATTTTGATGTCTTTTAATATCCAAACCTTGCCTAAACAGTTCCCCATATAAATATACCTCTTTTGCCAACAAAAACACAATCCCTAATATCCAACAAATACCTAGAATAGCCTAGAATCAATACCAAGAACACCATACTCTACTTAGCTTGTAACTAGTGTGTAGAGTGGTTTTCCAACCACCAATCTTAATCCAAAGCTTCCACGCATTGATTCCGAGCTTGGGAAAGCAAGAGGAGTTAAGCTTGCTTGAAGACTTCTCCAAGATCATTGGGTTGTCTCTATTGTCCCTCTTATTTCCTTAGTTTGTTATTAATGTGTAACTAAATAGCTATGTTAAGGATTTGGTGTATTCATGTATTATTATCTATGAACTAGTTGTATCTATTATTTGAATTGAGCTTTAATAAATGTATGCTTGTTAATTGATTAATCAATTGTTAACTTGCAAAATAGGATTTACTTGATTAATGCAAACCTTGCTTAATTGAGTTAACCTATAATTGAAGTGCTTAATTGTTATCAACTAGTAATTGGATAATTGCATGATGCATTATTTCCCTAACATATCTCATTATCACTCATGCATAACCCTTGCATTAGTTGGTAATTAGTTTAGTTAGTTAATTTAGTTGATTGTAGTTGGTAAGCTTAGTGATTAGTTTGTTAATTGCCTAAAGGAATGACAACTCTTAGTTGTAGTTGATTTAGTTAACTTAGTGGTAATTCGATTAAGGCTTTCTTAGATTAGTTAGTTAATTTGCTTGTGACCATTTCCATTTACTTTTCTTGCATGTATTTAGTGTAAATATATTGTATATATCTATATGTGTATCTAAGACCTAGAACCAACTTAAGGTACCACACCTCTCTCATGGGAACGATACCATTACTTGTAACCGCTATACGCATCTAGCGATTCGTCTACTTGCGAAGGGTAAAAACACTCGCACGTCATATCATTTATGATAGTTTATAGAACTGTCCTGATTGTGCGCATCAATGGGCTAAATCAATCTCCAAGGCTATAGTACAAGCGTTTCAACTCATACATGCTGAAAATAAATTTTAGAAGATGGTTAAAGGATTGTTGTGTTTACTATCATGTGTTCGAAAATGGTATGATTATACTATTGCTACTTTATGTAGACGACATGTTGATTGCATGCCAAGATATGTCTAGAATTCAGAAATTAAAGATGCAACAGAGTAAGGAATTCAACTTGAAGGATCTAAAGGCTGAACAAAAGATCATTGGAATGCAAATTAGAAGGGACATAGTAGCGGGAAAAATCTGGTTGTCCAAAGCAAAATACTTTCAAAATATTTTGGAGCGATTCAACATGAATGAAGCAAAGCCCGTGACTACTCCATTGGCTGCTCACTATCGGTTAACTACAGGAAAATAGTTGGAAAAGATGAGTAAAGTGCCTTATGCAAGCACAGTAGGATGTCTAATATACGCGATGGTTTGCATAAGACCTGACCTAGCATAAGCATTAAGTTTCGTTTCGAGGTATATGGCGAATCTAGGAAAAGAGCATTGGTCTACAATTAAATGGATTCTGCGTTACTTGAAAGGTACAAAAAGTTTAGGGATCTTATTTGAAAAACAAGGGAAAGAAGTGTTAGGTTTTTGGTTTGTCTTGACATGTACTCCATATCAAAGCGGTGTTTTTTCTTGTATCGTTTAGTGGTCTTAGAATTGATGATTTGATGATTCAAAGCTTCAAAGAAAGACTTGGCCACAACACATGCAAGATGGAGTCTTCAAAGAGAAATGTGTTAAGTTGCACAATAAAGGTATTTTAGACCTTATTCCTCTTATAAGGCTTAAGCACACACACACATGACATTCATAAGTGTCTTTGCATGATTTTATATCATTGGTATAACACTTTCACATACTTGGAAATATATGCTCATGCATTAGATTTAAATTGATAGTCATTAGAAAAATGCATGTTCTAGGACTATGTCTGGGAAACGGCATATATGTGTGACTTGGTGTCTATGTGTTTTTGTTTTATTGTTTTTGGACTTGAACATGATCTCTTATGATTTCTTATTGAGTCCCGGTCATTTTGGTTACTCATTCATTAGGTATCGAGTCCAAACGATGTAGCTACGCTACTTTGCGTTCTCATTCGTTGAGTTGTCTTCGTCGTCATTTTCCAAGATGTATTCTCAACCTTTTTACAAAGTATTGTAGTTTTTGTTATGCGTGAGGGAGTCAAGATTCGTAATCCGAAGACAGATTTGAAATCGGAGTTCGAAGGCCCGAATAGGGTCGAAGAACACGAGAGGTGCACGAGAGGAGCGAGATTGGCTAAAGGCCAACCTTGATGTTCCATGTGTGGGCCACGTGTGCCACACGACTGGGATGTCTCTCTGACCACGTGTGCCACAAGCTGGCCACAAGTGGAGATGACGTGGCATGTCCTAATTGGCGGCCTCTTTCCTTCTCTCTCTTCGTTTTTAATATTTCCATTCCCTCCTATTTCATTCAAGAAGAAAAATTAGAATTTCCTAAATGTAGAATTTTCTCTCAACTTTTTCTCACATTTCAAACACCATAACTTTCTTATATGAACTTGAAATTGAGTGATTCAAGTTGAAGATTGTTCATAATCAAGTCCTCTACCTTTTTCAAGTGATTTGGCAGCTGTTTGATCGACTTTTCTAATAGTTGCACATAAAAAACCAAACCAGCTCGAGAATCCAAGGAAGTGTTCATATCTTTGGGATTTCTTCTTTTATAACCTTCAATTACCTTGGGGTTTCTTCTTCTATATATACTTATATGTTTGGTAAATGCTATTGAGAAAGATAACTTCACAGTCAATCCTAATCAAAGTCTATATAGATATGTGAACTAGTTTCTTAAATTCTAGGTTTTTAACATGATTTAGAGTTGTATTGTGATTAGATTGATATCTAGGATTATTTGTGATTTGATTGAATCATTTTATGATCAATAATCCTTGAAATGTGTTTTGATCCTTGATTGATGTAATCTAGGATTAAGGCTCTTGTATGTGTTTTTAGAGACATCTAGGATTCAATTGATTTATCAATATATCCATGCTCTAAATCTTTGGCTAGAATATTCATTGAATACATTTTGTGATTCTAGCCTTTTTGTGTATGTTTATGACATCTTGAATATGTACTTCATGTATATGTGTTATTCAAGTGTTATTTGTATGAATAGAACTATGAGTTTTTGTGTTAAATGCTTTTCACGTGCTCTAGGTTTAATTAATATTTTTGCATCTAGATAACTTTAGTTGTGTTCTCACATGTTTAGGTCTAGTTGTTCCATGGAATGTATTGATCACATGTTCTATGTTGTATTGCTTGTTTGCATCATTTGCATTCACATGATCACATTAGGAAGTTCTTGTGAAAGGCATGAAGTCTTGGTTAGGACCGGAGTCCGAATAGCCAAGCAAGAAGTCTTGTTTAGAGTTGGGATGACTCGGATAGGCAAGCAAGAAGTCATGGCTAGGATCGAGAAGGTTCAAATAGTTGTGCTAGAGACATGCGTGCCTTGGATAGAGAGTTGGCTGTATTATTGGTAGGCCTAGGTGTATGGATAGACATAGACTCCAATAAAGCGGGGTACACGGGATGTGTATGCACTCTTGAGGAATTTCTAATCTTCCATTGATGTTGGTTTAGTATGTTGTCCAATATATGGTGGTTTCATATCATTGAGGGATTTCACACTTTCCAATAGGGTTGGGTAGACATAGACTCTACATGGGTTGGTGATCTAGGATTGGTCACTTTGTGGAATTTCTAATTTACCATCCAATATATATAGTACCCAATGGTTGTAGTTCAACCCGTGGATGTTTCCTCCTTGGAGGTTTTACCACGTTAAAAAAACTCATATGTTAATTCTTCCTATCTCTCTTTATTACTTGCATGTATATGTTTGCTCTTTATCTTGTAGTACATTCATCACTTGTGAAGTTTTAGAATCAAGATGTGTTAAGTGTGATTTGTAAAGCAATAATTGTTTGATCATTCTTATATTCTTTATTATTTTGTATATTGTTACTTTGATGTATAGTTACACTTGTTAACACTTGTAATTCCTTGAACAATATCATAATACACGTATTCTTTGTTATTGAATTTTTTTTGTGTTTTGTACCTCATACAACTCCTTATATATGTAGACATTGCCTAAATGATCGCATGATTATATTGTCTATGTATGGATGCTTTTGAATTATGTGTTGTATGTAAAGCTATCTTGAGGGACAAACGAATGTTTATTTCATGGGATTGAAAAATATGTAAAAACCTATTCACCCCCTATGTATGTTTTAAGCAATTTAACTACATTTTTATTATTTTCAAGAAGCATGTGTGCTGGGTTATATAGATGCTAACTATGTAGGGGACTTGGATAAAAGAAGATATACTATAGGTTATGTTTTCACTAGTGGTGGTGGGCCAATTAGTTGGAGGGCTACTCTACAATCAATTACAACATTATACACTATTGAAGCTGAGTATATTGTACTTGCGGAAGCTGGAAAGGAAGCAGTTTGGCTTAATGGGTTAGCAAGAAAGCTCGAAATTACTCAAGGTTCCTTAGGGTGATTAGATGTGATAGCCAAAGTGATATTTACTTAGCAAAAAATCTAGTGTTTCATGGGACATCAAAGCATATTGAGTCTCGTTATCACCGAATTAGGGATTTGGTAGAATCGAAGGAAGTTATACAAGGGAAGGTTCATACAGAGAAGAACGCATCAGATTACTTGACTAAACTAGTAATAGATGAGATGTTCAAGTTTTGCTTGAACTTACTCAATCTTATTACATGCTGAGAATTGAGTGAAGCACCTCCATACTAGAGGTGCATTAAGGCAAGAAGAAGTTTGCCAAAGTGAAGGTTCTTGAAGATTTCCAGAGTTGTTTCAAGAAGGTTTGAAGACATCCTAGGGTACGTCATTCATTTGTTGGTTTTGATTGACCAAGGTGGAGATTGTTGTATTTTTTGGCTCATCAAAACCCAAGTCAAGGCTTAGGAAGAATTCTTATTTGGATAAGGAGAAAATAAAGTATGCACATGATTTCCTGTTGGGATTAGGAAATTAGATTTTCTAAATAATCTCAAATCAACTAGGATAAGGAAATAAGTTAGCTTTTCTTATTCAAAGAGGATTTAGGAGTCCTATTCTAGCAAGGAATGTAACCCAAGTCTTTTACCTATAAATAAGGTTGTTGAGAGCTTATTTTTTAACACACAAAAATCAGCAAGCATAAAGAGGTAGAGAGCAAGAGTGATAGAGAGGTTCTAGCAAGGTTTTGGGGAATTAGCTAAGGGGTTTCAATAAGTTTCTTATAGCCAAGTGTTTTTCTTTATAATGCGAGTGATTTTTCAAAAGATATCAGACGAGGATGGGCAAAGTTAGCTGAACCTCGTTAAATTCTTTGTGTTTGTGTGTGACATGTTTTCTTTATTGTTCATACTTTATTCCATATTCACATATTATTATCCTATAAGTTTATCACCGGAGTCTATCAGGAAAACATAATAAGGGAGTTTAAAATCAACACAACCCTCCGATGCCATTGTTGAAGCTCAAATCAACCAACTTCCTACAAGTTTATGATGCTAAATTAGACATTCAAGTCAGTCTAATTTCTAATGCTACAATAGAAACCAAAAACATTCAAGATACTGTCTTAAGTAATTAAGTTTCTATTTCTTTCTTGGCTATCTGTTTAGGTGTTCCTATTTGTAGGCTAATGCAATCATCTTCTGGAGAGTGGTGACTACTGACTAGATTGGGTGGTTAAATTACCAACTCATTGTGAAGATATAAGAACTAACTTATGAACTAACAATATATAAGGGTTTTATACAAAAATTGAAAGCAAATTGAGACATGTTTAGGAATAACCCTAAGTGAAGCAACATCTACTTGGGACTTGTGTGATATTAAGGTTTTCATGACTAGCTATGAAAACCTTAATTATACCTACTCTTCTAATTGTTTGTGTAGTTACTTCTTGGAGAGTTCCTTGAATAGTAACAAGGCCATAGGGAAAGTTTTAGTATGTCAACACGCTGAGAGTTCAACAGAGCCGAAACCGGAAAAGAGCACTGTAGTTAAAGAAGCTAGTTTCACTACCCACCCCTACCATTTTGGTATTGGCATTAAACATTAAATTTTTTGCTACAACGTCATTGTTGACACTATCTCTGTTACCTTGTTAATCTAAATTGAACCATTAGTCACCTTAAAACCTTTATTCTCATTTCTCAGTTTCTATTATGACCACCTCTTTAAACTTACATTCACCCGCGTGTTTTTGAACCCACAATCTCCAGCCCAAGGCAACAATCAAGGTAATAATCTTATACCAAGGCAACAATCAATTAATTACAAAACAAACACAATTAATAAAGCAGTAAAGAATCCAAAATTCACTTACTTTTTTTTTTCCAAACCTGTGTTAGCATCAATGAATATTTGATTGTTTATTAACCAGACCAAACCCAACACCAACAACAACATAAACACAATGACAAGTAAATTCCAAGAACCAGTCAGTAAGTTTACTCAGAAAAAGAAATCAACCTTTGCCTTCCATTTCTTGCTAGAAATCAAAGGAGGAAAGAAATTGGTTAAACGCTGGGATTGAGTGAAATTGCTTGTCAAAGAGAGGAGTTGAAGACCCATAGGATCACGACAATGTACAATGTAGAATTCAGGATGATGTTGTGTTGATGTTGTCAAGTCTGGAAGATGGTGATGGTAATGAAGATGAATGGGGGTGGTGGAATGGGGCTGTCGATGAGAATGCAAGGGATGTGATGAAATCAATGGAAAAGTGGGATGTCGATGAGAATGAATGGGGGATGAAATCATTGGCAGAGGGGTTGGTTGTTGATAAGTGGAAATGGTGCTGAAAGTGTGGAGATTGAAAGCTTTAATTAAAGAGAAGGCAGTTTGGTCCTTTAATATATGGAAGGGGCTTTTGATTCATTTTGCTCCATTTAACTGGAAATGGTATTTTGGTCCCCAAATGGACATTTTAGGGGAAGGGAACATCAAGAATAGACATTGTTGGAAATTTTTTGATAAGTGGACATTTTTGCTCTTTGAAATATGGGAAAGGACATTGCTTTCCATTTCCACAAAAAGTAAAAACAAAATTGGGTTTATGGGGTGAGTGGGCCCTAATATGTGGGTTTAGTTAATATATGTTAAAGTTGTAAAAAAAAAGCCCAACAAATAAAAAAAAGGCCCCATTATTGTTTTAAAAGTGACGATTTTTGCACTCCTAAAAAATTGTTTGTACACCCTTTTTTGTTTGTACACACCATAAATTTTTTAAAAGACTATATTTTGTTAACACACCCCACACAATACCAAATATGCTTTTAATTTTGAAAAATTTAAAATAATAAGTATTAGTGGAGTCGCACCAGTAGGCCTTCGACTTCTTTTAACATGTTGATGGAGGAAAAAGTAGCCTCCTTCATCATTTCAAGTTTGGGGATTTATACTTTTTGATATATGTTATTCGAGACAGAAGGGAAATGCATATTATTCTTCTTGTTTTATTGTCTTTTTGTCTGTATATACCGTAAATTGTAAAAGCTATGGCCTTAATTCATGGTTTACACTTGGCTCATGGCTGGGTGTGGTCCTGTGTGAAGTTGAATTCGAAGACCACAGTGGATCTTGTTTTTAACTAAGTCAACTCCCTATTCTGAAGTTGTTAGAATATGTTGAGGCTTATCCCATTTCTAAAATTCTTGCCCATGCAATGGCTCAATATGCAATCAACCTTGATTCTATTTCTGATCTTGTTTGGATTGTCAAGTTTGTTTTGGCTGGTGTATATGATATGATGTAATTCCTCTGTTTTGTTGTTATGATATTTTAATCCGTCTCGAAATAATAATAATAAATAGATAATTTAACTTAAAAGGATAATTTTGGAATTTTAAAACTATATAAATTTGGAGTGTATATACAATTTTAGAGGGGTGTAAATATCTACTCTTGTTTTAAATAAAACAGCTCAAACATTACCCAAAAAAAAAAAATAACACCGGCCAAATATCCAATTTGTTTTATTCATATCTTCACACAAAACCTAATTTTTTAGGGTTTTAATATCTTATTAATTTTAATTTATTTTAAGCCTTAGGTGGTTACACCATATTACTATATAATTGTTTACATATAATATATAGTATAAGTAGCTTCCAAAGAAGCCGTAAACCCTAGCGCTCATTCACCTAATTTTCAAAGCTAGTCGTAGCCCGTATTGCCCCTTCTCTTTCAAATTTTTTTTCTTCTTGAAAGTTGCTCCTCCTCTCATCCAACTGCTCAATCTCTTCTCACTTTTTAACATTTCGCCTCTCATTCTTCTTCACCAACCAGTACCCCTGCCCTCATCTCTTTTTTGTCAACCGTCGGCAGCCATTTATCTTTGTAATTCGAGAGTTTTTTCTTTTAATGATTTGATTTCTAAATTTTATCTACCCTTATATGTGTTTTATTTTTCATCAACTAACCTGAATATGAAATTGGTTAGTTTCAAGAAAGAAAATATTGTTAAGTTTGTAATGAATCCATCTATAATTATTTTTTGGAAATTTTTATTGGTTTTTTTTTTTTTTTTTTTTTTTTTTTAATAGTGAGAAGAACAAAGTTGAGGGAATTTTTTTTTTTTTTTGAGATATTAACTTAAATAATTTGTTCAATAAAAATCAATATTTCGTTTAATGGAATATATACAAGGGCCTATTTTTTAGATTTTACCTAAGGGCCTCGAAAATGTCAGGATCTGCACTGCTCATTCTCAAAACCTAGATGTGTAATGTGCCTTGAAGGGTTCTTGTCATTGCATTGATTTTGGAATTTGGGGTTATATCTTCTTCACTTTTCTTATTTCCTCTTCTTTCTTTGAGAATTTGTGTCAAAGATGCCTATGTTTTTGCCCTCAAAGAGGAGTTGAGGTTGTTGGGTTTGAAGGCAGTGGTGATAGGAAGGTTCTAGATCTGGACACAGCTGTGAAAGATGGAGTCTTAGGCGGTGCTGCTGATGTTATTGGTACTGGTGCCGTTATGGGTGAGAAATTGGATCTAAAGAAGATGATTGAAGAGCTTGATTTAGTTGAAATCCCTCCAGTGTTCATCTTTCCCATCATATATATATATATATCTCTCTCTCTCTCCTCGGAGTCGAGATCAGCGCTCGAACTCCTCCCGCCATCGAGTCCCTTCTCTTTCTCTTCCCCGCTCTTCTTCTTCTTCCATCTCTCTTTATGAGGCAATGGTGATTGTGGTGAATGGGATTCTTTTTGAGTTTGGGTTTGGGTTTGGGGTGCTCGTTAAAGATGGGAGAGCTTATCTCCTCCGTTGAGAAGAGATCAACTAATGGAGTGGTTAGGTGCTTTCGGTTGTTGGGTTTGCTAGTTAGAATTGAGTGTTGAATTTTTTTGGTTTTACTTTTAATTTGATTTTGCTAAAAAAAAAAAAAAAAAAAAAAAAAAAAAAAAATGGTTTCATTTTGTTTTTGTTTTTGTTTTTTTTTTTCCTAGTGTGGTGTCAGTTTCTAGGTTTCTATTTATTATTGGTGTAACGGTGTTGCTGTTTTTCTGGTTGGTGTTGGTTTATAGGAGCTGGTTTGGGATTGATGAGGTTTCTGGGTTTCAGAAACTGTTTTTTTTTTTTTTAATTTATTATCTCCGCCGTCCATCTCTGAGATTGACGGCGGAGATTGAATCTGGAGATGATGTTGATGACTTGATGAATTATTTTCTAGGTTTGGTGGTGTGTTGATATTGATATATTTTTTCTGGGTGTGGAATCTTTGAATGACGGAGAAGAAGATGATGATGTTGAATTTTTTTTTTTTTTTTTAATTAAAAATTGAAAAAGAGAGATATAAAGGCTATAATAGTATTTTTGATAAACAATTAACGGAAGTTGACGGAAGGTGTAAAATGACCATTACTCAAACTAGAGGGTGCGAAATGACCAATACCTCATAGGTGAGGTGGGAAAATACTAATATCCCTAAAGTAAATTATCGGAAGGAGGGAAGAAAGTTAAAATATAAATATGGGGTATTTTGATCAAATCAGTGGCTAAAGATGAAAACTAATAATAATAATAATAAAAAGATGGCCTACAAAGAACAAATTTCTTTTCTCATTTGATTTATCTGCTTGATGATGGAGCTTGTTTAGGAATTTTTTTTATATATATGTATCTGTGTATGTTTTTTGATTGTAAATATAGATATGTATAGCTAGAAGTTTGTTTTATCAAGTCATTAATTACTTTCCAGATCACAAATATGCAATACATCACTTGTACATATAAATTTGATTACTCCAGCGGAATCTTAACAGCAGTAAAGAGATGATAAAACAACATTTGGATATTATGAGAGAGATCTCATTCCAATCTTGGCTGTTAACCATGCTAAGATTTGGACATGGTACGGCCAGGTGCCCAAGCGTAAATCTCTGGAGGCATAGTAGAATTATTAGTTAGCAAATTCTGTGGCATCCCATACAAATCTGAAATATCCAGGTGGTGGTGGTGGTGGTGATGGCGGCTATTTTGGTAATGTTGATTCTGCATGGTAGCGGCCGCAGTGGCAAGTTCATCATCATCTAATGGAAGACGATCAAAAGTAGCATTCATGAAAGAAGCAGCCATTATGACAACAGGACCTGAAGCAATGAGTGCACCAACCACAACTCCACCCACAACCTGCCCTTGAGCTCCTGCCAAGTAAATTGTGAGCCCTGTGATTCCTGGTGGGGCTGGTGGAGGTAGGATTGATCCGAGCAACGATAGAATCTCAAACCGGCCATGGAGGGTCACAATGGCGCCCGAGGAGGCTGGTTGTCGAAGGGTTACGTTCGTTACACACCCGCTTCCACTCAGTATGCATATACCGCGTTGCTTCCTTCTCGCAAAGTTGGCTAAGCTCTCACTCACATCACAGCCTGAGCTAACTTCCATTGCGTGAGCACGAAGCGCATTGGCACTGTCTCTTGTGACGATTATAGGTGGCTTGGGCTTGTTTTTCGACCCTGCCGGTCGACCACGAGGCCTTCGAATGTTGGTTTCTCCATGTTCAGCTCCTCCGCGAGGCATCAGTATTGCCTGGTGATTATTATTGCACTTGTCTGCTGGAGGTATTATAGTAAGATCTGTGCCTCCTGCCATTGTTGTTGTTGTTGTTGCTGCAACAATCACTGCACTGCACACACACCTGTGTCTCAGAAAATAATGATATGAAAGTCACAGAAACTGTGAGTTTAAGTAGTGGATTGTGTGGTGATAATTTTATTGTGAGTGGGAATTAGGAGATGGTTAAGTGACACCAACATTTTAATTAACACTTGTTTAATTTAATAATAACTTTCACACCCTACCTCCCAACTGACCCTTCACGTCAATTGCCTTCCCCAACAGATAAGATACCCATTTCTCATTGAATATGTATTCTGTTTAATTAGGCAAAGCCACATTAAACCAAATAAGTATGGCTAAATAATTTATTGTAAACATAATAAGTTCTGATTAATGCATCATTGAGCACATTCAATCTTAACTTAAGTAGTGTGAATTCCACATTGACCCACATGTGTGAGAAGTTTTCTATCTATATCATGGGAGTAAATATTCAGATTGTGCAATGTAGTGAGCCGGGAAAATTAATAATCATAATCACTTTTTCTGTATCACAAAAATCTCAAATATAAACTCCAACTTGGAACAACCCTTCAAGCACGAGAGAACCAAATTAAACGATACAAGCATCCACTATATATAAACGTACTCTAGTCAAAGCTTAGATACAAAGAAAAAAATGACATGCAAGTAAAACTTTGTAAATCTTCGTTGTGGTGGGTGGGTGGATCTATAGCAATGTGAAAGGGTATCAGGTTGGGGACAGGTCAAAAGTTTTGACCCAATCAAAAAAACAGGGTCGGGTATGGGGCAAACCATTATACCCCAACCCTTCTCATTTGACTTGGTATAAAAAATAGAATAATATTATACAATCTAAAAAATTAACCCAAATTCAATCCAAATGATGTAGCAAATGAGTTGTCATCACCATATAAATCATATGGTTGTATTTAGAGATGACAAAATTATCCACGGATACGGATATCCGTAAAAATTCGTTCCATTTAAAATGGGGATGGATACTATTATTTCAGGGATAGAGCTGGGATGAATGTCATTCTAATATCCTTTTTATTTTCGGGGATAGGGATAGATATCATCTATGGATATCCATCCCCATCCGGATCCATTATAGATTTTAATATTTTAAAAATATAAAAATTTAATATGTAATTATTAATTATAATTATATAAGTTATTATTAATTTTTATATTTGATTTTTATTGGATGTATTTGTTTCTCTTTAAATTGGATAAAATGTACTATTACATATGTTAGTTACATTTTTCTCTTGTAAACTATAAAAATTTAAAGTTTTTCATCGAATACGGATATAAAGGGAGTGTGGATGGATATCTATATCTTAATTAGCGGATTGTCCGAATCCACTCCGCTCACTTAGAAATAGGGATGGATGCGAGAATGGAGCTATATATCTCAAACAGATACGGGGATGGATATTGGGGTATTCATACCTAATCCAATCAGTTGCCACCCTTGGTTGTATTGCGATGTGGTTAATGATATGGTAAGAACAAATCACTTGCCACATTATTTCGGTTGGTTTTTGGACTATATTTTAGGGTTGACTAGCATTAGTGTTCAAAATATGGATTTGGATCCTTTCCTTACCTTATCTTATTCCTGACCTCATCTAATCTTATGACACATAAGCATTGCAATGAATGTACGGTTAAGATATTATTTGTTTCCACAACTACTTTATCATCAACCAATCACATGTTTTAAAAAGGTCAGGAAAAAGATGAGATAAGGAGAGGATCCAAATCCTAAAAAATATTTATAATTAATTTTAAAAACTTTAAAAAATATAAAAAACAAAAACAAAAGCCTAATCTTTTTATCTTTTTGTCTAATTATATTTTAAGTTTGAATTTAATATTTTCTTTTTTAAAATATTAAAATAATTCAGGGTTTGGGAAGGGATACGATTCGAACCTACAACTTAGGATTGGTCTTGAGATTTTGAGGGCCCGAGGCGAAATATAAAATTGAGGCCTTCGACCCTCTACATATGTTTACTTTTTTTTTTTTTTTTTTCCTTTCTTTCTAATAAATACTTATAAAAATCAATATAGTAACTCAAAATTAACACCTTTCCTTTCTTTCTAATAAATACTTATAAAAATCAATATAGTAACTCAAAATTAACACCGTAACACAACAAAATAACAAATAAAAAGTCATCGAAATAAAATTTTTATTTCAACTCTTTCCGTCTATCTTTCCAGAAGAATGGTTATGGGGTTGTGTACGTCTTTCATTTTTCATTAGTTTAATTTTTGGTTTTGAATTTCTCCCTTTTTTTAATTTTAATTTAATTTGTTTTATTAAATGACCAACTATTAAAGGTGGGGGAGGCCAATGTCAGTTTTCGTAAAAGTTGATTTTGTATGTCAAATGCAATTTTCTGTTATGTTTAAGTATATTTTAAAATTAATTGAATGTTAAGTTCATATCTAAAATTCAATCGTATTGTAAATTTTGTATAATTAGTGATTTATGTATTTTTTTTAAAATAAAATAAAATGAAGCAAGTCAACTTGGGTTGGGTATTGTTCAGCATGCCCCAAACGAATTCGGGTATAGGGATGAAATCGAAAATCCATTTGAGACACAAGTTAGGTATGGGGAAACACGCCCCAACTGGGAATTGGGTATGGGGTATGCCGATCCAGCTCTAATCCGGTCTTCTGTTGATATTCCTAGAGTATATGAGGTTGATTTAGTGCTTGTTTGGTTGAGTTTTCTACCACCTCAAAAGCTTTATACACCTCTATTTGAGAATTTTAGAATTGTTTGGTTGGGCTTTTAAGATTGTCTATTTTAAATTCAGTAGAGGTTAGTAGAGTTTAAATCTTTTTTATATAAAAGCTCATATAAGGAAGTTTCTTCAAATAGACCTTTAAAAAAAAAAAATCCACCAACCAAACAACTGTACAAATTTTTTTAAAAAACTCTATTTTTAATAGATCTTCTATAAATAGACTTTTTACTAATCGAGGTTTTTCAAAAGTCCAACCAAACAAGCTTTAAGTGATATACCCTTCACACATACATAATTAAGGTTAGGGGTGGACAAAAAACCAGTGAACTGAACCGAACCGGTCAAATCAGTTTTTTTCCTGTTTTTCATTGTTCGCCGGTTCGGTTCGGTTCGGTTCGGTTCATTTTTTAAAAAACCAGTTATTCTGGTTCGGTTTCCGGTTCAAAGGTTCGAACTCGTAAACCAAACCGAAAACCGGTGTATATAATAAAAAAATCCCTACATTTATGAAAAATAATGTATTGTGATGTTTTGTAATCCAAGAAATCTGATAAACTGACCTTGCCGTGTGTTTGGATATACAAAATGGTAATTTTTTTTTTTAATCTTTTTGGGATATCATTGTACAGGGATTGACATGGCTTCTACCTTAACGGTTTTCTGCTTCAGAGATAGGACCAGAAGCAGGTTTTGTGAAATTTTGGTACATTTGTCTACTTCTTGGGCTCTTGCCGGCTAGAAATTGATAGGCGTTTATTTTCTTCTTTCCTATTAACTTGAATATGCAATGTTGATATGGTATTCTCTTGTAAAATTATGTTAATCTTATGCAGTAACTACTGTTTTGGGCATAATCACTGCCATCATCGATACGACTCCTATCCAAAAGGGTATAGGTTCCTCAGAACTTAATCCATTCCATTATTCATTGTGCATTTCTGCACTAAAGGACTTAGAGACGTTGGTTGAAGTCGTGGCCCAACAATACTATGGTGATGATAAGAAAAGGAATTTCATTGCTTTTATAGAAGCAACCAAGCAAGATTGGTAATCCGGTGCATGTGACTCCTTTAATTTGGTCCAATAAGCCCAAAACCGAAAAAACTGAACCGAACCAGTTCAATCGGTTTTTTATTGGTTCACACTTTTAAATTTTATCGAATCAATTCACTTTTTTAAAAATCGGATATTATCGATTTTTTGTCGGTTCACTAGAAAAGTGAACCGATCCATTAAACGTCCACCTCTAATTAAGGTAATGGTTTTGAAGCATATTTCTCTCTCTCAAATCCTAATAAGGTAGGGTTGGTCAGGTGGTAAACCATTCACATCTATACCACGAGGTTGCAGGTTCGAGTCCTTCCTTCTAAAAAAAAAACTCGAATTCATGTAATAGTGTAATACTCTTTAAAAAAAAAAAAAAAAAAAAAATCCCAAATTTATTCTCATAATTAATAATAAAATTTTGTGGGGATTTATTCTCATAATTAATAAAAATAATTTGTGGGGATTTATTCTCATAATTAATAAAAAAAAAAAAAAAAATTAAGTGAAATATACAAGTCATCAAGATTAATGATTCTCTTATCCATATCCTACGGTCCAAATTTATCCTCTAACTTGAAACCATTCGCGACTCATCTCCCTGCAACTCAGAAAAGAAGAAAAGAAAAACAGAGCAAGCCAGAGACACAGAGACGCACAAAATAATAATAAATGGCGGCGGTCTCGACACTTTCCTTCAACCCAGCAATCGTCTGCTGTTCTCGTTCCGGTTTGTCGTCAAATTCACTCAACACTAAGGCGCATTTTGACCCGATGAAGCGGATTCTTGATGTGGGTATGGGCCTTTTAGCTGCTTCAGTCATGGCTCTCACGCCATTGGAAGCCCACGCCACCAGGATCGAGTACTACGCCACCACAGCTGATCCTCCATGTGACCTCAGCTTTGCTCGTTCCGGGCTCGGTTTCTGCGATCTCTCTGTTGGCTCTGGTGAAGAAGCCCCCTATTCTGAGCTTATCAATGTCAGTTCTCTAAAACTCTTGCTTTTTTTTGTGGGTTTTTTAGGTCTATAATATCTGATATATATCACTCTAATAACAACTAAACTTAAAAAATTTGGATACCCATATATCCATGGAAACTGATATTCACTTCTATGGAGATTGGTTGTCTGAATTTGGTTTGAATTCAAATTATTGGGTTTGTTTTGCTCTGATTGTGCTTCATTTGATTGGATTTTGATTTTACTGCTCCAATGTCATGCCTTTTCTTTGTTTGCATTTGAGCTTGTGTAACTGATTTATTCCTCTAGTGGCTACATTGATGTATAAGCAAAGACTCATATGTATGTGAAAAGGAACTTATCGATCACTTATATGTAAATGTTTTTCGTATTTGTACTGTTACCATAATTTTTCAAGTATGCCTTCATTGCAATTAGTTAACCGGCATGCCCAATTTTCGGCCAATTGCCCAAGCTTGTCTGAAATGTGTTGCATCATACAACTTCAGCGATTATATGTCTCTTTTGAACATTGTTTTGATGTCACTTCACTTGATATGGACTTGATGATGATTTCCATTTATTGATAATAGACAAAATTTTCTCACTACTTGATCGGCCATGACAATTTGATTGATCAGTTGTATTGTTTTGTTGTATATAGATTCACTATACTGCAAGATTTGCCAATGGAACAGTCTTTGACAGCAGCTATAAACGTGGTAGACCTCTTACTATGCGTATTGGAGTTGGCAAGGTACTTGACGATCCTAGTTATCAATACTCGATTCATTACTCTACTTGGTATTTTGGTAATCATTAGAATGCCAATATGGCTCTTGACATGCTCTCTAGCAGCTACTAATTTGTATTCTATCAGTAGAAATGAATTAAGACCAAAATTAGAATGGGATCCAAGATAGGTGCTAGATGCAACTCCAAGTCTATGTGGGTGTTTGAAACTTCAAAATTAAAAGGTAACACAGTTATGTGTGTGCGCGCGCTTGAAGTTGAAGCATAAATAATGCAGCAATAATTAGTGTGCACAGTAGGTGCATTTAACTTTCTTGACATTGTAATTTATAAATTATCTCCATATCATGATTCATTTTCATGTATTATGTGTTATATAGATTATAAATATTGCTTTTCTTGTAATAATCTATACGAAAGTTGAAGAAAATGTGTTGATGTAGTCCGTAGCCAGTGTTGGTGGATGTTGGGTGTTATTCCCGAACCACACTAATCGCATAGCTCTTCATTTTTCGCCACTCTTCATGTCCAGGTCATTAAAGGATTGGATCAGGGAATTTTTGGAGGTCAAGGAGTACCTCCTATGCATGTAGGTACGGCTTTGAATACAAACTTCTAAGAGTGCATGTTTTGTACTTTGCTTCACACTTTCCTAAAAACTTTAAACTAATCGTTTCATTTAGGTGGAAAACGTAAGCTTCAGATTCCACCCGAGTTAGCCTATGGACCGGAACCTGCTGGATGCTTTTCAGGTGAGGTTCATGTATTACAAAATTTTTGTATTGATGGGTTCAAAATGTTAACAGGCAAGGCATGTATGTTTAGTTTCCTCAAATTCTTTGGCTGCACAAGTATTTGGATGCTGACACACTTGATGTTGTTTATGTAGGTGACTGCAATGTACCTGCCAATGCAACTCTTGTATATGATATTAATTTTATTGGTATCTACTTGGGGAATCGTAAGTGAAGAGGATTCAAATCTAAATGTCAGAAAAGGGATGGGAAGCTTGTGTTGGTCAAGTGAGTCTGCTGACTTATCTGAATATGATCTTATTCAACTTTACATGAAGCTATATTGTGTAATTGAAAAGGTTACATTTATGAAATTGAAAGCATAAAGATTCCCTTTGCATCCCCATCTTGGAACATGTTCTAGTCTTGATGAACCAATTACGAAGAATGAATATGTCATGATCTGAGCAGAACGATGACTAATAATGAGTAAAATGGTTGTTTCAGCACCTGAATCCGTCGTAGATGATGCTTTTTGGTAGATAATTTTAGGGACACCTGATATTTTAGAATTCCCTATGATCGGTCAATGTTGATTTTGAAAAAGGTCTTGGTACCAATAACCTCTTTTCTTCGGAAGAATTTTATGTCGTGTTTTGAAAAATGGACTGAAGTCAGCAACTGTAGGGGCACCGTTTAGGTAATTCTTCTTGTAAAATGTTGCACATGCCATGATTATATGCAAGTGAGACTGAGAGTATTCATATAATACTCCCCCCGGGAGAATTTTGAGGTAAAAGGGTACTACACATTATTTCTAACTGCTGTATATTATCTTATGTGATCTAACAACTTGTGCCAAGATCACCTTGCAATGTAAATTTTGATATTCTCTGATATGCGGAATCTACCTTGTAGGGATTGTTTCTTTAAAACTTTAGAGCAGCAAGGAAGCGCAAATCTTGATAAGAGCACTGATCGAATTGTGAGGCAGCATCTCTTGGCTAACATATCCGTTTTGTTTCAAGTGACAACTCCTATGTTCATATTCTTTATGTCCAGACTGATTAAACTAGTTTGGTTATCTATCTTTTGCATATAGAATGCAACGTAAATTTTGTAGCTATATATGCTAAATATCACTTTGAAAATTTTTCATGTAAGTTGGGAAATGATATATAAAGTTATACATCTGCAAACTTGTTGTCTACCTGAGATGTATCAGTATTACATTCACTCTGTTATATGCTTTCCCAAGAACCATATACTTAATTCCCAGAAATGCAGCGTATTTGTACATGTACATGTAATATACAGGGCTGGGTCAGCCTGTCCAATTTTCGGAGGCCCATACAGGCTATGGGCTGTGCCATTGATGGCATAAAACAAGGGCCTGCACGAGTCATGGACGTAGTCTTTTACGACCTGTGTTCTGACAGGGCTCAACCTATGTTCTTTCACAACCTTATTGATGTGGATGTGATTCCTCTCACAGAGAAGCTAATTACCTTACAAATCGAATTTTAACAATTCCTCTCTATACATTGATTAAGGCTATGTTAATGGATTTTATTCCAAACTTGTTAGAACACAGAACAGTGAAGCACTTTTTGAACATTGTTTGTTTGGTTTCTTTACTGTTACATGTCCAAATTATAAGTGGATATGCATGTTGAAACTCTAGGTATAAAATTATTGAACATTAATCAACTGTTCATTGACATGATATGTCGTTGTGCTTCCTTTGGATCCGAGAAAAGGGTTGATGAGGAAAAAGGAAAAAGGAAAAAGGAGAGAAAGTTGATTCTTCTCTAGCTCGTCATGTTTTTCTTCTTGAGAGGGATAAAAGAGGCTTGTGATTTCCCTTTCCCATTTTTGCTTCAATGGAAATTTCTCTATTTTTCTTTTTCTTTTTTTCTTTCCTTTTTAAAATGTTTTTTTTTTTTTTTTTTCCTCTTTCTTTCTCTGGCCTAAACCTCCTTTTATGATTCAAATGTGTTTCAAATTAATTCGAATGTTCGAATTGAATGTTTTTGATCAGGATGATTTTGTCTGTCTCTCCAAAGGTTTAACTACAATATAAACAAACTCAACTTTCTGTACCATGTATCGGTGTTTTATTTCATTGTTTGGGCCATTACTTGCCAACTTAAACTTTTGATTTTAATGGTTACTAGTATGTGATCAGAGCTTAGTTTGGTCTAAAAGTCTTGGGTTCAGATCCCCCATACGTATCTATTCCTGTATTTATTATGCAATATGTATAAATATCTTATCCTGAAATTCTCATCATTTTATAAATCATACTTATAGCTTTCGATCTTTATGAATCTTCATTATGTCACGGTGGTGATATGTAATTTCTAAATAGAAGATTGGTGAAATCAGGTTTGGTTTGAAAATGTGAGCAAAGCCGAGTGCCAAAAATAGCAGCATTTTGGTTCTTGCCAGCTTTGCATTCTCTTTTTATGGACACAGCTGTGCCAAAGCCAAAGTCATCATCAGATGCATAAAATGAGGCAAATCATTACATCATGAATAAGGACATATCAACAGAAAAGTGAGCTACTCTAGACTAGAGTCTAGATGATGCCCCATCCCAACTCATATCATTTGAATGTCCTGGAAAATTATTTATAACTTTCTATTAAAAAAAATGTTAAAAGACTTTTATGAAGTACATTAAAGGTTTCAAGCATATTTGCACGTTCAGATGGTTCAGTACTCTTAACAAAGTGGTTCGGCATTTTCCTTCCTCTTGTGTGATAAGAGGTTTGAGTCTCATTAGTGTCCATTAAACCCCAAAATATGGGAAGACCCTTTTCCAATCATAGGTCGAGTTTCTCTCGACAAGACTCCTAACTTGATTGATATCGGATTGTTTTTCTTAACAAGCAAAAGTTTCAAGTATATTTAGGTGAATGAAATGTACAAAAAATAAAATACGTAAAACAATTCTAGAGCTCTCTAGGCCCACATTAACCACTGATTGAGTCACAGGTGAGATACAAAAGCACTCATTGAGTCACCAGTGAGATAAAAAAAAAAGGTACTAATCAGGACAATCAAGGCAGGAAATAAACAAACCAAACCAAAACATTATTGATCATTAACTCACTGATCTTCTCTTCTTCCTCATCATCATCATCATCATCGTAAATTTAACAAGAAAACTCCCAAAAAACCACCAAAAACAAATGATGGAAAAACCTAGTACCCCACATCAGAAATTTTACAAGAAGGAGAAGAATTACATTACATGATCATTTTATACTATAAATATTTACATGATAGAACAAGCATTTGGATTGTCATCACTGAACATGGACATGTATGGAACCTGATCATAAGAGGTGACAGTACCACCGGTTGGCGCTGTGTTGTTTTCAACCTTCCTGACATAACCAGGAGGAGCTTTCTTGTCATATGCTTGAGCAATGTAAGGCTGAGCCACCAAATTGTAAGGCACATAAGGCCAAATCTCTACTTTTTTCCCTGTTGATTTTGCCTTCTTTAACACTTTGTTTGCTTCAACATACCCAGTTACACTCACTTTCTGTTGCTTCCTGTTCACCTCCACAGACTTCACTCCTGAAAAATCCCAAAAACAAAATTAAATTGACATGATGCATTCAATTTTTGATATTTTAATGATATTAATTGCTTACCACTTAAAGAAGAGAAGGCATTTTTGACCTTAAGTTCACAGCCATCACAGTCCATTCTGACCTTGAGATCTACTGTCTGCATCTGCTTCTTCTTCTTCTTCTTGTGTCCATGGCCACCACCTCCCATTAAATCAGATAGATACTCCAGAGTGCCTCCAACTCCCATTTTTATTATTATTATTATTTTTTTTTTTTATGATTTCAAAATACTATAGCGTGTATGTAAACAACTAAGAGAATTGAAACAAAACTTGTTATTTGAAGACTTGACCTACAAGCAACCAAGAAGGTTTCCTTGGTGAACAAAAATGGATTCTTTCCTTGCCTTCTAAAAACCAAATATAAAAGGCTTTAAAGGCAGAACAAGCTCTACTCTCTTAAAACTTCTTTACCTGCTCTGCTTCTTAAATAGACCATTTTTTCCTTTTTTTTTTTTTTAATGAATTCAAACATAGAAAAAAGTGGTGGTCCCTCCCAAAAATAAAAAAAGACAGACATGAATATTAAACAAAAGCATTAGAAAACCAGATATTTTTAGCAGTTGTTAATATGTGGGCAATGCCTTAACCAGTGATTAATCTTTGGATTGTGTTTATTAGGAAAATCTTTATATGCTTCATGTGTAACCCTAATTTTAAGGGCAACAGGAGGAAGGCACACGTTTAAGAGCAATTATCCATACTAATAATTGAGATGAAAACATAGTTATACAGACTCCAAACATTTACGTGGTTTATAAAATTTAATTTTAATGCAATTATAAGTATCATTAGTGGTACAATAACCCGAACCTGAGACATTGACAAGCTAAATAAATGTCTTTTACTAAATTTTTTTTTTAATATATCATCCGAACCTCATGTATTATCAAACTGAAAAACGTCATTTACCGACGAACAATATTTAGAGACGATATACGTACATTTAAATAACCTTATGATTTAGATTTAGGTTAACAAAATAAGTTCTTTTTTTTTTTTTTCCTAAAACATATGGCTTATAGAGTTAGTGGAAATGGTGGAAAATGTCACTTTTTTAAACTCATGTGGTAACAAAGTCACTCCTTTAATAAGTTAAGTTTAAAAGGCACCTATTATGGTGAACTACCAAAATTGCCCTTATTTTACACATTTCTCTTTCTTACTTTAAAGTTTTTAGAGCTTTTTTCTTTCACCTTTCTCTATAACAAACCTCCAATGAAAGTTAAAAACCATAACCTTATCAAATCATCTTCATTGGATAGTTAATTTTGTGGCGCTACGCAGACGCATTCGGGGGTCGAGCTCGGGTAGTGTATAAAAAGGCTCGGGTAGTGTATGAAAAGGCTCGAATAGTGAATGAAAAGGCTCGGGTAGTGAATGAAAAGGCACGGGTAGTGAATGAAAAGGCTCGGGTAGTGAATTCGAATAGTGAATTCGAATAGTGAATGAAAAGGCTCGGGTAGTGAATGAAAAGGCACGGGTAGTGAATGAAAAGGCTCGGGTAGTGAATGAAAAGGCACGGGTAGTGAATGAAAAGGCTCGGGTAGTGAATGAAAAGGCACGGGTAGTGAATGAAAAGGCTCGAACATATTGTCTGAAAAGGCTCGAATCAAGTGTAAAAAGGCACGGAAAGGAACAAAAAGGCTCGAACCTAGTGTAAAAAGGCACGGAAAGGCATAAAAAGGCTTGAACCTAGCGTAAAAAGGCACGGAAAGGCATAAAAAGGCTCGAATCAAGTGTAAAAAGGCTCGAACATAGTGTAAAAAGGCACGGAAAGGCATAAAAAGGCTCGAATCTAGTGTAAAAAGGCTCGAACCTAGTGTAAAAAGGCACGGAAAGGCATAAAAAGGCTCGAACCTAGAGTAAAAAGGCACGGAAATGCACAAAAAGGCTCGAACCTAGAGTAAAAAGGCACGGAAATGCACAAAAAGGCTCGAACCTAATGTAAAAAGGCACGAAAATGTACAAAAAGGCTCAAAAAGGCTCTAACCTAGTGTAAAAAGACTCGAAAAGGCTCTAACCTAGTGTAAAAAGACTCGAAAAGGCTCGAATCTAGTGTCAAAAGGCACGAAAAGGCTCGGATGTTTTCTCTCAAAGGTTTTCTCTCAAAGGTTTTCTCTCTATGTTTAAAAAAGACATAAACTGACAAAAAAAGGATATTTTTGTCTGGTCACCTAAATAGGTGCCTTTTAAACTTAAGTTAGTAATGTGGTGTCTGTCTTACAAAAAGCGCCTCAAATAGTGACAAAAAAATTTTGAACCCGTTAGAGTTATAGGTCACTATATATTAAATTTTAGAATTTCAATGATGAAGAATATGATTCCAACCCATAATGTTCGTTGACTTCGGTGTTTTTCTAAGTGAATCAACTTTAACTTCGCCATTATCAAATCCAATTAACAACTGAATTTTTACATTAAGACGGATAAAATGTATAGAAGTCGGCACCAGTAAAATTACCCTAATTAGGAATGCTTTTATAAGCGGGTTAATTGCATAAATTTACTCTGAATTTATCGAAACTAATAAAATTTCAAACAATTGCAATAAACTAATTTAAAATGGATCAGTTAGTACTTAGTAGTGACGGCAAATGTGTGTTTGGGTATGAAAGTTCAAAAATGCCCCTAATTATGCATTAACATGCTATATGAATTATGTTATTATTTAAGTGTTTGGCATGCCATATTTACCCCTAAAGGTTTTCATTAATGACATTTCACCCTAATAAATTTGGATCATTGGTCCTTTTGGACCATTCATCGTTTTTGACCTTGGAGAGTTGGAGCTCTACGGTTGAAACAAAATGGCCTATTTTAAAGGCAGTGTGGCATGGCTTTCACATATGAAGGATTGAAGATATTTTTGTTTATAATTTTTCCATGGTTTTGTGAATAACAAAATATTTGCAAGTATCGATGTATGTAAGGTTCGCACAGTGTATTAATGAGATTAATGGAGGCTTGATAAAATTCAAAAATTGAAGATGCAAATGCGATCGAAGAGCGGTTTTGAGTATCTCTAAGTCAAAGGAAATCTAGCGAAATTGTATTTTCACTGCGAAAAAGGTAATTGCGACTACTACTCATTTTGGTTCCTCTAGTTTCAGGCTTGAATTTCTTTAAGGAGTCTGGTAGCGAAGAAATAGACTCATAACATGCTCAATAGCAAGACAAATTGCTAAGTCCGGGCTACACAAGTTAATAATAGACCCACGTTACTATTATATAACAATTCAACATTCAATTTTCACCATTAACTACAAAACAAAATTTTCATTATTCACCATCTGTGTTACTCTAGAGTTGATTGCAATTCGGTTCCAACCGTAGAACTGAACCGGAACCATGGGGCTCGGAACTGGATTGGAACCAGTTTTCCAATTTCTAAATCAGAACCGAACCGTGAACCTAAACTAGGGAGGTTCCTTTTCTAGTTCCTTTGATTCCAAAACCGGACTCGAACCCCGAACCCGAACCGACAGTTCGATTCCGATTTCTGCTTTAGAGCCAAAGGAACCGGAACCAGATATATTTGTTTTTTGGTGAAAGGAAGGCAAAAACGCCCAAACAAGAAGAAACTAAGAGCTAAGAATAATCCTAGCAACAGTAGAACCTTTAACATCATCAACTAAAAGGCTAGAAATTTGAGGAGCGAGATCTTCAAAGAAAACAACCCCCAAGTCTAAAGAGTGCCCAAATTTGGCCAAAAAATCAGCAACCTTATTGCTTTCCCTGTAAATATGGTTGATAGAGCAACTCTAGTCCTTCTCCATCATACGCTTGCACTCAAGAGTGATATTGAAAAGAGGATGATTATCATCAATAGGATCAGTTACAAGTTGAATTGTACATCTTGAATCACATTCCACCGCAATTCTCCTATACCCAGCCCTCCACGCCATCTTCAAACCTTCGAAAATCCCCCATATCTCAGCCTCTAGCACAGAACCAACACCTTTGTTGAGAGAAAAACCTCTCAACCAGTTCTTCCTCTCATCTCTAATCACACCCCCAGCCGAGATCAAACCCACATCCGATTTCCAGCTGCCATCTACATTCAGTTTAACCCAGTTTAACGGAAGAGGATTCCAAGCCACGAAGCAAATCTTATTGCTAGTCGAGGTCTCCATTGTCTTATTAGCAGATAATCAATCAATCACATAATTCAATATTATCTTACCAGGACCGTGGGCTGTTGAAAATTAGAGTTAAAAATTTCCTCACATGAACCAAAGTGTAACCGCGAAGAAGAGATAACTCGGTACCCTATCCCAACATAAGTTATTGCATTTAAGGTTCTCAAACAGCCAATCCTGCCACTCAGTTATGTAAGACACACTTGTGGTCAGGCCCTTGCAAATATCCTCCCAAACTCGGCAAGACTTACTGCAACCTCTAAAAATATGCTCAACATCTTCACAACCAACAAGACATCTACCGTAACTAGAGTCCACCGACATACCCCTAAAAGCCCTATTAGCATTCGTCAAAAGCTTACGATAAAGAAGAATCCATAGAAAATGCACAGTTCTTGGTGGAAGTTTCAGCTTCCATATAAAATTCCATCTCCAAAAACTGTCCTTAACCATATTAAAGTGAGTCTCATAAGCACTCTTCACTGAGAAATTCCCATTCCTAGCAAGCCCCCAGATTACAGAATCTTTCCTATTATGGCCGCTCGTATAAATGCTAAAAATGCAGTGTACAATATGCCAGGGCAACACTAAGGCCATCTTCTGGATATCCCATTCCCTATCTGTCAAATACTCATGTACACTTTCATTGACCTATGTCTCAGAGAGAGAACAAGAGGCATGATTAAGGAGTTTCCCCATCTTAGGAATCCAAGAATCCGTCCAAAACCCAACATTACGACCATTACCAACTCTCCACTGCATTCCTACCGAGAGAAGTTTAGCCCTAAAGGAAATCCCCCTCCAAGTACTCGAGCAAAGCTTTGTGTTAGAACTACATGGGCAACCATGTTCTCCCCTTTGAGGTATTTAGCTTTTATCAGATTGCTCTAGAGACCACTCTCATTCTGACACAATCTCTATCTAGTTTTAGCGAGTAATGCTTGATTCATCATTTTCATCTTTCTAATACCTAGGCCACCTAAATTCTTAGGGAGACAGACAGTCTCACAATTCACTAGATGTATCTTCTTTTTCTCCATAGTACTACCCTATAAGAAATCTCTATTAATTTTATCAAGACTATTACAGACTTCTGAAGGGAGCTTGATGGACTGCATAACATAAGTGGGGAGACCAGAAGTCATAGATTTAATGAGAGTACATCTCCCAGCGAAAGAAATCGAAGCACTCTTCCATGCTGCCAGACGGTTTCGGGTCTTCTCAAAGATATCATTGTAGGTTCCTTTGGTAATCCGACCATGGATGAGAACGATGCTAAGATAATTTCCTAGATTCTGAGTAATTGGAGAACCACACACGTCAACCAAAGATTTAGCGAAATTACGGTTAACATTCTTAGAACAATAAACCTTAGATTTGGGGAAACTAACCTGTTGGCCCAAAAGATCACAGAACAAATCCAGAGCCTCCCTCATGGTGGCGGCTTGATGTGGAGAGGATTTACTGAACAAAATAAGATCATCAGTGAAGAATAGATGAGAGATCTCCGGACCCCCTCTTGAAATCTTAATAGGCTCCCAAACTCCCTCAAGCATCTTTTGATGAATGATGTGGGACAGCTTCTCCATGCATAACATAAAGATATACAGAGATAGAGGATCTCCCTATCTGATGCCATAACTAGGAAGAAAGGTTTCAGTCACTTCCCCATTAACAATCACCTTATAATTAACGTTCAATATGCAGCTCATGAAAAGATTATTTAAATCCCCAACAATACCCACTTCTTCCAACACCTGTTTAATAAAACCCCACTGGAGCTTGTAGTAGGCCTTGGCAAGATCAATCTTCCATGCAATCAACCCTGTTTTCCCCTTCACGGTCTTGAACTTGTGAAGCATTTCTTGCGCTACAATAATATTGTTTTGAATCTGACATCCTGGCATAAAGGGCACCTGATTAGGGCTCACAAGATCCGGTAGGAAGCATCTTAATCTTTGCACCAAGATCTTGTTGATAACCTTATAAGAAGTATTGCATAGACTGATAGGACGGAATTGAGACAAATTGACCGGATTAGGAACTTTAGGGATAAGCAAAATTAACGTACCGTTAAACTCACTAGGAATACTGCCAATCCTAAAACACTCTGTCACCAGGCGCATCAAATCATCTTTACAGGTGGGCCATAAGTTTTGGAAGAAGATCAATGGGAAGCCATCATGCCCCGGAACCTTAATCCCCCCAATGCTGAAAACACTTTGCTTTAACTCAGCCTCAGTAACAGTTATACCAATACTAGATATATCAGTCTCTTTAAGCTTAAAGAAAAACAAAGGGAGGTGAGAATACATACCAATGCTTTGTCTTTCCATGAAAAGGGTTTTGAAATAAATGACCACCTCATTCTTCATATCCTCAATATCCTCAGTCCAGATGCCATCACTTTTTTTGAAGCCCTCAATCTTATTCCTTCTTCTTCTGATAATCGTAGAGAGGTGAAAAAATCTAGTATTTCTGTCACCTTCCTTAAGCCAACAATTACGCGATTTCTGCTGCCAAAAAATTCCTCTTGCTCAAGGGTATCTTTGTACTCATTCAAAAGAGTCTCCTCGAGATTAGATAGAAAAATAGAAGGCTTGTTGCTAATAGCCAATTGAATTCCCTGAATCCTGGCTATCAATCTTCTTTTTTTATGGAAAATATTCCCAAACTCCTCTTTATTCCAAGACTTGAGCAAACCAGTTAAATTCATGATTTTATCAGCCACTGACTCCCCCTACACTCGCCAGCTATTCTGAACAAACTTATCAAAATCTTGTCTAAGCCACATGGCCTCAAACCTAAAAGTCTTGCAACTACTATTAGGAACATGGTTACTATGAAGTTGGATAAGAACAGCTATTCTAAGAAGATGTCTTACAAACCCCTCGCCAAATTGAATTCTCCAGTCCATTGAGCAAAGAGCTCTATCAAGCATCTCCCAAATCTCCTCACCAATACCTCTCTTCATCATCCAAGTGAATTTGGACCCATGAATCCTAAATCAATCAAATTATTTTTATCCACCCAACTACCAAACCCACTATTTGAGAACCTAAGTCGTCCCCCTCTTTTCTCAGAAATGTTGATAACTTCATTAAAATCTCCCGCAACTAACCAAGGCAAAGAGAAGTAACTCCTAATAGCATCCAGGTAATCCTATAGTCGCTTCCTCGTGGTAATGCAGGGATTGGCATACACTGCCGTAAGGATCCAAAAAGCCTTATTGTCAAAAACTAAAGTTGTCACGTTGTGTCTTGAACTAGCAATCACATGAAGTTTAATTTTGCTTTCATTCCATAAAAGCCAAATGCCCTCTGAAAAACCCTCTACATCCATAACAAAATGATTAGAAAAGCCTAATTTATTAATAACATGTAAAGCTCTTGAGCCACTAATTCTTGGTTCAAGAACCGCAAAAATCTCAAAATGGTATAACCCATGAATGTTAGCAATATTCCTAGAGAACACATGTTTCCTCGCTCCTCTAACATTCCACACATAGATGATAAGGAAAGTGGAAATAAAGGAATCTCTATTCAGAGATAACCACCATTACCTCGACAAGGTCAGAGGCAACCTTTTTGAAGCTATCCATAACCGGCACTGTCTCAATAGGAATCATCTCATTCACATTACTATCTCCATTCAATTCAGGTGGTTGGCCCTCAAAATTCATTACATCCACATGAAGTTGTCTAAGCACCGAAGCATTGTCAAATTCCTTTAGACCTGAATCAGGTGGCTCAGCATCAGAGGAGTGGACAGACCCCACCACATCATTAGGTTTCTTAGCCACTGGAACCCCCCTACAAGACTGACCTGGAAGCCCAATGATCGAAGTCACCATGGAACTCTTCTCAGGTGTTTTCTTAATGATATGAGAAGAAGATCTGGACATTTTAAAAAAAAAATTTTTTTTATGAAGATTAGATGTATTATTAACCTCCGTAAGAACTACTTTCCCTTTATCTTTGTTCCCAACCACACTATTCATCACAGTTTGAGCACAATCTTCAGCCATGATGACATCCACATCTTCATTTAAAAACATCAAACCTTGAACCACTAATAGTCTTGGCACTCTACGCAGCCATCACATTACCACCCTTGGCTCTGCTCGTAACTCTATGTTGCCCAAATTTACCCATTCCAGTACCCCTAGTAACACTGCCTTTATTTTTATCACTCATAGGACCATTGTCAGATTTATTTCCAGACATTCCAGAATTATCAGAAGTAGCCACGTTACTCTTACCTGACCAACTATTGCTGCTCTTATACATTCTGTTGCTCTGTTTGCTGTATGAGACCAGCAGCCGCAGTCCATACACCGGGGACTCTTCAACATGTTTCTCCACACCTCTGTTTTCAACCACAACCTCTTCAGGACTTGGAACAACCACACCCTCCCTACAAGCATCCTTACTATGTCCATATCGACTACATTTAAAGCAAATTGACCCTAAGTTTTCATATTCCACTCTAATGAATCTATCCTCAATGTTTAGGGAGGCTACTAGAGGTTTAGAAATGTCAATTTCAACACATATACGGGCAAATCTTCCCCGAGCTTGGTTCAAGGTTATTGGGTCAACTTTAAACATTTGTCCCAACATTTAGCCTATGTTCCTGAGCAACTTAGAATCCATCCACTCCATGGGAATTTTTGACAATATGACCTAGATAGGCATACTCTGAATACTATCTTCCCCTGGAACAAAGTTTGGTCTCCATCTCTACACTACGAAATATTGGTTTGCAATAATCCAGGGGCCGCTGGTAAGCACATAATCCATGTCTTCTTTCACCTGAAAGCGAGCCACAAAGTACCCCTCACCCAGGTCCGTAAGTTGCCATTGACCTATAAGGGACCACTTCTGCGAAAGCTTTACAAGCATGAAATTCAACGTATGGGCACGACCCATATTCTTCAAGATCAAACGATTCTCCCAAGGCTTCTGAAGTTGTTTCTTCAAGTTATTCGACAGTGTCATCTTCGGACCATTGGGTCCCTCAGAAACCAGAATGTCCTTTGGATCAATCTTCAGTTTTTCTTTAACGTTTCCCACACTTGACCACGAGCTTGGGCTAGCCATGTTCAAGAGTTTCGACTCGAAACTATTCATGGTGTCATTCCTAACAGTCTCAGATGGCACATCATTACGACCCAAAATTTTCAATTCCGCTCTTGCTCATTTGGCGGAACTGGAACTCTCCAAAGGTTGGGTGAAATCGACGACTAGAGTAGAATGAGGTTGAGGCTGCACAAAGAAAGTGAACTTACTGCTATTGATTACAATGGGTAAAGAGCAGCGATGAGACTTGACGGCGATCAGAAAAGAGGGATAAGAAACGAGCGGCGCTGGCTTTCTATTAGAACTGACCTAAACACACCAAGCGCGTACGATTAGTCTGGCGCGTGCATCATTGATTCTTTAATTCTTTCTCTCTCACTCTTTCATCACTCTTCAGATCTCTCTCTCCCTCTCATTCTCTCATTCTCTCTTTCTTTCTCTCTTTCTTCTTCATCTCGATCTCGTCTTCATATTTTCTTCATCTTGATCTCTTCCTTTTCTTTTCTTCATCTCGATATCTCTTTTGATTTTTTGATTTCAGTTTGTTGATTTTTATTTTATTTTGGGCTAGTGGCTTGCATTTGGAGTTGTTAATTTGGGGTTGATTTGTGATTTATGGGTGATTTGAGAGAGAGAGAGAGAGAGAGAGAGAGAGAGAGAGAGATAACAATGAAGTCATAAAGATGAATGGCTGAAGGTGATTTGGGATCTGGGTAGTACGAAGGATTGAAGGTGATTTGGGTTTTGGGTAGTGGGTTCACTAGGTATTGGGTAATGGGTATGTATGGGTAGGTATTACTGTATTAGGTAATGGGTGAATCCGTGAATGGTGTTATGGTGATTGACCAATTGTCTGATACTTTGAGTTGGTTTTAAAAAAAAATGAACTGAAACCGAACCGGTTAGAACCACCTGAATCAAACTAAAACCAAAACCGTTGGTTCAGAACCGGGAACCAAAACCGAACCGGACTGAGGTCATGACTATGTTATTCATAAGTCACAACATAATGCATGCTACTATATCATAAAGAACTTGATATGAAAAAAGTATTATAAATAAGAACAAGTATGCAAAATATGAAATTAGCTACTCTATCATACATGTAACTGTGTAAGAAACAACTTTCAACATATAGTAAACTGTTACACTATTTATAGTTCAAAAGAAAACTCTTAAACTATTTGGATTCACTTATTCACATAAGGCCACTATAAACGCTCATCAAATACACAAGATCTATCTGCTAACATAAAACTTTATTGATATGTATATATGTGCAAAAAAATATAACAAATTATGCCCTATAAATTGACCCAACAACCCACTATATGATCTTTGATCGAAGTAATAAGCAACTATAGAGAACATACATACCTTGTTTGATTTCAATCTTCTTATCACTATTTCCTTTGTTAGATGATTTTGTTTCTTAAGAAAGTGTTTCTTTGAAACTTTTTTCCTATATGGGTTAGTAAATGGATGGGTTTTTTTTTGGGTGTCTCTAATCTATATATGGGTTGTTTGGCACCACAATCGAGTTACTGAAATGGTGCCAAATAAGTTTCTTAGGTGAACATTTATTTTTTTAGGAAGATGAACATCTTTGATAGTGATGTGAAGGGACAAGTTTTGCTGGGTACATGTGTACATCCCCCTTATTGAATTACTATAATCTCATTTCAATGGCAAGAAGACCAAAATACCCTTGTACCATTACTATTAACAGATAACAGTCGGGAGTGTTTGTGTTAGTTATTAGCATTTATTTGAAATCTTGCTAGTTTCCAGAAACTAAGGGTGGTTTATGCAATTAACCCTTTATAAACATAAAAACACACTACATATAATATATTAGAGCTAATTTCACCAAACTCTTTTAAGGTTTGCCCTTTTACACCCAGAAACAATTTTATCATTAACTGACACTCACATTGTCTGTCGTTAGTCAGACTTAACCGTTGACCTCAAAACTAAGGATATTTTTATCATTTCAAGCTTTTTTTTTAAAATAAAAAAATAAATAAAAATTTAAAATATGTTTAAAAATGGTGGAGATATATTTATTAAAATAACTACAAATAAAAAAGATATTTTTAAAAATAGATTAATTCATCTCCACCAAATGGACGGTGGAGATTAGATAACAAAAACACACACACACAAAAAAAAAAAAAAAAAAAGGAAAATTTGGGAAGAGATCTAGAAAATTTTCTAGATTTCTTCCCAACTCCATCTCAAGTGGAGCGGTGCTCCGATTGCAATGGATGGAGCGCCTCTCCATCTCTGATGGTGCAGATGGAGATCCATTATAGATAACTATCAATAGCCTCCACGATGTAGGCCATGGAGGCCATTTGCTGATAAGAATGACAGTGGAGAGTTGTCGGTGGTGAAAACAGTGGTAGAGGGTCGGTGGTTAAGAATGATGATGGATGATAAAGGATGGAGATAGAGGGCTAGTGGTGAAGAATAAGATTAACTTTGGTGGTTTGAATCTGCTGGGAAATGTTGGGGTTGTTTGAAGTGAAATTTGTTTGGGATTATTTTGATTGTTTTAAATTCAATCTTTGTAGCTTCTCACTTTCAAACTTCAACAATGATGCTACCATGAACGTTTTCTCTCTCTCAAGTCTCAGCTTAACAAACCTTACAATCCCAACACCTTAAACTCAGTTGTTAATTCAACTTTTAAACACAAATACCAAACCCAAAAACAAAGAACACCAAAAAATCCATTCATAGATTTCAAAGCCATGTGACTGTTTTAATTTTTGAAAGCAAATTATAATATGTTATTATTGCATGTAATCAACGAAAGTGGTAAAAGTTGAAAGTTCATTGAAAATATATACACGTGTGTCTAATACAACCTAGGGGGGGGGGGGGGGGGGGGGGGGGGGGGGGGGGGGGGGGGGGGGGGGGGGGGACGGCGGGTGAAGGGGTTGTTAATCGATTATTACCAATTTTTCGATTAGTCAATATTAATAACAATTAACCCAAAACAAACATACAATAAAAACCAAGTAAAGTGCGGATATTAAAGAATACTTGATTTTTACGTGGAAACCTTCCAACTAAGAAAAACCACGGGACTAACTACGTTAGCCACTTGAGTCACATAAATCCACTATATGAAAAGACAGTTACATCCTTAAGTGATACATAGACTCTCACTCACGAAAACCTCAGGCTATGTACACTACCACTCGCCACTCATGGTTCAATCCTAGTGATATCCCTCAATCCACTACTCTTGGTGTGAGCACCCCTAATCTACCCTCATGCCTTTTATAGCGGTACCCATCCAATCCTTGGTTCCAAGACTTCACTTGTTTATGCAATTTCACCTAGAAGACACAAGACTTTGACTCATTGAAGAGAATTAAAAGTCTAAGTGAATATGACAATAATGCTCAAATGCAATAATGTGAAGACCACACACAAAATACCTAACTAGATGTTATAGTGCAATTTAACAATCTAGTTATCAAACAATGCCTACATGCCCATACATGAGGCCTTAATTAGTTGTAGAAAGATTCTAGCAACCTAATTGTCAAATACAACTCACATAAACATTCATGAACATTACTAGATACACAAAGAAAACCTAATCATCAATTAATCATACATGAATATTTATGGCTTAGGTATTTAGGAAAAACAACCTAATCATGCAAGTTATCACAAACAAAACCCAATCATGTCATAACTTCACAAAATATGCAATAAGAGTGAGGATTTGCTAAACTAAGAAATAAAAGACATGTCTTGACTAAGATATAACTATAAATGAAGATGTGGTGTTTGTTTTACTTACGAAGTGATGTAATGAAGAAGACCTATGAATGATTAATGCATGAAAGATGTAATGGATACATGGGTTTTGGGTTTGGAGAGTTAAAGAATCAAGCTTGAAGCTTTCTCTCTCTAGAACCACTCTCTCTATCTCTCTAAGGTTATATTTTCATGGCCTTAATGAAGAAGATGAGAAAGAAATGGTTATATAGAAGCCCTTATTGAAACTACGTCGTTTTAGATGCAAAGCTAATTTCTAGCGTTAAATGGAAGTCACCTCACAAGTCGCTTTAGTCTCAGGATAAGGGGTCAAAAAGTGACTTCCAAGGCGACTTAGGTGGAAGTCACTTCACAAGTCGCTTTTTTCTTGGGTTATACAAAACGAGACAGGGCAACAGCTCCAGATTCAAGTGACCCGAAACAAGACCAAACGACTTTGAAACCTATCGTATGATATATCATTGGAAAGGTATGGATGTCTACTCTCTATCCATTTTACAAAAACAGGTTTAGATTTCTGTAGAAAGAGATATGGTCATTTGAGTGACCAAAGGTTAGATTTGGATAATAACAATATTGCCAAAACTAATGGTATAAGACCATGTGACCAAAGACCAAAGACCAAAGACCAAACCAAGAGAAGAATGAGACCTTCTCAAATGGTCACTCATCGTGCTAAGTTAAGCACACCATCATGCATGCATGAATGTTTCCAATCAATCATCAGGAAATGAATTACATCATACAAAACCACACTTAAGTCTAATAACAAAGTGCATGTATGGAACATGTAATGGGTGCACACATATAAACAATTAGATCGCAAATGCAATATGAACAAAGTATGCATGAAGTGTGTGTGTGTGCACCTAAACTCTTCAAGAGGAAAAGTCAAGTGAATATACTTTTGAAGTCACGGAGATGCTTGGAAGCTTGCCTTGATAATCATCAAGAAGACCTAAGCTACCCATTACACAATCATCCCTAGTGTGGTTTGTTATGAAATAAGTCAGTCACAAAAGAGAGGTCCCTACAATCTCCCCCTTTGGCTATTTCATGACAAAACCACCACTTACAAAAATTCCTCACAAAACAAAATTAAGTTATTGTCCAAAAGATCGTTCTACATTACAAAGAGAGACCTAAAGTCTAAATCTTCAAATTCTTCAGTCTCCTTGTAGAATATCATACCTGCTATACAGTAGCAAATACACTTTCCAAGACACAAGTGCATGTGAGGTTATCTAACATAAAAAGCATTTGCACACAAAAAATATCAAAGCAATGCAAAACATGTTGGGAAAAATAAACAAAATAAAAGTGTTACACGCAGCGGAAGCGATACTAAAGACGATTTAGTGACTTTTAAAATTTTTCCTTTATGAACCTTAAACCCTTTTAATCAATAAACATGCATATATATCAACAAAAGTAAATTACCTCTTGTCGCGTGATCCGATTGACTTACGTCGATGGTAATCCGCAAGACCTTCAATCCGAGCACGAACGTGGATCACCTAGGAGCGTGGTCTCCCTTTCCTTTGAATTGCAAACCTGTGAATGGACCAAACAAATACTTTCTTTTCTTTGTTAGTCACAAAACAATCAAAAGAATGTCAAAATTATTCCGGTCACTTTTGAGTTCACAATCTTATGATCGAAACTCGCGTGAACCTAGATCGATATCGTATACACAAGCTTATTGATGTTTAAGCAATTGTATACTATCAAAGAATAATTTTTCACTCCTTTTTGTCTCTCTAGAATAAAAACTCTCTTAGAATTAAGAAGAAGAAAGAAAATAAAAACTCAAGCACCAATTAATTGATGTGGCCGAACCCTATAAGAACATATATATAGGTTGGCCGAATTTTCTTCTTTTTCCTTTAGGGTTGCCGAATTCTATGTAGTATCTAATTAGGGTTGGCCGAATTTCATCATGTCACTTATATAGGGTGACTGAAATTCAACCCTAATTCTTTTTAACTTTATAGACTTCAAACCCTAATCCAACTCTTTTATTTTTATTCTTTTATTTGACTAAAAAAAAAGACTCCTTATTTGATTAAATAAATAATACTAATTTATTTATTTACTTATCAAACAAGTCTTTTACTTTTAGGAAAGATTTGTTTCTTTAATTAAACAATTAATCAATAAATCAATTAATTCTTATTTAATTAAAACAAATGAAACAAAATAATATTTTTAGGTCAAAACCTTAACCTAGCCGCCCCACTTATATATAAGATGGGCCTAATATTATTTTTTTATTTCATTTAATCCATTGGACTTTAAATAAAAAAGCCCACATGTGAACCAGACCCATTCTTACTAAAAGAAACAAGCCCACATGTCTTTCATTAATATATTAATATAATTGAGCAGCCCATTACTTAAATAATGTGCAAATTATATTCTTAATATATTAAATGCAATTCTAGATGGACCCTTAAATTGGTCCGGTAGAATATATCAAGTGATCCATGCAAGTCCGTGTGGATTGGGGATCTTGGCGGGCCATCTAAATTTAAGCTTCAATAGACATAACCTAATCACAATCAACAAATGATTCACTTAGGTCCGATCCATTAATTTTAACTCATTCCACTAAAGAGCTAAAACTGAACTCTTAAATAAAGATAGAAAAGGAAGATGCTCCTCATTCATACCCTAGACAATCATATTGGAGATAGTGTATCCTCGTGATTAATATCAGTAATCGCCAAGAGTTCATAGACCGCCTATAACTCTCCAAGTTACCATATTTACTCATATGACCACGTTTTGAACTTGGATATTTTGACTTGTCCAGAAGCCATGTTTTCAATAGACACTATTGAAAACTCAACGTTGAGATTTAATATCCAATTACCTCAAAACATCCATATGATGATATTATACTCTCATTTAATTAAATGGAGCCACGATGTCCATATCTATAAATGAAGTCCTCTATCGATTAACAAATGAATATCACCAAACTATCGAGGATAGACTATGCGATATAATCGTACTCATTGATAACTCAAATGATATCACTTGCAACCATAAGTCCATCATTTATCTCGGGATTAAGATAGACTCTCCGATTGTCCTGATAATGAAAAGACTATTATCTATTGACGGTTCTAGATAAAGCTTTTCATTGTGATCCAGTTCAATGCACCCAGTGCACTAGATCCTTTTGCTCGAAGACACTCCGATGATTTTAGACTCATCATATCTCATTTGATCCCACTCAAATGCTAGCAAAAGAATTCTACAACTTTAACAAGATAAAGGTGCCCAACCTTTAACTTAAGTTGTGAACAATATTCAAGACTAACTAAAGAATTGTGTCTACCACATACATATCCAGATGTACGAACAATTCTTCTTTTCCCATAGTCTTTAGACCTTATGATTATTTACTTTGACAATTATAATACAAACTATAAATGCTATACGATTTGTTAAACCAGAAATCACTTTATTAATATGAAAAAGATTGTTAATTACAACATTACACTCTTGCTATTGAGCATAATCCTAACAAAACAGTGCATGTGCAATGCTCCCTGTAAAAGGTTACTCTCTCTCAATACTTCTCCCCCAAAGCGTAAATAACATTCCCCCTATATTTCTCAAGACTTCTCCCCCCTTTTTGTCATAAAATAAGCAAATTGAGCTCCCTCTATTAGGTTGCTTTAGCAAAGAGAGTTATTAGCACAAAATGCATTTGCATAATCATATAAACGAACTTTATGCAACTCAAATAATTGAGAGAGATTCAAGGAGTTTTATTTAAAGGAAAAAAAAAAAGTGTGACAAAGATGTTTAGCATGCAAGACATGTTGCATTCAAATCTAAAACAATTGTATTTGGCAAAACAAAAAACAAAGGTTTCCAAAAGAAATCAAATCAATTTTCACCCTTTGTCATGATTTCAAGCAAAGATACAGATTTTATAAGAAATTCAATTTAAGGAGCAACTATATCGAACTTTATTAGCAAAACAAGGTATGAGCGACTTTTGCACCCTTTTTGATTTTTCTGGGTAAAATACTCTTATGATGGTAGCATTGTTCAACTAATAGAGAGAGAGAGAGAGAGAGAGAGAGAGAGACTTTGGATTTTAAAATCTTTTGAGTGGAAACAAGATCCTTATTGATTGGAGTCTCAACATTGCTTTTCACACATATTTTTGCATTCAAAATTAAGCAATCAAAAATTACTTCATGCATATCATTAATAAAATCGTCATGTCATGGAGATCAATTATAGGTCATTCAAAATGTACTTCCAAAGTAAATCTCCAAGTCCAAAAATGCATGTTTGAACTTAAATGTGCATGGATTGCAGGTAAAGCAATGTTGCACACTTATTAAGAAAATAACATTTAAGCATATGTGCAACCAAAAATCTCAAGAAATTATCAAAAGAGCATAAATTAATCAACTTTTTGCACATAGCAAATCATGCAAGTTTTCCCTCTTTGCTTAAGCTCCCCACATGGGTTCAATTCCGTACCTTATCAGGGTAGGATACAAGTTCCTATAGACATACTAAGTCCATTTGACTCAATAATGTCTATAGGTGATATTGTAGCACAAGGGAAAGGGTGCTCAATTTCCTTATCCAACCTAGGTTCCTCCATATCATTTTTACTCGTCAAAATTTTAACTTCACTAGGTTTCCTAGGATCATTCAAATTAGCCCTATGGTTCATTCTCTTTTCTTTCATGCTATTAATTCTACATAACTTGATGTAGTTAAAACAATTTGCTCTAATGTGACTAATCATACCACAATAATGACAAGTGGGTATAGAAGAAGAATTCATACCATTGCATTGAGGTCTAATCGAGGTATAGCCATGTGGATGAGGTTGTCTTTGATGACTCACCGGTTGGCTTCTCCTTGGAGCTTGAGTCGAATGTTGGTGCTTTTGTGGTTGAGCATGATGAACTTGATTAGCTTGCCTCAAAGGTTGATTGAGTTTTGGTTGAGGCATTTTCAGAGGTTAAGGTTGAGCTTGGTTTCTTGGAAGAGTCTTCAAGGATGAGCTATTAAAAGAATCACCCACAACAAGAGTTCTCTTGGGGTGTTGAGACCGAGGTGGAAAATTAGGAGCAATATCCTTCACACTTGTAGTCTTATCCATGGGTGATGTGGTCTCATCATTTACAAAATCAAGCATTCACTTGTCATTTGGATTCAATTGATGCCAATCATTTTCGAACCCGAAGTCATCTTAGCATGTGAACTTCTTACCTCTTCAAGTTCCATCTTTAACTTGCCTTCATTTTCTTTTACACATCTCACATCATCATTCAAGTGAGTTACTTAGACATTTAGTTGAAGATTATCCTTTTCCAGCTCAAGGATATCAATATTTTTTTTCTTCAAGGCCTTTTGAAGAAAGTCAATGAACTCTTGGTTATCCACCACATTGTCACAAGAGTTCCTGGAGTATGAACTGCCATGATCGAAGCATATACCACTTGTGGATTCGTGGCTCATATCATCATCACTTGCTTCTCTCAAGTTTGCTCCTCTTCAGTTTCCACATTCAAGGTTACCCATCTTGAAATCTTCAAGTGATAAACATTTGGTGATGGCTTGAGTTTCTTCGTGGTAGGAAACCGGAAATGCAAAGTAGTTGATCTCACTATCAACTGAACTTGTGGAACACTCTTCAACTACTTCAACTTCGTTATCACTCCAAATAGCGATCATAGCCTTTCCTTTCTTCTTGTACTTCAAGTTACCACACATGGAGGCAATGTGGCCAAATCCACCACACTCAAGCCAAGGGTCTTCTCTCCTTGAAGAATAATCCTCACTTGCTTCATCCTTCTTAAGTAAGGTCATTTTCTTCTTCTCCTTCACTTTGGAGGTCATACCTTTATTTTGAGATTTCAAGAATCTCTTAAATCTCTCCACCATGAGAGTCATCTTCTCATCAGGGTCATTTATCTAACTCTCAACATTGGAGGTCATCGAAGCAATACTTTCTCTAAGTGTTTCACTTTCATACATAATGTTTAGGTGAAATGAATGCAAATGGATACAAAGATAAAAAATACACACAAATGTAAGACACAAAAAAATAGCAAGGATCTCCTATGTATGTCTAAGAACCTGCTCTGATACCAATTGAAAATATATACACGTGTGTCTAATACAACCTAGAGGGGGGTGAATGGGTTGTTAATCAATTATTACAAATTTTTTGATTAGTCAATATTAATTACAATTAACCCAAAACAAACATACAATAAAAATCAAGTAAAGTGCGAAAATTAAAGAACACTTGATTTTTACGTGGAAACCCTCCAACTAGGAAAAACCACGGGACTAGCTACGCTTGCCACTTGAGCAACATAAATCCACTACATAAAAAGATGGTTACACTCTCAAGTGATACATAGACTCTCACTCATGATAACCTCAAGTTATGGACACTACCACTTGTCACACTTGGTTCAATCCTAGCGATATCCCCCAATCCACTACATTGAGAAGAATTAAAAGTCTAAGGTCATGTTTGTTGGCTTGTATTGTATTGTACTAGCCATTTAAAATGTATTAAAACAATAGAATATAGTGTTTAGTGTAAACACTGTATTTTATTATTTTAGTACATTTTAATTGCCTAATACAACAAACACCGTATGAACTAATATATTATATTTGGTGGTATTAGGTTGTATTGTATTAGAAAAAAAAAATTCATTTCTCTTTATTTTTCAATAAATATAGAATATTGAAGAAATGTGTGTTATGTTATTAATATTGTAAGGTCCAGATCCATAAATTTTCTCAAGCCCACCAGAGAAAGAAAAAGATAAGATTATGAAAAGTTTTGAAAATGTAGAAAAGTTTAGAAAAACCACCTTAAGATTTATACGATTTCGTCTAAATTATTATTGTTATTATTATTATTATTATTATTATTAAGATTCAGATTTCAGATGGAAATACAAGACTCTCACAGGATTTCCTCGTGCTCAAGATAGGAGTCGGGGCAGGTCCTATCAACTTGGTATCAGAGCATAGGTTTAAGATTCCATTGACATTTCATGCTATTTGCATCAAGTTTTGATGTAGTTAAAAATAGAGTTGTATATTATTATGCATCACTGCAAAAGATTTAATTAGTTAACATCAAAAGTTAGTGTGGAATAGATAAAGCATATTGATTTTGAAGTATATGGAAGTTACAATGGTAGCAAGAAATCGTACCAACGAGTTAGTTTTCCAGAAGTTTTGATAGTAGATGTTATTAGAATATGTTTATTAATGAGAATTGAGAGACAACAAGTTATTAGCAAAGAGCCAAGAACCCAACAATTGTGTGAATTTGAGAACGAAATTCTTATAAGGAGGAATTTCGAGGACGAAATTTTTATAAGGAGGGGAGAATTGTAAGGTTCAAATCCATAAATTATCTCAAGCCCACTAGAGAAAGAAAAAGATAAGATTCTGAAAAGTTTTGAAAAGGTGGAAAAGTTTAGAAAAGCCACCTTAAGATTTATATGATTTCTTCTATACTATTATTATTATTATTATTATTAAGATTAAGATTTCAGATGGAAATATAAGATTCACATAGGATTTCCTCGTACTCAAGATAGGAGTCGGGGTGGGTCCTGTCAAATATATATTTTTTAATTTCAAAATTATATATGAAATATTTATTTTATTTGTAAAAATATTAGTTATTTAAATTTTTTGTTTCAATTAAAATAAAAATATTTATTGATTTATTCATGGTAAGGATATTTAAAATTAATTATTAACTATTTTTTTAAAAATATTATATTTTTATAATATAATAAAATACAATAAAATAATATAATACGATATAATACAGTCTATCACCAAACACTGGTTTGTATTAATGATAATCCAATCCAATACAATCCAAAACAATCTAATACAATCCAATACAGTCCAATACAATCCAATACAGTCCAATACAATCTAATGCGGTGTGCCAAACGAGCCCTAAGTGAATATGAAAATAATGCTCAAAAACAATAATGTGTAAGACCACACACAAAATGTCTAACTAGATGTTATAGTACAATTTAACAATCTAATTATCAAACAATGTCTACATGCCCATACATGAGGTCTCAATTAGTTGTAGAAAGATTCTAGCAACCTAATTGTCAAATACAACTCACATAAACATTCGTGAACTTGACTAGATGCACAAAGCAAACCTAATCATCAATTAATCATACATGAATATTTATAGCTTAACTATTTATGCAAAACAACCTAATCATGCAAGCTATCATAAACAAAACTCAATCATGTCATAACTTCACAAAAGATGTAATAAGAGTGAAGATTTGCTAAACTAAGCAATAAAAGACATGTCTTGACTAAGATAGAACAATAAATGAAGATGTGGTGTTTGTTTTACTTTCTAAGTGATGTAATGAAGAAGACCAATGAATGATTGATACATGAAAGATGTATAGATGCATTGGGTTTGGAGAGTTACGGAATCAAGCTTGAAGCTTTCTCTCTCTAAAACCACTATTTCTATCTCTCTAAAGTTATATTTTCGTGGTCTTAGTGAAGAAGATGAGAAAGAGATGGTTATATAGAAGCCCTAATTGAAACTACGCCGTTTGAAACAAAACTGATTTCTGGTGTCAAAAAGCCACTTGTATGGAAGTCACCTCACAAGCTACTTTAGTCTCAAGATAAGGGGTCAAAATGTGACTTCCAAGGCGACTTGGGTGGAAGTCACTTCACAAGTCGCTTTTGTCTCGGGTTATACAAAACGAGGTAGAGTAACAGCTCTAGATTCGAGCGACCCAAAACAAGACCAAACAACTTTGAAACCTATTGTATGATATATCATTGAAAAGATATGAATGTCTACTTTCTACTCCATTTTACAAAAAGAGATTTAAATTTCTGTAGAAAGAGATATGGTCATTTGAGTGACTAAATGTCAGATTTGGACAATAACAAAATTTCCAAAACTCATAGTATAAGACCATATGACTAAAGACCAAACCAAGAGAAGAATGAGACCTTCTCAAATGGTCACTCTTCGCGCTAAGACAATCACACTATCATGCATGCACAGACGTTTCCAATCAATCATCAGGAAACGAATTACATCACATAAAACCACACTTAAGTCTAACTACAAAGTTCATGTGTGAAAACGTGTTATAGGTGCACACATATAAACAATTAGAACGCAAGTGCAATATGAACAAAGTATACATGAAGTGTGTGTGTGTACCTAAACTCTTCAAGAGGCAAAGTCAAGTGAATATGCCTTTCGTTCTTGAAGTCACGGAGATTCTTGGAAGCTTGCCTTGATAATCATCAAGAAGACCAAAGCTACCCAGTACACAATCATCCTCAATGTGGTTTGTCGTGAAATAAGTCAATCACAAAATAGAGGTCCTTACATTCATAACAAATCTAACTTTGAGATATAATTCAAGTGGGCATGGGGGAGATGTTTTCAAATTGATTTTCTTTTTTCAAAAATCTTGATTTATCCAATGGAAATCTAAGTTAATAACAAATATGACTTTGAGATGCGATTCAAGTGAGCCCGGATATTTATTTTTTTATTTAAAAATTCTTTTTTGATTTTTTAATCTATTATTTTTTAAAAATTTAATTCTATTTCATTGAAAAAACATATATATATATATTTAATTTGTTTTAATTTTGGTTTATCAAGAGTATTTCCGTGTTTTACCATTTATTAACTGTCGACTCTCGCATTTAACGGTTAAATCTTAACGGTAGAAGAAGTGAGTTTTAATTTTTGATAAAATTATTTCTAGGTGTAAAAGGATAAACCTCATGGGAGTTTAGTGTAATTACTTCAAAATATTAAAGCAAGAACCCCGTTAAAGAAGCAAAATGTGCAGCAGGCGCGGTGCACATCCCAAGTCCCGAGTCCCGACTATATTAGCTGCCAAGAATCTAAGCTCCATGTGTACATTTTACAAACATAGGTTTTTTTGTTTTGTTTTTTTGGGTGTTATATACTTATATCATATATGTAAATATTTTTCAATAGTAGGAGTAGACGTTTAGAATTTAGATCATGTAAGTGGTACTTGATTTTTTTGCTTGATTTTGACAGACATTATTTTACCTTTAACTTATTTTGGTTGTTGGATTTTAAAAAAAATAATAATAATAAAGCAGATGGCACATAAACATCTCCACAAGTTTAAAAAGCAGATCAGACAACAAAGAATAATTTGATTACCAAGTGGCAAGAAGCGGACGGTGGAAATAGAAAGAGGAGACTGATGAGATGGTTAATTGCCACACTCCAGTACAGCTTGAAATTCAAATTTTATTTATTTATTATTTAAAGAAATCAATGGATGTTCTCCATGAAGTTACTAATATTATTCTGATAAATTGATAAAACATAGCAATTAGCCGATTAGACTACAATTAGATTGTTTTCTTATTTTTTATTTTTCAGGACTCTACTACAGTATGTCTGATTATTATAGTACCGCTTGGCCAAAGTTTGTTCCCGTATTATCTCCCAAAATCAATTTGGTTTCATTAGGGGTCGTCAAATTGGAGACTGTATTGCTGGTGCTTCTAAATGTTTTTATGTGTTGAGTAATGGTAGTTGCGGTGGGCACTCGACTTTAAAAGTAGACATTCGTAAGGCTTTTGATTCCATTAGTTGGCATTTTCTCTTCGAAGTCTTTCGGTGTTTTGGCTTCTCTAAGAGTTTTATTGGTTGGGTTGCGACTATTTTTTATTCTGCTAGGATCTCAATTCTTATTAATGGTTCCTCTCAGGGCTATTACCCCTATTCTCGTTGTGTGCGGCAAGGTAATCCTCTATCTCCCTGCTTTTTTGTTTGGCTGGAATTTTTTTTGAGCAAATATCTTACTCATTTAGTAGACTCGGGCTTTTTGACTTATATCTCTTCTCCGGTTAGGATGCATGCCCCTTCACATTTTTTTTTATGCTGATGATGTTATCCTCTTTTGTCGGGCTTCTCTTCAGAATCTGCAAGTGATCTTAGATGCTTTTGCGCTTTGTGGCTCTCTCTCCTGTCAACGAGTTAATTGAAAAAAATCTTCCATATTCTTTGGCAGAGGCATCTCTGGGCCTGGTATTTCTAGTTTCCTCTCAATGTCTAGTATGCGTAAAGGTGGTGATTCAATGACTTATTTAGGGGTCCTTTTTTTCATTGGTGCTCCAAAACATCAATGATTGATCCCATGGGCTGATAAAATTAAAAGTAAATTAGAATCGTGGAAGGGTTTCTCTCTCAATGGTAGGCAGGTTATGTCTTATTAATTCAGTGATTATAGGTTCCTTCCTACATTCATTTCAAGTTTATCGTTGTCCTTCATCCCTTTTGAAAGATTTAAATCCTACTATTCAGAATTTGTTTTGGACTGGTTCGATCGATGATCGTAAATTTGTCAAAGTTGCTTGAAAGTCTTACTACAGGCTTAAGGAAAGTGGTGGTCTTGATGTTAAAGATCTTGGTATTCTTTATAAGGCCATGCTTAAAAAGTTCACATGAAAGATGTTGACTAAGGAGTCTTTTGTTTTCACTTATCTTTAGACTCGTTTTTTCACCTAGGATCACAGACCTAGAACATGGTATGTTGTTTCTTCTATTTTGCCAGGTCTAAAATTGCATTATACTCCCTTGATGATTGAGTCTAGGTGATTGGTTGGTCGTCATTTTAAAGTTCATTTTTGGACCGATAATTGGTTGGGAGATCCGTTGATTGATCTGGTTGAGGATAGGTCGTCGCTATAACCTCCACTGGATTCTGTTGTGGGTGATATTTACTCATATGCTACGGGTTGGGATATTCCTGCTTCTTTTCACGCTTTTCACCCGGATGTTGCTTATGAGATTGAGAAAGTGGTGGTAAGCACTGACCTAGACTTGTTAGTTTGGACTTGTTCCCTGGATGGTGTTGTTTCCTGTAAAACTGCTTATGATTCTCTTTCTGAGGTTAGGAGTTCTGTTTTTTGGGATAAGCATATCTGGGTGTCTTTTATTCCCCCTTCTCGTTCTATCCTCATCTGGCGTTTGTTTCATGGTAAGATTCCTATGGATATTGCGTTGCGTGCTAGAGGTTATATTTTCCCTTCTCGTTGTCGGTTTTGTTATGCTGTAGAGGAAGATTTACGACATCTATTTCTTGACTGTTCTTTTGTTCGTGGGTTATAGGATGTTGTTTCCTCTACATTTGGTCATAAGATTAAGTTTGATGGTACTTGTTTGGACCTTTGGCATGAGGCGATAAAAGTTGTCTTTAGCACTCAACTGAAAGCTCTCTGGCAGGTTTCTATCATCACGGTTTTCTGGGTAGTGTAGTTTCTCTATAATCAAGCTACCCACCCCCCCCGCTGGGTTGTTTTAAGGTTAACACAGATGGGACTGCTTTTGGTAGTCCTGGTCTTACTGGTTGTGCAGGGGTTTTTCTTACATGTAGAGGTTTTGTTAAAGGTTGCTTTGCTATTCCTCTTGGTGTCTGCTTTGCTTTTAAGGTTAAATTGGCCGCTGTTATCCACGCTATTGATTTTGCTTAGACTTTTGGTTGGCGTCGGTTATGGTTGGAGAGTGATTTGACTTTTGTAGTGGGCTCCTTCGTTCTAGGTCCCGTATGGTTCCTTGGCGTTGGCGGCCCACTTGGGATAGGTGTTTGAGCTTAATCTCTCAAATGGACTTTGCTGTCATCATATTTAGCGGGAAGGTAACCAAGTTGTAGATAGTTTAGCTTCCAGGAGCCCCAGTATCGTCTCTCCTACATGGTGGTGGACAGCTCCGAACTTTTGCAATTCCTTTATTTTCAATGATTTTTGTAGCAGACCTTCTTTTAGGTTATGTTGATTTGTTTTCTTATTTTGTTTCCTTTTCTCTTTGTTTTATTTATTTTTCTTTAATAATATGTTGGGATGGGGTTAATTCTGATCCCCAACAACCTTTATCCAAAATTTTATTATTATTATTATTTTTATAATATCTATTAATTCGGGATTATGTATTTTTTTGAAAGCTTTCATCATGAGTATGATTGGTAGGATTCGAACCACTGACATAAGACTAAAAGAGTCATTTGCCTAAGCCCAAAACCCGTCCATCTACCAGCTGAGCTACGCCCCGATTGACATTTGTTGAAAAAGTGAAAGTACGTTTATACAAAATTTCATATAAAAATTTGACATCAACATTCAACTACAATTTTCTTTATGATTTGAAGTATATAATTTGGGAATTTAGAAACAAAAAAGTATTTTCACTTAGATTTTCAGAATTGGAATAAATTTTTTAATTATCTTTTAATCCCTAGTGTCATTTGAACTATCTTTTGCTTCCTCGTTTTTTTTTTTTTTTTTTAATTTTTAAATTAATTAATTAAGTAAATATAAAGAAATTAAAACCTATTAGAAAAAGGGTTCAATGATTAAAATTTAATTAATTAGTAGTTTTTTTTTTAGATAAAGTTGTTGGGGATCGGAATCAATCCCATCCCAACATTTTATTAAATAAATAAATAAGAGAACAAAAGAGAAAAGAAAACAAAAAAAGAAAACAAATCAACAGAACCTAAAAGAAGGTCTGCTACAAAAATCATTGAAGATAAAGGAACTGCAAAAATTCGGAGCGGTCTACCACCATGTAGGAGGGGATACTGGGGCTCCTAGAAGCTAAGTTATCTGCAACTTGGTTACCTTCCCAATAAATATGAGTGACAGCAAAGTCCATTTGAGAGATTTAGCTCAAACACCTATCCCAAACAGGGTGCTAAAACCAAGGAATCTTATGAGACCTAGAATGAAGGATATCCATTACAAAAGTTGAATCGCTCCCTAACCATAACCGACGCCAGCCAAAAGTCCAAGCATAATTAATAGCGTGGATGTCAGTGGCCAATTCAGCCTCAAAAGCAAAGCAAACACCGAGAGGAATAGCAAAGTAACCTTTAACGAAACCCCTACATGTGCGAAAAACCCTAGCAAAACCAGCAAAACCAGGACTACCAAAAGCAACCCCATCCATGTTGACCTTAAGGCAACCCAGCAGGGGAGGGCGCCAATTAACTTCTAAAATGTGAGGAGCCTTGGAAGGACAACCACAGACATAAAACTGTTGAAGAATCTAAAACTCATCCACTGAATTTTCTATAGTACCAGATTGAAGAGAATCTGCCACGCGAATGGAACAACAAATCAAGGAAAGAGCATCGGCAAAAACAGACTTGCCACCCTCAAAGGTAGCTTGATTCTGGAGGAACCACACCACCTAGAAAACCGTTATGATAGAAGCCCGCCAGAGAGCTTTCAGTTGAGTGCTAAAGACAACCCTTATCACTTCCTGCCAAAGGTCCAAATAAGTACCATCCAACTTAACCTTATGACCAAATGTAGAGGATACATTATCCCACAACCCATGAATAAAAGGACAGTCAAGAAACATATGTCTTAAGTCTTCCTTTGCAGCACAACAAAACCAACAACGAGATGGGGAAATATAACCTCTGGCATGTAACGCAATGTCCATAGGAATCTTACCATGAAACAAGCACCAAATGAGGAAAGGGTAAGAATGAGGAATAAAAGATGTCCAAATCTACTTACCACAAAAAACAGCACTCCTAACCTTAGAAAGAGAATCATAAGTAGATTTACAAGAAACAACACCATCCATGGAACAAGTCCAAACTAACAAATATGGGTCAGTGCTTACCACCACTTTCTCAATCTCAAAAGCAACATCCGGGTGAGAAGTGTGAAAAGAAGCAGGAATATCCCAACCCATAGCATTTGAGTAAATATCACCCATAACAGAATCCAGAGAAGGTTATAACGATGACCTATCCTCAACGAGATCAATCAATGGATCTCCCAGTCAATTATCCATCCAAAAACGAACCTTAGAGTGATTACCAAGCTACCACCTAGACTCAATCATCAAGGGGGTATAATGCAATTTTAGACTTGGCCAAATAGAAGAAAAACATACCACATTCTAGGCCTATGGTCCTAAGTGAAAAAAAAAGCCCGAAGATATGTGAAAATGAAGGACTCTTTAGTCAACATCCTCCATCCGAACTTCTTAAGCATGGCCTTGTTAAAAATACCAAGGTCTTTAACACCAAGGCCACCACTATTCTTAGGCCTGCAGCAAGACTTCCAAGCAATTTGGACAGATTTACGACCATCGATCGAACCAGTTCAAAAACAATTATGAATAGCAGCATTTAAATTATTCAAAAGAGATTAAGGCCAACAATAAACTTGAAATGAATACAGGAAGGAACCCATAATCACTAAATTAATAAGACATAACCTGCCTGCCATTGAAAGAGAGAAACCCTTCCACGATTCCAATTTACTTTTAATTTTATCAGCCCATGGAATTAGCCATCGATGTTTAGGCACACCAATGAAAAGAGGGACCCCTAGATAAGTCATTGAATCAATGCCTTACGCATCCTAGACATTAAGAGAAAATTAGTAATGCAAGGCCCAAAGATGCCTTTGCCAAAATTATGGAAGATTTTTCCCAATTAATTCGTTAACCTGAGAGAGAGAGCTATAAATAGCAAAAGCAACTAAAATCAGTCACAAATTCTGAGGAGAAGCTCTGTAAATGAGGATAACATCATCATCATAGAGAAAATGTGAAGGGCATGCATCCCAACCGGAGAAGAGATAGAAGCCATAGAGCCCGAGTCTACTAGATGCGTAAGAAATCTACTCAAAAAATCTTCCGCCAAACAAAAAAACAGGGGAGAGAGAGGATCATCTTGCCGCACACCACGCGAACATGGGAAATAGCCCTAAGGGGAACCATTAATAAGAATTAAGATCCTAGTAGAATCGAAAATAGTCTTAATCCAACCAATAAAAGTCTCAGAGAAGCCAAAACACTAAAGGACTTTGAAGAGAAAAGGCTAACTAATGGAATCAAAAGCTTTACGAATGTCTATTTTTAAAGCCAAGTGTCCACCGTGACTACCATTACTCAACACATTAAAACATTCAGAAGCACCGGCAATACAGGCTCCAATATGACGACCTGTAATGAAACCAAATTGATTTGGGGAGATAATGCAGAAGCAAATTCCAGCCAAGCTGTCAGTAATAATCTTAGTGATAACCTTAAACAGGAAATTACCAAGAGTAATCAGGTGAAATTGATCGACCAGGAGAGCGTTCGGAGTCTTCGGAATAATGACCAAGAAATCAAAATTCAGAATTCAAACCCGGAAAAACTCGACTAGTGTGAAAAAAATCCTGCACAACTAAAACCACATCATGTCCCACAATTTCCCAACAATGAGAATAAAATCTGCTTGAGAAACCATCAGGATTAGGAGCACTTAGAGGATCCATGGCAAAAACCGTATTCCTCACTTCATCAAAAGAGGGAACACAGAGAATCGAAACATTCTCATCAACAGTAACCAATGAAGGCACATGTTCTTGAATTATAGATAAATCTGAACTATCGTTGCCAGGATCCGAAAAGAGATACTGATAAAATAAGGAAACATGCTCACCAATTTCAACTGGATCATAAGAAATATTATCACCAATTTGAATAGAAGAAATGAGCTTTTTTTCCCTTCTACGCTTCACAGTTAATGAAAAAAATTAGAGTTCTGATCACCCTCAGTAAGCCACCTAACTATACTTTTCTCTTTTAGAAAAATGTCCTCCTTGTTTTAGAACACTATCAAATTCTGCAAGAGCGGCAGTCTCAAGACGAAAAAGATCGTCTCAAAAACTTTCAGAACCAATTCTGCCCTTCAAACCTGAATTAGTAGCTCGTAAACAAAATTAATTGAACTAAATATAGCTAAAAATCAGTGGTTATGTTGCGCAAACTTGGGACTTTCTCTAAAGATATTTTAATGAAACAAAACCACAAACTAAGTTTGGCTTGGGATACGGCTGGAATAAAGCTGGTAGATTATTTTATATTTATTTAATTATTTAATTACATTAAGAAATCTAGTATTAATATTTACTTAAAAACAAATTAGACATTGAAGGTTCCTAGTTCCTGCCATGATCTTTTAGTGCTATCTTTCCTTTAAAGGACAATAATAATAATAAATAAATAAAATTATTCTGTAAGTGAAATCCATGAATATTAAATTTGATTTTATTTAACAATAGTTATTAAAAGTAGCCAAGTAGGTGACAGTGGGCATTATCCTGGGGTATGTCATAACTCATGTGTTGTTTCCTAACAACCAGAGTCTTCTGATCTTATATTATATGCATGTATATTGTTTATTCATTATCAGGATTATTGTTTATAAAGTATTACAATTTTTTTTTTTTTTTTTAATTTCTTTCAAAATTTTGATGTAAGATATGGGTTTTATCATGATTTATTCAATTTGTCCAAAGGCACAAAAAGATCTTGATGTAACAAATAATTTCATCATTATAATAGGTCTTCAAAGTTTCATTAATTTAGATTTTTTTTTTTCCTTTAAAAAAGAAGAAGAAAAGTTCTTGTTTTAATAATGACTTTACTTTATAAATTATAATAAAGATATTAAGTTGGAATTACATTTCATTTGTGTGACCTAATTAATATATAATTGTCATAACATTATTGAGCCAGTTAATAACCATTTGATTCAATTTATTTATTTAATTAAATCAAAGAAAAATATTAAAAATAAAAAAAATGTTGAAAATTTTAGAAAATGACTTGTAACCTCTATTTTCATATTACTGGAGTTAAACCTTTTCTCATTTCAACTAGTAAGGCCAAATAGAAGTTATAAGGTCTGTCATATCATTGAATATTTGCAATATCTACCGTGCCCACTTGCTCTCAAAAGTTTAATTTTATGCAATTTTTATATTAAATTAGGTGGCTTTTATGTATTTATTTATTAATAAATTCATGTCACTGAGCATTGCAATTAATTTATTGAAAAACAAATGAATGTTATTGTCACCTACTTGTCTTTGTTTAATTTGGCTCCCAAACAGAACCATTTCAAGATAACATTACAAACCATTCCATGCTTCAAGCCCATAGATTTTCCTATGGATCATTAACTTCAACAGAGATGAAGTTAATGATAATATATATATATATATATATATATATATATTAACTCTTAATTATTTAATCAAACCCATCAATTTTTTTAAAGTGAAATAAGAGAAATTAAAATAAAATAATATGGGCTCGTTTGGTACGATATATTGTATTGTACTGAATTGTAATAGATTAAATTGTGTTGGATTGTATTAGATTGTATTATTCTTATACAATTATGTGTTTAATGATATTTCGTATTAGACTGTATTATGTTATATAATGCTTTGATATGATTTTTGTTCCTCAATATTTTATTAACTAAAAAAATTGATATATTTTTAGAATTATAAAATATATATTTACATTTTATTTTAAAAAATAATAATTAATATATAATTAATATTTTTATTACATAAATTATCACTCATGTAACAAATATCAATAATATTTGACAACTATTTTCAATATTTTATTTAACTTATATAATTTTTAGATATACAATATTAGAATAATATTTTATTTTTAATTTTATTTAATTAAATTTATATACTATTTATTTATTTATTTTAATTTTAATTTTAAATTTAATATTACAATAAAATTATATTATTTATTTATTAAACATCAATATTATAATTACATATATTATTATTGTATATTATTATTATTATTTTTAATTTATTATTATTATTATTACTATTATAATCATTGAAATATACAATTGTAGTTAAATTGTCTAAAACATACCTTGAGGGTGGTGGGGGTTGAATATGTTTTTACACATTTTTCAATCCATTGAAACAAACTTAAGTTTCTTTCTTAAGATAGTGAAGCTTTCACAACAACACATAAACCATACATACATGTATAGACAAGATAATCATGTGATCATTAAAACATTGTCTATATATCAACATGTAACAAGAGGAAGAATAACATTAAAATACAATAACATAGAATATTTGTATTTCGAATAATGTTCAATGTGCTACAAGTGTCAATCAAAATATAATTATACAAAAGAATCAATGAACAAAAGAATTATATATACAACTATAATCAAAATGAATTGCTTACAAATCACACTTAACAAAATCTTGTTTCAAAATATATCACAAGTGAATATTGTGCAACAAGATAGAAACATACACATATACAAATATAAAAGAGAGATAGAAAGAATTGACACATGATATTTTTTAACGTGGTAAAACCTCCACAGAGAAAACATCCACGGGTTGAACTACAATCATTGTGTACTATATATATTGGATGATAGATTAGAAATTCCTCAAAAGTGACCAATCATATGATCTACTTCCTATTGTAGTCTATGTCTACCCAATCCCTATTGGTAGATATGAAATCCCTCAATGATGCGGAACCAACATATATTGGAGTTCATCTCTAGCCAGCATCATTGGAAGATTAGAAATTCCTCAAGAGCTAATGCACATCCCATGCAACACTCTCTATTGGAGTCTATGTCTAGCCAAACGTCGGGCCTACCAATATTGTAGCCAATTCCCTATCCAAGGCAATCATGCCTCTAGAAAGCCTCCTATGCATAGCTATCCGGACCTTCCCGATCCTAACTATGACTTCTTGCTTGGTTATCCACACCCCTTGTCCTAACCAAGACTTCGCCGCTTGACTATCCGTACCTCTTGTCCTAGTCCAAACTTCTTACCTTTTACAAGGACTTAGTAGTGTGATCAATGAATGCAAATGATACAAACAAGCAGATTCAACATAGAACATGTGATCAACACATTCCATGGAAACCAAACTTAATCATGTGTGAACACAAGTCAAAATAGTCTAATCATACAAATTGAATTAAAACCTAAAGCATGTGAAAAACACCTAACACATGTGGCTCCTAGTTTCATTCATAAATCTAATACTTAAATAAATCATATTCATGAAGCACATTTTCAAGATATTAGAAAAATAAACAAAAATGCTAGAATCACAAAATGTATTTGATAAATATTCTAGCTAAAGATTTAGAGCAAGGATAAAATGATAAATCAATTATATCCTAGATAGCTCTAAAAACAAATACATATGTACTAATCCTAGATTTGTTCAATCAAGGATCAAAGTACATTTCAAGGTTATTGATCATAAAATAAATCAATACAATTACAAACAACCCTAGGCATCAAACTAATCACAATACAACACTCAAACATGTAAGAAACTATAATCATAGAAAACTAGTTCACATTTGTCTCTAATTAGACTTGATTATGTTTGATTATGAAGTCATCTTTCTCAATAGCATTCATCATACATACATACACATATATAAGATAAACCCCAAGGTAATTGAAGGTTATAAAAGAAGAAAACACAAAGATAAGTCAACTACTTATAATTCACGAGCTGGTTCGGTTTTGAAGGTGAAGCCATCAGAAAACGCAATCAAACAGCTGCCAAACCATTTGGAAAAGGTAGAGGACCCGATTACTAAGATTTTCCACTTGAATCACTCAATTCCGACTTCGTATGAGAAAATTATGGTGTTTGGAAAGTGAGAAAGTTTGAAAGAAAAATTTTGCACTTGGTGTATTTCAATACTTCTTCTTGAAATGAATGGGAAGGAAAATGAGGATATTTAAATAAAATGAAAAGAGGGAAATAACCAACAAATCAGAGGCTGCCACCTTAGCTGGTCGTGAGGGGTGCCTGAGCCTCACGGGGCAAAGAGGTTGCTGGGCCGTGAGGCTCGAGGCCTTCTCATGTGCCTCTCCTTTCTTGGCCATTGGCCAAGCTTGCTTCCCTTGCTCTTCTCTCGCGTTCTTCGGCCGTATTCAGACCTCCGAACTTCGATTTTGAATCCATTTTCAAATTATGAATTGTGACTCCCTCACGCACATGAAACTTTGACAAAAGGTTGAGGATTCGACTCGGTACACAACGACAAAGACAACTCAACGAATGAGAACATAAAGTAGTGTAGCTTCCTAGTTTGGACTCGAAACCTAATGAGTGAGTAACCGAAATGACCGGGACTCAATAAGGGATCATATGAGATCATTTTCAAGTCCAAAACAATAAAATAAAAAAGAAATAAACACAAAATCACACACGTATGCCATTTCTTAGATATAGTCCTAGAACATGCAAATCACAATGTTTATCAAATTGAATCTAATGCATGTGCATACATTACCAAGTGTGTGAAAGTGTTATATCAATGGTGTACAACAATGCAAGGACACAAATGAATGCCTTATGTGTGTGTGCCTATGCCTTGTAAGATGAAAGAGGTCTATTATGCTTTTGATGAACAATGTAGCTCATTTCCTCTTGAAGACACCATTTTGCATGAAGAGTTGCCAAATACTTCTTGAAGCTTCAATCATCATCAATCTAAGAAAACTAAACAGTACAAGATAAACAACATTTTGAGATGGAATACATGGCAACACAAACCAAAATCCTAACAATCATTGTTATTATAATTATTAATTTTATTATCATTATTGTTATTATCATTTCTCTCCTCTTTGTATTAGCTAATACAACTTCTAGCCTTTGTATCAGCTAATACAACATCCATTGTATTAAAGCAATTACAATGTATTAGTTAATACAATACAATGCATATTACAAAACAAGCCAAACATTCTCATACATTTTAAATCCCTAATACAATCCAATACAACCTACCAAACATGCCCTATATGTGATGCATTTAATAAATTATTACAATTTTTTAAGTAAAGTCTGATTAAGAAGCCAACCGGCCTGCACAGTGAAAATTTATTGATAAAGGGAAAAAATAATAATAATACAAGGACATTAGCAAAATTGAAAAGCCGACACTCATTGGCCATAATATGAACAAAATTTAAAATCAATAAGAAGCTGTTTTTGAATACAATTTGGTGTTCGATCGTTAACACCTTCATTGCCCATAATATGAACAAAGTTTATATAGTACCTATTTAGTGAACAGGCTAAAAAATTATATATCACTTACTCGGGAGTAATTTGCACAATTAGCACCACTTTAATGAGAAATGTTGTTAACAATTCACTAATTATCTGTTTACATCTTATTTTAATTTTGTTTCTTAATGATAATTTTAATCTAAATAAAAATTATTAAATAAGACAAAAAAGTTCTAAAAATACTTTGAATTGTTTTGTTTGGTTTTGGAAACTTTTTTTTTTTTTTTCGGTTTTACAAATCCTAAAATATCTTCTTCATTTTTTGAAAATAATTTTTTTCTCACACACCATCAAATCCCCCATCATTATCATCACTAGTTATATATATATATATATAAGTGTTCATGTTCAACCAAATTTGAAATCGATTTTATTTTTCTCAAATACCAACCACGTTCAATTATCACCATCACAAGAAAAAAAAAAAAATATATATATATATATATATACATAATTATAAATTTTCAAGTCAATGCATTCTGATTTAAATTCATGAGGATATTGAATGTGAGTCACTAGTTTTATATGCTTTGATTCAAATGTGTATGAATTTATCAAAACTTCTCCATAATGAGTGGCTCCCGGGGTGAAATTAGGGGGCCCATAGGGGTCATGGCCCCCAAAGAAGAAATTTATTTCCAGAACTTTAAACTTCCCTAAGATTTTATATAATATAATATATATTCAAAAGGTGATGAGCCCACCTATTGGCTGTCATTTTTTTTTTTTAATTCTCTTTAAATCTTATTTTTTAAAAACGTGATTGAATCAATCTTGTTTTACTTATTTAAACAGGTTCAGTTTTAAATTAAATTATCATATATTAAGGAAAGTGCAACTCTATATGTTCCAATTTATGTATTCCACTTTCTTTTAGAAGAGAAAATATAAACCTTTTAGGGTTTGGATTCCTATACATCTTAAACTAGTCTAACTTATATATACATTTATTTATTTTTTTTCTAGTTTTTCACTTAAGCAATTTCATTCCTACTGCTGCAATTAAATTCTTCGTATTCTTCGGTTCATCTATTAGAATAATTTCTGATACGAGATTACAAATTAATAAATATTTTTAATTTTTTTTTTTAACGGTTACTTCTTAGGTTATTAATATGATTTCATTACTTTAATGAATTCTTTATATATATATATATACGGTCCCGTTCCTATCATGGCATCCTTATATAACTTTATCAGGATATTAAATGTGAGCCACTCATTTATAAAAGTGATTTGACAAGTGCATACATACCAAGTCAAAGTATGTAAAACGAGTGGCTCACATTCAATGTCTTTATATAATTTCTATAGGAAAATTTCTGTATATATATATATATATATATATGATTTTTTTACATTTATTATACTAGTTTTTTGTTTAAACATTTATTTATTTAAATTTATTTGATTTTTTTATTTGATCTTCAAATGAGTAAGCCATCAACTTGATGGATTTTTTTTCAAAAGAATTAAAACCTCATAGGTTGGTTCATTTTCGTTAACATCTAATATCAATATTCCAACTTCTACTTCTGATGTCAACTGCAACTACTGAGAGGTCCTTTTCAGCTATGCGCATTATCAAGATTAAGCTTCGTAATAAGATGGAAGATGAATTTCTTACAAATTCTTTGATCATGTATATTGAAAGGGAAACCGTATAGAAACTTAGTATAAATTCGATTATAGATGATTTTAGATATTTAGAATAGCGACGGGTTCCATTTTGATTTATAAAGCTGGTGTACGTCTATGTTGTTTATTAAATTAAGTATTACATATGAGACTAGACGCTATTACATTTGTTTATTATATTTGTCTAGAGTTAGTTTGAATAATTTTTTTTTTTTGTCTTGGCCCCCTTAAAGTCGAACTCCTGGCTTCGCCCCTGAGTGGCTCATATTCAATATCTTGATGAAGTTATATCAGGATGTCCTGACCAGATCAGAGACTGTATATATAATTCTTTTTCTAGAAAAATATATTTAAAATTATATTTTTACTCTATAGAAATTTTTGTATTCAACTTAAAATCTAAAAAAGGAAATCAAATATTCTTTTTCTACTTTCACAATTTGATCTCCAAAACAGTTTCGATCTCCTAGTTTTGTTCAGTTTTATTCTCAGTTTTATTTTCATTTGATTATTTCACATCTCTTTTCCATTTCCCGTTTCAAATTTTCTAACGGGAGGTATTCAAAATGGGTAATATTAAAATAAAATGAATTGTCTATAGAAATTTAATTTTTTAAAATAGAGTGTCTTTAAAATATGAGTATCAAAAGATAAAAGGGATAACTTTAGAAAAAAGAAAGTGTCTTTAGAAATTTTTTAAAATTTAAAATTTTAGAATGGAGTATCTTTAAGGAGAAGCTCCCCATTTTAATAACTTCAGTTTAAATAGCACTAAAGATGGGATTTGGACAAAAATATCCTCACTCTTCTAAAATTTTCTCTTACCAATCCTTTTTTTTTTTTCAAAAACTCCAAGCTCCATCCATGCAGTTGCCACCGTCGACATTATCACTAGTGAGTTGATCGACAAAGACACCAGGAAAATGTCCGTCGAGTGCCAGTCGTTGTAACCGAAGTGTCTGTTTTCAGTTTCGAGCTGTGTGGAGAGATAAACGAAGTCAAACCCAAATCGTTGCCGAACCTTCATGGTTATATCTGCGACGATCCGTCGTGAATCCAATAAAACCAATGGCATCAGTGAACTCAACGTCGTTCGATCTTTTAGACTCGACTATTTCCGTAGTCAACTAGCGTTGTTGTCACATCGTCACTTTCACTATTGATCCAACCTCCATCGCGATAAAGAAGAAGACCAAAAGTAAATAAAAATAAAAAAATATAAAAAATAATTAATTCACCCCCAATAAATCTCGAATTTGCAGAAATACCCCATAAGTCTTGAATTTTCCCCAATAAGTCTCGAATTGAGCCAAATATGTCCCAAATTTTACAAAATAACTCTCGAAATTGATATAAATAAGTCTCGAAAGTGATAAAATTAAGTCTCGACATAAAATAAGTCTTGAATACATCAAGAATAAACACAAACTTTTTCAAAAACCATATCAAAACGGAGAATAAGAAATTTAGTTCAACATAAACATTTAACATATTGAAAATGCAAGTTTCCATACCATAACTGAAATAAATGACATTGAAGGAGTTTCTCAACTAGTTTATGGAGGAAATTACCTTATAAACTCTTCCAATTAGCTTGTTTGAATATGAAATTATTTTCAGATGAGGTTCAAAACAATGTTTTAATGAATGGATCTACTTTTCAAACGTGTGTGGACTTCAATTTTGAAAAGATATAGATCTACTCTTCAGAGAGAGAGAGAGAGAGAAGAGTTCTTGTGAATTGTGAAAGCAGAGAGAGAGAGAAAGAAAGAGAGAGAGAGAGAGAGAGAGAGAGAGAGAGAGAGAGAATTAAAAATGAAAAGTTAAAGTAAAAGAACAAATGGGGGTATTTTGGTCTCACCACTTATTTTGGTGCTAATAAAATAAGAGTTATTAAAGGAATGATAGTTTCAAAATTTGTTATTTATCTTTACTTCTTTAGTTAACATGGTCACATATTTATAAGGGAGTTTAACATTTTAGTGCTTTTGTTGATACTTGAGTGCTTACCTTGTGTGTTATCCTGGCCAAATGCTACACCTTTGCTATTAGTTATTTGTTGCGGGGCTATATATGTCTCCCACTTGCCCAACTAAAGTTTTCAACTGGGCGTGATCGGAATTTTAGGTTAAACCAAACCCTAGAAGTGATTTTATTAACCTAATAGGGTTTGCTTCGCCCGATAGGTCTAAAAAGATCATTACAACATGTCTCTATTTTAATCAAATCTTCTTGGAATTTTTCCAAAATTATATATTAAACATGAAGAATTAGATAAGAGTATAAACAACCGTGGAGGCAACACCTACTTAACTTTATGTTCTTTACACTTGCGCAATTAGCACGAAGTTGTCCTGTTCAACCAAAACCAAAAGATAGAGAGCTCTTTTGTTTTCTTTGCTGCTAAGGCCTTCTTGTTCTATTAAATATTGCCTAACTTTATTCTAAAAGGCCAAAAGCCTAAAATTTTAAAATGGCAATTACCAATTTGGTTCTAGACTTTTTTTTTTTTTTTTTTAATTCCAAGTTGTTTGTCACTTTTATAAAAGTGACCAATTGGTCCTCACATTTTTCCCAAATGTAAGGACCAATTTTGTCACTTTTGTAAAAGTCGCAAGTAACTTAGAATTTTTTAAAAAGTCCAGGACATAGTTTGTAAAAGCAAAAATAAAATGCATAATGCATGGAGGATAAGTTTTTTTTTTTTTTTTCTTACTTCTTTTTCTTTTATTTTTATGGGTTTTGTTTATTTAAAAAAGAAAATCATTAACTATTATAAAAAGGGTTCCGATATTGCCACCCATAAATATGATAAGCATACATATATTTTAATAAAAATTTTAATTATAAAAATATCCTAATAGAAATTTACCAATAAGGACAAATTTGTTTAATTAAAAATAAAATAAAAACTATGTACACCCATATCTTACACTATATCTCTTTATTAAAAAAAAAAACTTATAATAAACCCTAATTTTGATGATAAACCTTAATTTATAAATAATTATCACTAGGTCATATCTCGAGTTTTTCTTGTCGAATAGCATAATACGTAAGAGATGATCCAATAGAAATATATGAAGATTTTTTTTGTTTGTTTAAAATTGATGTGAACTTTTTGATTTTATAAATTTTTATCTAAGAACTTAGTAGAACTCTGTTTTTTTTTTTTTTTTTTTTCGAAGAGAACCTTGTTTCTTCATTGCTATTTTTTTATTATGTTTTTTGTTTTTTGTTTTGTTTTGTTTGCTTACCGAGTTCTCATACATTTACAATATCAAGCTTTGCATTATATCAAAAGATTAATTTTGTTTCTATTTGTGTTTTCAAGCCTGGAGAACTTAAGAATTTATCATTTGTAAAATTTGATGTATTAATAACTTAAGAGAGTTTATAAATAAAATGTATTTAAATGAATACATTCATTTAAATAAGGGTGTTATTGGCATTAAGATGGGTATTTATAGTAATAATTTAATTTCAAATATTAGACATAGGTTTATTTATAAATAGAGGTGTACTTATCATATTTATGGATGGTAATATCCATAGCCTTATAAAAAGCTTTAGGAATTGGAAAGAAAGCGGTGTAAATTAGTTGGTGCCTGAAACCAATCATATTATTTCACAATAATTAATCTTTAATTATTTTTTTTTTCAAGTCTTCCTTCTCTGCCTCCATTGTATTATCAATTGACAATATATAATCCAAAAGTCTCCTTATTTCCCACTTAAAAAATTTATTGCGGCACACATTAATGAATTGTATAATGTTACATAATTAGATGTATAACGTTTAGCATGTCCTAATACTGCATTCACCCTGGTGCTGCCTTGTTTCACGGGCAGAAGTAAAAGGAAGCTGTTTTCGGAGATTGTGAACCGCGTGTGAAGTAAGATTAGAGGTTGGGGGGAAAGACTTTTATCTGTGGGTGGGAAAGAGATCCCGATCAAGGCTGTAATCCAGTCTGTCCCTACGTACGTTATGAGTCTCTTCCGCCTCCCAAAGGTGTTAATAAACGAAATCCATCGACTTTGTGCTCAATTTTGGTGAGGGAGTAATGGTGACAAAAGGAAGATACATTGGTGTACTTGGTCTCGTCTCTGGAAGTCCAAAAGGGAGGGGGAGCTGGGTTTTCGCAACTTGGAAACTTTTAATAGAGCTTTATTGGCAAAGCAGTGCTGAAGGATTCTCAAAAACCCGGACTCTTTAGCTGCTAGAGTCCTCAAAGACTATTATTTCCCTAACAGTAACCTCCTAGAAGCTTCCAAAAAATCCTCCATGTCCTTCGTTTGGAACAGTTTGAGTTTTGAAAAGGTTTCTTGGATTCTGGTGTGAGGGGAGAGTGGGGTGTGGCAATGCGATCAACATTTATAAAGATAAATGGGTTCCAAGACCATCGACATTTAAAATCTTGTCTTCCCTTGTGTTAGGCTTGGATGCTTCGGATGACCGACTTTTGTCTCCTAGAGGGGGGTGGATGAGATGTTCATCTCATTAAAAGAGCCTTCTCTATTAATGATGCCATGGCCATTCTTCAAATCACTATGGGAAATGTCAAGGCTGATGACATGATTATTTGGCACTACGAGGATAGCGGGAGATTCACAGTAAATAGTGGGCACTGGGTTGAAAAATCTCTTGAGGTCAATCTTAGCACCTCTAACAATTCTTGACTGGCAGGTTGGTAGAATTCTTTGTGGAAGTTAACTATTCCATTAAAGATCAAAATCTTTGTTTGGAAGGCCTGTTTCGATCGGATTTTGACCATGTTAAACCTCGCTCGTCGAGGCATGCATGTGATTGATAGATGCCCCATTTGCAATGGTTTTGAGGAGTCGACTTTTCATGCCCTTTGGGGTTGCCGTAAGCTTAGGATTGCCCGTAGGGAGTGGCTTCCTAACGAGGTTAAGGTTAGATGCTATCATTCTGATTTTTTTGATCTTATTTTGGATTGCCATTCTTTGTTGAATATGGAAGACATGGGGTTGTGTTGTACAATTGTGCGGAAGATTTGGTATCTGCATAATTTGGTTGGTCACTAAAGCAGGATTTTCATGATGTGGTTCACCGGTGCAGGAAATTTTTATCTGATTTCCACAGCTATGGGGACAGGAAGACGTCGACCTCGATGCAAATCAGCCAACTTATGAACTCTTGGAGACCGCTAGATCCGAAGTGTTTCAAAATTAAATGCAATGCTGCAGTAAACGAGATTGGCGGCCGCATTGGTCTTAGAATTGTTATTAGGGATCGTACTGGCTTTGTTCTAACTTCCTACTCCCTGGTTATGGTAGCCTATTTTGATGCGAAATTGGCAAAGATTATGGCTATTTATAAAGGATTGCTTTTCAGTAGGGACTGCGGTTTAGCTCTGTGTAGGCTTGAGTCGGATGCAGCTGTCGTGGTGAAATGGATTAATGAAGGCATCCATTTAGACTCGGCTAGTGGTATTATCCTATTTGAGATCTCTACCCTCATTTCCAACCTTAATGTGATCTCTGTTAGTAATGTGTCTAGATTGGCCAACAAAGTCGCATATGGGCTTGTGAACAATGCCTTAAAGTAATATGATGGCCTTTTTTGGATGGAGGATTTCCCTTTTTGTGTTAGGAGAGCTATCCAGTTGGATTTGCCTTTATAGGCTCTAACAACTTTGTTTGTCTTTCCTTTTTTTTTTTTGTTGTTTGTCGTGTCAAAAAACAAGAAAAAAAAAATACGGCATTCACCACCACTGCTTCATATATATATATTGTTTTGTTAACGCGTATTAGAGTAAACATTCAAATGAATGTTTTAAAATATATAATATATAATATATCATTTTTAACGTGATAATTGGTTAGGGTTCCCATTTTGGAGCTTTTAGAGATTCTAGATTATTTAGCCAATCCGTTTTGGTGAAGGTCTCAGATTTTATTTAGGAGAGTAGATGGGTGCTTGATGATTATTTTCGAGCATGCTTCCCGGATCTGTGTTTTCGAATTGATTGGATTGCGATTTCTCTTATTGTGGATTCTCTGGTTTGGGATAATTTCCAGGATGGTCGTATTTCTTGCAAGGATGCTTATTCCCAGTTTTTTCGTGATATTCCTTAGGTTGTTTGGTGGAGAGATGTTTGGTTTTGTGTTATTCCCTCATCTCGCTCAACTTTGACTTGGCGTCTTATGTTGAACAGGCTTTCTACTAAGGATCGCCTTCACAGGTCTGGGTTCCAGTTGGCTTCTCATTGTAGTATTTGTAGGGTTAATAGTACTGAATCGACAGATCATCTTTTTTTTTTCATTGTCCTTTGGCAGTTACTTTTTAGGATGCTGTTTTCTTGGCTTTCCAGCGATGTGCCTCTACTGAAACTTGGCAATCCTTCTTTTTGAAGGCCATGTCAGCTTCCTTTAGTGAGCAGGTTAGGATATTATGGAAGGTGGCTATCCATGAAGTGATTTCGGGGTTATAGACTGCTCGTAATTAATGGATCTTTGAAGGAAAGTTGACGGACTTTAAATCCGTCCTCTCTTTGGTTTGGTGTGCGGTTTCAGAGGCTAATCGTCTGAAGATTAGTTGTATATATAATTGTATGGATGACCTTTTGATTCTTTGTCGATTTAGTCTTCGGGGTTACCCTTCTAAAGCTTCGGTGATCAAGAGTGTTGTTTGGTTGCCTCCGGCTCTTAGTTGGATCAAAGTGAATACAAATGGTGCTATTATAGGCGTTTCATGGGTTGGTGGTTTTGGTGGTATCTTTTAGAATTGTAGAAACTTTATGAAGGGTTTTTTTGCTATTCCCCTTGGTCAGGTTTTCGCGTTTGAGGCGAGCTTCTGGCAGCCTCGTTGGCCATGAATTTTACTTGGAAATATGAATGGCATTGGATCTGGAACGATTATTCTTATGTGGTTCATCTTCAACTTTCTTTTCTTTCTGAGATGGTTCCTTGGATGGTTCATATGGTATGACATGGGAGTGCTGCATCTTTCAGATCTCGCAGATAGATTTTTAGGTTTCCAATATTTTCAGAGGGGGAATTAGGTTACAAATGCGCTTTTTAAGCATGCTTTGCAGCTTCAGGCTGATTCTTGTGTGAAAACAGTGAATAACAAGATGAACATTAGAGTATAAGATAGAGGACAAAAGATGTTTGAATAAAGTCCTCAAAGAACAGAGAAAATGAAGATTGCCATTGATGGCTTTTGTGAGAGCTTCAATGTATGTTTTGAGAGAAAACTGTCTAGATACAGAATGTAATTTTTTGTCAAAAAGAATACATTACACGTTGTCTATTACTAGTCTTATATTCTACTCAATAATCAATCTAGCTAACTTTCTAACAAACTCCTGATATCTAGGAGCCTTAACAAATCACAAACTGACACGTTAGCTTTAGTAATAGATTGGCCTCCACATAAGCATCAACCTCCAGTGCTAACCAATTCTCTGTTAAGCTTGAATATGTGTCTTCTATCAAGACTCTGCTCATGATCACTGCTTGTACAAACTGCAAGGCCAGTGAAATGTAATGGTTTGTGATTTAGCTGATTTGAATCTCATTCACTTGTAGCTGGATCACATTTGGAGATAACAATATCAGCTACTCTAACATTCCCCCTCAAGCTGAATCGAGGTGAATTGACAAGATTTAGCTTGAAGCATAAGAAGTGAAAACTCGCAGCAGGCAAAGCCTTTGTCAATATATTATCAACCTGAAATTTAGTGGGTACGTAGCAAGGTTCAACAATGCATGAACTAACTTTTTCTTAAATGAAATGTGTATCTATGTCAATGTGTTTAGTTTTGGCATGAAAAACAGTGTTTTGAGCTAATGAATTTGCACCAATGTTATCACACCAAAGGATTGCTGGCGTAGAAATTGGAACATGAAGCTCATACAGCAAGGATTGAAGCCAAATAACCTCTGTAGTGATTTGAGCCAATGAGCGGTACTTAGCCTCTGTGCTAGACCTGGCCACAACTTGTTGCTTACAAGAACTCCAAAATATGAGGTTGCCACCCAAAAATACACAGTTACCACTCGTCGATCTTCTATTGTCTAAGCAACTGGCCCAATCAGCATCATCAAATGCTTATAGGGACAGAAAAGAAGGTTTGAAATGCAAATCTTTGTGAATCGTTCCATTTAGATAACGAAGAACCTTCTTACAAGCTTGCCAATGCAATTGAGTAGGAGAAACCAAAAATTGGCTGACCTTGTTTATACTAAACGAAATATCAGGATGTGTATAACAAAGATATTGTAATGCACCAATAGTGCTTCTGTAAATTGTTGGATTTTCAAGTGGAACCCCTGCCTTTGTAAGCTTAGAACATGTACTAATTGGTGTGTCACACGACTTGGACTCAAACATATTTGTGTGTTTAAGTAAATCAAGTGTATAATTGGCTTGTGTTAAATACAAACCAGTGCCATATGTGTGAGCTTCGAACCCAGAAAGTAATTGACAGGTTCAAGAGCTTTCAGAGCAAAGACACTGTCTAGTGTAGTAATAGTGTCCTGAATAAGTTTTGTGTTGTTGCCAGATAATAGAATATCATCAACATAGACCAAGAGAAACAACACATCCTAGCTTGAGTGTTTTATGAATATAGATTAATCAGATTTAGAGACAATAAATCCCCAAGAAACAAGAGCAGTCTTTAGCTTTTGGAACCACGACCTTGGAGCTTGTTTTAATCCATATAAGGCTTTGTTTAGCCTACAAACAAAAAGAGGGATTGAGAGAATCTTCAAAACTTTCGGGTTGTCTCATGAAGACTTGTTCTTATCGGTCCCCATTGAGAAAAGCATTGTTAATATCAACTTGTTGAATTTCCCATTGATAAAATACAACAAGAGCAAAGAGAACTCTAATAGTACTATGCTTTACCACCGGACTATATGTATCAAAGAAGTCTAGGCCAGTCGTTTGATGAAACCCCTTTGCAACAAGTTGAGCTATGTGCTTGAGAATGGAGCCATCAAGATTGAACTTGGTTCGAAACACCCATTTGCTGCCAACCACATTCATGTTATCGTGAGTAGGAACAAGAGTCCAAGTGTTGTTTTGTTGCAAAGCTTCAAATTCAGTTCTCATTGCACCAAGCCACTTAGGATCAGACATCGCCATCCTAAAATTCTTAGGCTCTAACTCTATAAGAAAGCTTGAAGGAAAGCTGCAATCTGACAATAAAACATGAGGCCTGAAAATACCATTTCCACTTCTAGCAATCATAAGATGCAACTGTATTGGTGGAGGTTCAACAACAAGACTAGCTAAAGGAATAAGTGCTTGAGAGCTAACATCAGTAGCATGTGAGGTTCTTGTTGAATTGTTGTCAATAAGATTGGTGTTTGAAACACTTGTAGGACTTTGTGTATCCATACTAGGAGGGTGTGAAACATCATGTTGTGAACAACTCGGTGGAGATGAAGAGAACATATCAAACAATTTTGAGATATCAGTAGAAGAGCTGCCATCACATTTGTGCTTGTCATGTTGCTATGAACCAAATAATTATTTATATGGAAACTCCAACTCATTAAAAACCATGTTTCTTGATACAAAGATCTTGCCTAAAGAATGCAAACATCTATAACCTTTGTGAGAGAAGCTATATCCAATGAAAATACACTTGCTTGAATGAAAATCAAGCTTATGTTTTGAGTAATTCTGTAAGTTGGGGAAGCAAGAACAGCCAAAAACCTTAAAGAAATTATAGTTTGGTTTCTGTTTGTATAACTTCTCAAAGGGAGATATGAACCCAAGCAATGACGATGGCAGGTTATTGATAAGAAGAGTGGCAGTGGAAAAAGCCTCTAACCAAAACTTCAATGGCAAACCATTATGAGCTAACAAAGTTAGAACCATTTCCACTATACTTCGATGTTTCCTCTCGGGTACGCCATTTTGTTGGTATGTGTGAGGACAAGAGAAACAAACTTGAACACCTTCTTTAGATAGATGTTTCTCAAATGGTAGAAATTCACCACCCTTGTCAGTTTGACAAACTTTAATTTTATTGACAAATTGTAATTCCACCATTGTCTTAAACTTAGTAAAGACACTGAATGCTTTAGATTTTAGATGTAGTGGATATGTCTATGTATACTTAGTATAAGCATCAACAAAGACAATGTAATATCTATATCCATCACTTGACAACAAAGGAGCTGCCCCCATAGGTCACTGTAAACAAGCTCAAGAGGAGCTGTAATCGTAATATTAGCTCTTTGATAAGGCAATCTATGCAATTTTCCTAGTTTACATGAATCACAAAAATGAATAGAGTGTATATTGAATGGAAAATGAAGATTATTCAACACCTTTTTAAGAACAAGAGGTGAGGGATGGCCTACCTTAGCATGCCAAAGAACTGAGTTAGTTCTGGCTGTAAGCAAATCATCATAGTTTTATAGCACATCCTTGCTGTTTAACAATTGATTAACAGCCTTATTTTGAACATTATTACAAAGATCTGTATTGACAATTTTAGCTAAAAAAGCAGCCTTCAGCAAGTTGAAACTTTGAGGAGTTGCTTGAATCAACTTAAACTTATACAAACCACGATCAAGGGTACCTTGCAGCAGAACCTTCCTAGTTCTCTTGTCCTTGATCAAACAACCATTCGAATAGAATTCAGCAAAAGCATCGTTATCTTTAGTAAGTTTAGAAATACTAAGTAGATTCTTAGCTATTATAGACACACACATCACATTTTTTTTTAACTCCAATTCTAAATATGGCATGCAATGTGTCTTAACTTTTTTATCACCAATATGAGAGATATTAAGTTGATCACCATTGCCAATGAAAAATTTGTAATTACCTTTGTACTCAGACTTGATGGAGAGGTTATTGAGATTGGAGGTAACATGATTGGTGGCTCCGCTGTCTACATACCATGCTTGATTTTCTACTATCTCTGGTGTTGCAAAGTAAGCAGATGCTTGAGATGAGTTCAAGTTGGCTTTCATGTTTTGTAGGTGAAAGTTCAAACTTGCTGAGCCACTTTGATCAAAGTTATTCTGTTGAAATGGTTGTTGTTGTGAGTAAAATGCTTGGTTTCCTTGAATGAGCTGACTGTTCTAACTATTGATTTGATTGTTTTGATTCACATGTGAAGGACCACCGTGGAATTGTTGATCGAACCTTCTATAGCACTACCAAGCACCATGAACAGGTTTTGAGCATAATTGACACTGAATTCTTTGATTGCTTCTGCCTCCAAAATGACCACCTCCTCTATTTCCATTAAAACCCCCTCTGTTCTAGTTTCCTTTGTTGTTGGAATTAGAATTATTGGAGGCAAAGTTAGCAGATAGACCTCTAACACTTGGACTGGCAAGACTATTCAAGAATTCTATCCTTTGTTTATGCATCAAAAAAAGAAACTGTGCATCCTCTATTGACATTGTGTGCTGCTGTGAGGAAATGAGAGTAAGTACTGTATCATACTCATGTCCAACTCCACTCAAAAGACTCATAATCATGTCTCTATCGTTTATTACGATTTCTCCAGTAGCAACTAATGCATCACCAACAACTTTAATTTTCATAACAAAATCACTAATCGTATTTGAACCTTTTTTAAGAGACTGCATCTGTTGTTTCAATTGCATAATCCTAACTAAAGACCTTTGTGAATACGTTCTTTCAATTCTAGACCAGATTTTAAAGGAAGATTTACAGCCATTTACCTGACCAAGAACACTTGGAGTTAGTGTAGAGAAGATCCAGCTCATTAAAAGCTTATTAGTCTTCCTCCAACTAGCGAAATCTGGATTCTCCTGTTGTTCAACATCATCACCAGAACGAACTGAGAGGAATTGAGGCGGAGGTTGCTTCTGACCAGTGATCACTCCTTCAAGGCCTAAAGCTTCAATGGCTGTTAGAACTTGTGTTTTTCAATAGATGAAATTACTGTGATCAAGTTTTAGAGTAAGGTTGAGATTAAGAGTTTTTGCAAGGGACGAGAAATCCATTGTTCATGCAGATGCAGAGGAGTTATTGCGAGACTCGGTTGAAGAAGAGTTAACGGATCCAGTTTTTGTCATTAACGTTGGTCAATGACTCTGGTACCATGTGAAAACAAAGAATAACAAGATGAACACTAGAGTATAAGATAGAGGACAAAAGATGTTTGAATGAAGTCCTTAAAGAACAGAGAAAATGAAGATTGCCGTTGATGGCTTTTGTGAGAGCTTCAATGTATATTTTGAGAGAAAACTGTCTAGATACAGAATGTTAATTTTTCTCAAAAAGATTACATTACATGTTGTTTGTTACTAGTCTTATATTCTACTCATTAATCAATCTAGCTAACTTTCTGACAAACTCCTGAAATCCAGGAGCCTTAACAAATCACAAACTGACATGTCAGTTTTAGTAACAGATTGGCCTCCACATAAGCATCAGCCTCCAGTGCTAACCAATTCTTTGTTGAGCTTGAATATGTGTCTTCTTTCAGGACTCTGCTCATGATCATTGCTTGTACGAACTGCAAGGTCAGTGAAATGTAATGATCTATGATTTAGCTGATTTGAATATCCTTCACCTGTAGCGGGATCACATTTGGAGATAACCATATCAGTTACTCATAACATCTTGGTGGTTCTCCATCCCACCATTCTGTTCGTCTTTAGTTGGCAATGACTGCATGGGTCGGTAGTCTTTTCGTTTTTCTTGATGCTTTATTTTTCTTTTTGGTGTGGCATGCGTGCCTCTTTTTGTTTGGGGTTGTTTTTCCCTTGGTTTTTTGTGCATTGTTTCTTTATTTTATATATATATATACATGATGTCTAGGATTTTTCATCATATGATCGCTTATGAAGTTTTTTCCTATATCAGTCCAATTTTATTTAAAAAGTTGGAAAGGTTGATAGATTTACGTGCAGCAAAACATGGAAACATGATGAGGAAAAACATGCACACGTGCATGCATGTATAAATATGAAATGATTAATTAATTATAAAATTAAAAAAGAAATTATATATATATATATATATTTATATATTTATATAAAGGTACGGACCATATGATTATTGGATTTGGATCATCTCTTAAACTAAGCTTTATCTAAGTCTTTAAGGATCTGGAGACACGTGGCACTTAATTAATTGAATGGTGCTGATTTAATTTTATATATTTTTCCATTTTTTTTCTCACTCCAACAGCCCCACGGCGGTGTTTCAAGAACTTTATTTTCAAAATCTAAAACTCCTCTTCTCCCAAACAATGCGTTTCCGTTATTAACCTCTGCTTCCAAACTCCTCATTCACAAAAAACTAGAATCACTTGTCTTTTGACAAACCCATTTCCACTGATTGAGATAAGAATTTGAAACTTAAATAAAATAAAATAAATTATTAGGGTTTGAAACTAGAATCACTTGTCTTCTACAAAATTGGAAGAATTGATTGTCATTCTAAATTTGATTTGTTGAAATCCCTTGCCAATTGATAGAGAGCTAGAATTTGAATTATCATAATTTGAGAAGAATCTCATTTATCAGCAAAACGCAAAAGGAAGAAACACAGAAGAGTTTAGGTTTTTTAAAAATGAAGTTGTGTCTTAAACGCAGCATTTGGAGTGAGTAAAAAAAGGAAAAATAAATAAAATTAAATCTAGACCATTCAATTAATTAAGTGCCACGTGTCTCCAGATCCTTAAAAGCTTAGGCAAAACTTAGCATAGTTTATACCTTTATCCGTTCAAGAGTGAAAACCAGAGCTCACGAAGGAAAGCAAAGAAAGAAAAGTGATAAAAATGTTTTCAGTACGATACCGAAATACATGCTTCTCCCACTACAGTCTTCCCACACTGTTTGGCCAAACTTCAAAAGAAAGCGGTTACAAATAGGTTTTATTTTTGTCTATGTAATAAATTCTTCTTAGCTTCTTCCATGTTTTAGTTAATTGATATGCTTCATTAAAGAACTAAAAAAACAAACAGGAAGATATCTGGATCTAGCCCACAAAAATTAAAAATATTCGGCGGTGGTCAAGTTCACATTTTGTCCGATCACTAAAAGAAAAATGGGCTATTGGGACGAAACTCTATTGAGACCTTTTTTTTTTCGTCCCAATAAAAGATCTATTGAGACGAATTTTTTATTTTGTCCCAATATACCTCATATTGGGACGAAATACAAAATTCGTCCCAATAGACTTTCTATTGAGACGAAACCAATAGGATGTCTATTGGGATGAAATACATAATTCATCCCAATAGACTTCCTATTTGGACGAATTTATTTCGTCCCCATAGGTTTTCTTTTTATTTAAAATTATAATAATTAATTAATTTTGTTGATCTTTAGGGATGAAATGTTTTCGTCCCAATAGACTTCCTATTGGGACGAAATACAAAATTCATCCCAATAGACTGTCTATTGGGACAAATTTATTTCGTCCCGATAGGTTTTCTTTTTATTTAAAATTATAATAATTAATTAATTTTGTAGTAAATTCTTGATATTTTTTTGAAGTTTTTTCCTTAAAGATAGATTAATAATTAAATTACCATATAAATTAGAAAATGATGCAATATGGATCATTTTGTTCGTCTAAAGTGGTTATCTATCGAGATGAATTTTGTTTCTTCCCAATAAGTTCTTTATAAGAATCAATAAATATTAGTCATGAAAGGTTTTCTATTATTTTTTTTAAAAAGAACCGAATTGTCGGAACTGGAATCGAAACCTTTGGTTCCGAATCGAAAACTAAAATCGCTGGTTCTAAATCGAAAATCGAAACCGTTGGTTCCAAATCGAAAATCAAAACCGAAACCGCTGGTTCCGAATTGAGAACCGGAACTGGGGTCATGTCTAATTTCTAGTACGACTAACGATTGAGTCTTTGATCTAACAATATATTATTTTAAAAAATAGTTTAATTAAATGTAATAATAATTTTTTTAATATCAATTTATTTATCATATAAAAATAAAATTTAAATTAATGGAATTGATCTACAAATAAAATTTTGATTAAAAAAAGTCAATAAAAATTTAATAACAAGTAGAGGTTATATATAAAATTATGTTTTTACTATAACATGCATTGTAGCAGCATTGTGGATAAGCGGATGTAAGTGGGTGGGTGTGCGGGCGTGTGTAGGGGTTCTACACTCCATGAGGACACCCAATTTAATGTTATTTGTGAGTGTGCGCAAGTGATTTGGTGGGTGTTTGCATTTGTGGTTGGCCTGGTCAAACAATAAATTTATTTATTTATGTTTTTAATTTCGTCCCTATAGTTTATCAAAGGGGACGTTTTTTATTCGTCCCAATATCCCTTTCTTTTAGTAGTGAATTTAGTCAAAAAAAAAAAATATATTAATTGCATCAATGTCATCGATAATTTGGTAACTAACAAACACACCATAAAATGATTGTTTTTAAACTGATAATTTGAAGCGCAAATAGACAGCAGAAGACAAATATTAAACGACTGGAAAGTCGTTCCTTAGACCACCTTAATTTCAACAGGGTTTCAAAAAAATTAAACCCAGCTGTGTGATGGAACATTTTGCTTAGAATAATCTCATTTAATTATAATCATATCTCTTAGAAATAAAATAATTAATAAAAAAAACCATATGCATTGGTTTGAAATGTTAGAATTTTTTTTTTTGCCCATATCTCACAGAAAGAGCCTATTTTCAAGACAGTTTTGACAAAAATATTTGATTACCTTTATTTGGTAACGCTATAAAATCAGTCTTGTAAGGTTACAAAACTAATTAGGTCCTTAATTTTTATTTTTATATTTCAAGGCCATCCTAACTTGATAAGCAACCATATATCATCTTTAATCACAATAAAATTCATCCACAAAGTCTCTATCTAAGTGTACTACTGTGAAAAAAAAAAAAAAAAGCATAGTAAATGATGAGACAAAAATTGATCTTGGGCCAGGCCCAAGAGTGACTCCTCATGACTGTAGCCCACGAATGAATACTATAACTTTTAAGGATATTCTTTTATTACATGGGCCTCCCACACAAGGCATCACACATTCCATGTTAAAGTTGAGAATTTTCTGAGCGCTAGAACTATTTATCAAAATTTTATTAATTATGAAGGTATCGTAAAATAGATGAAATTTAGGAAAATTCAAGAAAAATAGTTCTAGTATTCAAAAAATTCTCAAATTTTGTTAATAGATAGATTTCAATGAACTCATCATCTATAAAAAAATTCAGATTAAAATTCATTAAAATTAATATGTTTTCATCATGGTCTGTACCGAATTTAAAATAAAGGATCCTTCATGAGACTCTCTCTCTCTCTCTCTCTCTCTCTCTCTCTCTCTCTCTCTCTCTCTCTCTCTCTCTCTCTATATATATATATATATATATATATAAATGGGTTGCCCTTGGATGCAACGTTGCATGATGCAACATAGAAAATTTTAATGTGATATATATATATGAGTAATTCAACACATACCAAAAAATTTACCAACAAATCGATCAATTCAAATGATGTGACAAGTAATTGTCTATATCATATATATTATAGGATGTGATAAATGAAAAATTAGCCCACAAATAAATTCAAATAAAGTGACAAGTGATTTGTTTTTTTATATATATTATGGGATGTGATGAATGAAATGGTATGGATAAATTATTTGTCACAACATTTTGATTGATTTTTAGGCTAATTTTAATGGGTTGTGTAGCATTACTCAAATTCTTTGACCATATGATGTGTAGCTTGTATGTAAATCAAAAAATGGTGTATAAATAATTTGGTAATTTGGTATCATTTGCACAAAAAATTTGGACAATATGCATTTCTGTTTTTTATTTTATTTTATTTTAGATATATACACCGTATTGTTTTCAAGTATAAACCTTCCTAAATTCAGATTTTAATAATGAATTTATGAATTATTACTCCAAGAGTGTTCAAACACAAGGAACTTTTAATCCCGGTAGAGTTTAATTAGTTTACGCAAATTATCATCTAAATTCCTCAGCTTACTTTGCCACTCCTGAAGCTATGAACGATCATTTGTGGTATGTAGACATTACATGCATCTAACCTGAAGAATCTTTCTATCAAATTCAGGTAAAGACACCTAGTTGTTGGTAATGGTGAGCAACTTCTAACTTCTAATATTGGTGATTCAATTGTTAAATCTCATTCTAAATCATCATAAAGTAAGCATCTTAAACATGTACGCATGTTCCTAGCTACCATTACAAAGAATTTACTAAGTATTTTAAGGCTTACCAGCTAGAGATAACAATGCTCTTGTTTTTCCTGAATTTTATGCTGATCATTATGTGATTAAGGACTACATAACCAAAAAGGTTAAAGATGTATTCCAACTAGACTTAAATTCCAAGAAAAAATGATGTAGGACAAAGAAGGAGGAATCATGGCCCATACTGCTACCGATGTCCTACGGTCCAACCGTGTCTAATTTTAGATTCAGATGGTTTTGGGTGTTTTCTTATTTTATTAATTTGGGTCTTTGTTTCTTATTTATCAAGTTTATTTATTTTAGTTTGATTAGGAATTACATTTAGGTTTTGGAAATAAATCAAACTTACCTTTTAGGTAAGATTTGATCTTTGTTTTTCTGTCAAGTTAGGAATCATGAATCTTAGAAGATTATGATTAGTTTTTATCTTTTCTTGTTTTAGTTTTTTTTAGGAATGTCGTATTCGAGTCGTATTAAGATTAGTTTATTATAAATAGTCTTATTATTTCCTATTATTGTAACTTTTTGATAGTCAATAAAATTGTTCTTTTGGAACACTTATTTGTCATGGATTCGACATGCTCTTTGAGGATTCGAGAGCGCCATTTTCTAACGTAGATTAGGGAATGATGGCCCCTGCATGGTAGTCCATGCTTAGGTAACTACCGGTCGCTACGTCAAGGTTCGTCTGAGTGTGCCTCAGGGTTGGACAAAGTGATCATTCTTATTTCTGCCATACCTCGTTGCGTCAAAAAACAAGAAACAATATATATATATATATATATTTGAAGAAACCATCATGGTCAATCCTATTAGTATACTTTTACCAAATTATTAAAAGGTCTTTCTATGAGTATATATCCATTAAATTATTAGAAAGATCAAATTTATCCATTCCTAATAAATTGATTATTTTTGTTCGTATTTTCGTGTTGTGGACAAAATTGCCCTTGAAATAGTTTTGTCGTTCAAAATTGGAAAATGACAACAAAAAAATGAGAGAGAAAGTAGCTAGATCTAGAGATAAAGAGAGATAAAGTTATAAGTTAAAGAGAAAAATGGAAAAGAAAGAGAAAGTTGCAAGAAATCTGGAAGAGAGAGAGAAATTTGGAAGTTAGAGAGAGAAAGTTACTAAGAAAATTGGAATAGAGAGATAGTCATTCATGATAACGAAACTCGATAGTGTCGTACTAGGATGAATTAATATTATCGTGTAAGGTTTTTGTAAGTTCCTTATTTTTGATTGACTTATTTCATTAACAAACCACAATTGGGGTTATAATGTAAGGGTAGTTTATGTACTTAATTGTTGGTGATCAAGCTCAAAGGCCTTCTCAAGACCTCAAGATGATAAGCACTTCAAAGGTATATCACTTGTGCTTAGTTACATTGAAGAGAATTGTTGAACACACACACCTCTCTTGTATGCATGTGTGTTCACTGCTTTTTATGTATATTCTTTTTACACTTCACACTTGCACATCTTGCATATAGACTAACTGTGACTTGTTATTTTGAAAAGAGAAGTTTTCACTTTACCGTAGTTGGTACTGCCCTTGGTACAACTGCTGGTGCACATGCATGAGCCGTGGTCAGTGTCAGGTGCAACCCCTGATGTTTTTCGCCTTGCATACTGCGATGGGTGCACCTTGCTTTTGGAGCGGTCTCCCACCGCGAAGATTTCCAAAGCTCACACTCTTGGTGTATCGCGGTTAAGACACTTGTTCGTACCGCAGTACGCACAGCGGTTGTGACAGTTTTTAATTTTAAAATATGACCAAAACGTTGTAGCTTCATATAGACCTCATATAGACCCCATATATAATTGACACTTTGTCTTTAGGTTAGTTTTTAAGAGTTCAAAATCATATTTTTGAGAGATAGAATTTTCCAAGAGAGAAAATCATCCAAGAACGCATCTTTGATCATTCAAACTCATTTCCATGTGCTTCAAACATCATCTAGCATTATCTAGCATCATCTAGCATCATTTAACTTCATCTAGGATGCACTCTTGCATAGGTCTTCTTCAACACGTATGACTTGGTAAGTTGAATACCATTTTAATTCATTTTTGTGTTCTTACTTAGCAAGAAATCTCATTTATTATTTATATTCATCTAGATTAGATTTTATATACAAGATTGAGATTTGTGTATTGATTGATTGAGTTGTTGTATTATGATAGCTATTGCATCTAGGAATTATTTATTTATTTTTTAATATTTGATAGCTAAGTTTTATATGACATGTAAACACATGATATTTTAGGATTGATTGATATGCTCATGTATGATTTGACCTAGCATTTATGCACTTGATTTACACATAGGTTGTGTTCTCTTTATTGTGATTAAAGCCTTGTGACTAAGTTACTTAGAGCACAAGCAAGTAGGTCTAAAATCACTATTAAAGGCCTGTTGGGTAGTAGTGGTGGGTGAGTGACCAAGAATGGTTAAGGTCAACCTAGGTTATAAACATCATTACAAGTAGTGGATCTAAGGACTGTATGTGGCTAGCATATTATCTCGTGAGTTTTTCCCAGTTGGTGGTTTCTCATATAAATCAATTAACGAGTAATTTATTGATTTCCGCACTTAGAATTTGTTGATTGTATTTTGCTTAGATTTGGTGAATTTTTGAATATTGACTAATCAAGAAAAATCGGTAATTAACTTGATTAAAACCTATTCAAACAACTCCCCCCCCCCCTTCTTTCTAGGTATACTTAGACATGACTAATCAGTTTTAATTGGTATCAGAGCAGATTCCTAGACATATTTAGGAGATCCTTGCTGTTGGTGGGCCTTGCATTTTGTGTGTTTTTTGATTGATACAAACATTTGCATTCATCTTATTCATATATAAACATTATGAGTGGGAGCAGTTGTGGAAATGAGGGTGCTTCAAACATAAGATTTCCCTTGCTCACCGGGATAAATTATGCCTCTTGGAAAGGCAAAATGGAGTCGTATATTTGTCAAATTGATGATCGTGCTTGGATGGCAATTGAAGATGGCTACGCTCCACCAACAATGACTCCTACGGGTGGAGGAGAGGATGTTCCAAAGCCGAAGGCACAATGGAGTCCTTAAGAGTTCGAGGCCTTAAAGTGGAACAACAAAGCTATGCACGCCATCTTATGTGCTATGGATGAAAATCAATACAAACTGATTCAAACCACTAGGATCGCAAAAGAGGTGTGGGACATCCTAGAGACGACATATGAAGGTACCGAAATGGTTAAGGACTCCAAACTCCAAGTCCTCCAAACTCAATTTGAGACCCTTAGGATGGAGGACAATGAGTGCTTCAATGACTTCGAGGTGAAGTTGATGGACATAGTGAACCAAAGTCATCAACTTGGTGATCCTTATTCAGATAAAAGGATCAAGCAAAAGAGTATGAGATCTCTTTATGAGAGATTTGAGTCTAATGTAATGGCTTTAGAAGAGAATAATGATTATAAGAACATGAAGCCGAGTGAAGTGATTGGGAGGCTTCTAGCCCATAAGTTTAGAAAAGGTCTGCCGTCAGAAAGCCGTCTATCAAAACTATTTGTAAAACCCTCACAAGCCCTAATTGGCTTTTAAAACACAAGTGTAGTGGTAATGGGGTGTGGTCCATAGGGACACGGTACTAGCAAGAACTAGCTATTACTAGAGTAGCATTCATGTAATTAATAATAAGTAAATGAGGATGTTGTAAAATGTGACTTAACACAATAATAAATCTAAACTAACAATGCAACCTAGATAAAGGGGAAATGGAATGAAGGATAAATAGATGATGGAAACTAAGGAGTTAACGGATTCAAAAGTAAATACTGAGCAATGCAACAAACTCGTAAATAAGCACGTCTATTCAAAGGTAACCGACCTTAGATGTATAGAGTTAGTTATTTATCCCTATCAAGTGATCAACCTAGGATGTATAGTGAGGACCACCTATTAGGGACTAATCCGTTGTAAACCACCAACTTAGGATGTATAGTGTTGGTTGTTCATACGGATTCTGGAAATTAAGCTCATCTTGTAGGAACCAAGGGTTACAGATTGCGTAGTGGAAAGGTTTTAAAATTTTTATGCAATCATAAACTAACCCATTTGTACAGTAATAATCAAATACAATAAGAAGGAGTTGAAAATAATTCATACCAACGTTTGAAGGCTCCTTCTCTTTAATATATGATCTGCTCCTGATTTGAACCACTTGATTTTTCTGGCTATGACTCGAAATTGGTAACGGCGTGTGAGCGTATCACGGTACTTAGGAACTTGTATGGAGGAAGAAGAAACAACACAAAACAACTCTTACTTTGTGTATAGAGAATTTGGCCAACCTTGAAGGAAAATAAAATAAACAAAAGCTTTTTTTTTAAAAATTTTTTTTATTCTTTTTCTTTCTCTTTGGCCCCACCACTCTCTGCATTGCTTTTTCTTCTTTTCTATTTGCGTGTTCATTCTGTGTTCATGAATCAATTCTTTTCTTAAAAAACATATATCATATATATATTTTTATAAAATCAACTAATCAATTTTTATTAAAACCTTTTTAAAAAATATATGATATCTTTTAATAGATATTAATAAAGTTTGAATTTAAACTTTTTAAATTCGAATTCAATATTTAATTAAAAAATAAAATAATCACATTATCTTATCTTTCAAAATTAAATATCAAAGAACACCCTCCAATAATGACTAATTACGTAATTAAATAATCTAATTATTTAATTATCATAATTATCATTTTCCATTAATTAAATAATCTCATTATTTAACTAATTCCCGATTAAACACATGCCACTTTCGTAACACAATTAATTGGATAATCCAATTAATTAACCGTGACCCTTGTTACCTAAATCAATCGGGCTAACAAGGGGACCTAATGGACCCAGTATATTTTGAGCTCCAATAATCCTTAGAAATATTTAATTAAACTTTTTAATTAATATTTCATGATTATTAACTTTAATGTTATTCCACTAAAAACCTGAAGCTGCACTCTCTCAATCGTAGACGTTTTTACACAAACCAATAACTCTTGGTGTCCATCGATATAACTAATACATATGGTATGATCCTCCACAAGTAGTTCATAATTAGAACTGGGTCATAATGTACGTTATACCCCTCTAATTACATCTTTTCATTAATTACCATTGATTCTCCAATGAACAATAAATCCTACATTCCTTACAGAATTAGAAGAGTGCTCATATTGTTCAAGTTCCAAATCAACATTGGGAACTACTATCTACTTCTCACAAGAATTAGTGGATTCCTCTACTGTGTACAAACCTTCCCAGCTACAAGCCAATTCGTGATTCCAACATACGAAGTTATTAACCGGGAATGCAACTTCGATCTCATCCATGGCATATCAAAAACCAAGATCTAACCTGAAGGAGTCGATAAGACACTCAGGATTAAGATCACCCATATATAGCCATCATTTGTTGATGTATATGAATCTCATCTTGTAACGGATCTTGGTGAGAGATTCATATAGATCATGGCTATGATCACATCATATAAGGTGCCTCCATTCTCATATAAGGTGCCTCCATTCTCATATCACCGTATGAATAGTCTAGGTTAAGACCATCGTACATTACGGAATGGACCGCAGCTATAGATTAACCACAAATAAAGTACAGACTCTTTAGATTGCTCATCTCAAACTGAATATCTATGTATATGACACTCATATACTCAGTTTAGAGATTACATCTAGAAATCTTGGATGTTAAATACACATATTATATATAAATGTATTAGACAATTTGAATGAATAAACTACTTCTTTTATTTATGTTCAATTCACATTTACAAAATACAAGCTTTGGGGAAAAAACCCAAACAATCTCCCACTTGCACTAAAGCATGTGAGACATATCTTGTAAACCTAGACCCTCTAGGTGACCCGTAAACACTTTAGCCAGTAAGGTCTTCGTAAATGGATCAGCAATATGTATATCCTAACATGATCAAATCATATAATGAATATACTAGCATATAGTTTCTCTTTCTCCAAAGATACTTGAGAATAGTATAGACAGCAACCCAATGATCCAATCCTAGGTTGGACTGGTATCTGCTGGCTACTCCCATTGTGAAGTAGTTGTCTGGTCTCGTGCATAACAAAGTATACATGAGACTTCCTACTATTGACGCATAGGGAACACGTCTCATATCCTCAACTTCTTGAGGTGTCTTATGACATTGTTCGTTAGACAAGTGAACTCCATGCTTGGAAGGTAAATTACCTTTCTTGGAGTTCTACATTGAAAATCACAAGAGATTCTTGTCGATATACGATGCATGAGACATTGCTATGAATTTGTTCTTACGATCCCTTATATGTTGGATCTCTAGAACATAACTCGTCTCTCCCAAATCTTTCATTTGGAATTTGCTAGCCAACCAGCCTTTTACTTCAGACAACACTCCCACATCATTCCCAATAAGTAGGATGTCATCTACGTATAGGACCAAGAAAACTACTTTCTTGTCAATGATGCGCTTGTAGACACAAGGCTCATAAACATTTTGCTCGAAGCCATAGGTTTTGATCATATCATTAAACCTAATGTTCCATGATTTAGATGTTTGCTTAAGTCCATAAATGGACCTTTGCAACTTGTAAACTTTTTGCTCTTAATCTGGAGATACGAATCCCTCTAGTTGCATCATGTAGATGATCTCATCAAGATTGCCATTCAAGAATGCAGTCTTGACATCCATTTACCAAATTTTGTAATCGAAATAGATAACAATGGATAAGAGAATCCGAATAGACTTAAACATGGCTACTGGCGAGAAGGTCTCTTTATAATTGACCCTCTCTTTCTGGGTATAACCCTTAGCTACTAGCCTTGCCTTGAAGGTCGCTACCTTCCTATCTACTCCTCTCTCTCTCTTATAGATCCACTTACACCCTATGAGTTTTACCCCATTCGGTAAGTCTACAAGTTTCCAGATCGAGTTATAGTGCATGGACTCCATCTCGAGATTCATAGCTTTAAGCCATTCCTCTTTGTTAAGATCTTCCATTACATTCTTAAATGTCAATGGATCATCCACACTATCATTAGAGACGACATCTCATCCCTCACCTATACACAAATAGCGTTCAGGTTGTCTTACAACCCTCCCACTACGTCTAAGTGGTAGTGACTTATTTTGACTAGGAATCATCTGACTATCAAATGTCAATGGATCAACAACTCTTGTTGATTGAGCACTAATCATACCAGGCTCCATTTCATTTAATACAATCTTGCTACGAGGTTTATGATCACTAATATTGTTATCCTTAAGAAACGTTGCATTTGTCGATACAAATACTTTGTTCTCTTCAGGACTATAGAAGTATCCACCTTTGGTCTCCTTTGAATATCCTACAAACAAGCAGACCACAGACTTGGGGTCTAGCTTTCCACTTCTGTTCTTTAACACATGTGCTGGACACCCCCATATGCGAAAATGTTACAAACTAGCTTTATGATCATTCCACAACTCTAAGGGAGTCTTAGGAACATATTTGGATGGGTCTACATTCAAAATGTAAGCCGTAGTTTGTAACGCAAATCCCCAGAAGGAATTTGGTAATGATGAGAAACTAATCATAGATCTCACCATTTCCATTAGGGTTCTATTTCTCCTCTCCACGACACCATTCTGTCATGGTGTACCAGGAGCTGTAAGTTAGGACACTATCCCATACTCGATTCGATCGTAGAGACTTGATAGTCTTTCCTAATTAATTCTAAACTTCAGCTCAGAATTCTTTGAACTTTTTAAAAGTTTTCGACTTGCGTTGTATTAGGTAGACATATCAGTATCCCGAGTAATCATCTATAAAGGTGACATAATACTCATAACCACCCATTGCTTTAACATTCATCGGTCCACAGACGTTTGAATATATAAGCTTTAGTGGTTTTTTAGCTCTAAGCCCTTTTCTAGAAAAAAAGGTTTCTTGGTCATTTTACCTTCTAAACATGATTTGCAGACAGGTAAGGTACCAACCTTTAACTCACTTAAAAGTCCGCTTTTCACTAGTCTATTTAGTCGGTCAAGGTTGATATGGCCAAGTCTTAGATGCCATAGATATGTTTTGTTTTCTGGAGAAATCTTTTGTGGTTTTGTTTTAGGTTTTTCAACTTTAAACAATTCAGCGTTGAGCAGCGTAGTATGTATTAACGGCCTTAAAACATACAAGTTGTTTTCGTTTAATCCTGAACATATATTCAAACCATTCTTTGCAATAATAACAGACTTATTATTAAAAGAAACATAATATAATTATTCCAATAACTTGGAAACTGAAATCAAATTTCGAGTAAATCTAGAAATTAAAAATACCTTATTCAAAATAATGAAACAACTTACATAATATAGTCTAAATACACCCATTGTTTGGGCTGACACGACATCCCCTGACCCAACATGTATGGAGAAGGTTCCCTCCTCAAGCTGTGTCCAAGAATCAGTCAATTGCATTGAAGAACAAATATGGTTAGTGGTCCCCGAATCAACTATCCAGGGTGAAGAATCATCTTCCACTATACATGATTCAAGAACAAGTAAATCAAATTTACTTTTTGCCTTTTTCTTCTTACTTTAGGCTTTCTTGGGTTTGGGCTTACCCTTAGCCTTCCCAATAGGCCTCTTCATCTTCTTTGATCCAGAAGAAGATGGATCAGCAACATTTGCCTCACTGGTCTTATCTTTGTTGTCCTTAGTCATGGACTCAAAAATAGTGAGCTCATTAAGCAATTGAGTCAGACTGAACCTCAACTTGTTCATCATATAGTTGCTTTTAAACTGATCGAAACTCTTTGGAAGAGTTGTCAGTATGATGCTCACCTGACTGGGTTCATCAATGGCCCCGCCATTGATTTCTACCGTGTTGAAGTAAGACATCAAGTTCATGATATGTTCCCTAACTAATGTATCCTCCTTCATACGAGCAATCATAGTGGAACGAACAGCTTCGTGCTGCTTTTGCTCAGAGGGTTACTTGAACATAGTCTGCAATGATTCCAATATTTCGAATGCGGAAATCATTGCGTCGTGCTTTGTGACAAGCACGTCTGTCATACTAGCTAACAGATATATTCAGGCCTTCTCATCAGATGAGACCCATTTCTCGTGTGCCTCACGAACTCTTTTTGTGGCATGGGCAGTAGGCGCTGGAGGACATTCCTCTGTAAGCATAAACTTAAGGTCCTTGGTGACCGAAATTGCATTGATATTGTGTTTCTATTTAGTGTAGTTATCACCAGTTAATTTATCATTGGCTATGATATGTAATAGTGCAGATGAATTGGCTGATACAACATAAATTAAGAATTCATTCAATGATACATTCAAAACATATGTGAATGTTCGGCATAAAATTAAACATGATGCATGAAAATGTTTAATGAACAAGAACAACCCTAAAAAAGTGTTACTACACCACAACAATCCAACATACCACAAGAAAGTGTCGCCTTAGGGTCGGTCAAATTCTTGCATATTGGATCGAGACATTCTCAATCAAATGTTATACCGGAATAGCTCTTATTCCTCTAACATTCAACCATCGTTTATTTCAGTCAGGTTTATAATTAACCAATTTAATTAAAATGTTGTGAGCGTAACCCATCATTTCAGATCTCAAGAGATTAACTCGAGAACTGTCGCCTTAGGGTCAGTCAATCCCTAAATCCCCTCCGAAATCCTATCTATTAGGAAGTCAACCTTGATATTGATTCTTATGGAAACCCTCCTTAGGGAGGATGAAAGTGAAGCCGTCACGAGGCCCCACTCGAATCTCATGGTGTTGAACTAATGATGGAGACCGCGGGATATAATGCCATATATCCCTCTCCCACTCACTATTCTATAATAAGGGTTTTCTATTAATATTAATGCACCTAGATTAAACTAGATTAAACGACTAATTTCAATCTAAGCGTCAAGTGCATTAATCATAAATTATTAGAATTCTATTCCAATAACTAATAAAATATTTCAATTTTTTACTCTTAAAAATCTAGTTCATTAGTGATAATTCTAATATATGTAAACTCTATACTAAGACTAGAATTATTAAAAGTGTATTTACAAAGTTTTAACTATTAAAACCAAACACATTATTAGGTCCAATTATTATTAGGGACTTAATCGAATTAATCCTAATATATATAAAGGACCCTACTAATCTAAGTAATTAAACTCTTTAATAAAAAGATTAGTGATTAATGAGAATTACCAAGTTTTTACTCCTAAAAACTAATCCCATTGATTTATAGCCAATTATGTGAATTACCAATTTTAATCAAATTAAACAAAAATTAAACACATAATATAGATGGCTATAATGCATGTATAACATATCAACATATATATATGTGTAGGCACGCCTAATCTGAATGATATGTATATGCATGACAATACTTTAATCATCTTATAATAAAAACATAAATGAGTTGACCGGGTACAATGAGTTTATCTAACTTAAAATATTTCTAATTTCAAAAAATATCCAAGACATTCCTTGGTCTTCCTGTAATTCCAAAAATCTTCAAGTCCATCTGTAATATATTCTGCGTCTTTCAGGACTAAAAATCAAGTCCAACTCGATTTGTTTTATTGGATCCATCTTATGGATTAAATCCCTTAAAACCCAAATGTTACTCTAACATTTTTCGGAGTCCCGGGATTTCCCAAAATCAGCCCAAACATGCTCACGTACACGCAGCCCTAACGCTTACGAATGGGCAGCCGGGTGGCGTCGCAACGCTAGTTCAGTGCGCGTGGCTGCTGCACAAGCGCGCAACAACTTTGCGCAGCAGCAGGCGTTGCACAATATTAATAAATTAATTATGCGTTGCCTCTTTGCATTTGCACAGCTGTTGCATTAAACTCACTTCACATTTGCACACGCACAACTTGCACATGCAACACTTGTGCATGTGAGGTGCGCTGCTTTTCACATCAGCATGTTGCAAGTGCTGTGCGCTGCTTTGCACATCTGTCAGCATTTAATTTAATTAATTAATTTTTTTTTAATACATTGCACTAAGCATACGCGTCCCGTGTGCAGTTTGCCTTATTGGGCAGCTGCATGTGCGCAACTCTTACGCGTAGGCTTTCGCGTGTGTTGCTTCATTCTTCTTTTGTTCTCGAATCTTGTTCTTCATACAAGGTTACAAAATATGATTTACAAATTACGATTACAACAAAAAAAAAATAATAATAAAATTAATTATTACGAACTGGAATTAATAATACATTAGGAAAAATATTACAATTAATTTTCAAAACCCTAAAACCCATTGTACCATACAATTAACGACCAACCATGTTTATAATAAAATAAAATAAAATTATAAACATCAGACAATTATTAGAAAGTGCCTACACATTCATACAGGGTTCAAAAATTTTTTGTCACTATTTGGAGGGGCTTTTGTGAGAATGTCACTGGTTTAGTAATGTAAGTTTAAAAGACACCTATTTAGGTGACCAGACAAAAATACCCTCATTCTTGTCAGTTAGCGTCTGAAGAGAAAAAAGTTGAGAGAGAGAGAACAGTGGAAAGAGAGACCAAGAAATCCGGTACTAAATCTGACGGGAAACCTGCCGGCGGTGGCGATACAGTCTTGAAATCGACGAGAAGGTGATATGATTTTCTGACGCGTTTTTGTTGTTGAAACTTTTATTTGCGTTTGATGTTGGATGTTCGTTTGATTTGATTTGTTGTTGATTAGGTTTGTTTGATTAGGTTAGGGTTTAAATTTATGAAAAAATTCTGTTGAACACGATGAAGTTCTGGGTTTTCAAGCCTTTTCCGAGCTTTTCACAAGTAATCCGAGCCTTTTCCGAGCTTTTCACATGTAATTCGAGCCTTTTCCGAGCATTTTGAATAGGTTTCTGCTATCTGAATCTCCGAGCCTTTCACAGTGGCTCCGAGACTTTTAAAATAGGATCCGAGCCTTTTAAAACATTGTCCGAGACTTTTAAATAGTAATCCGAGCCTTTTAAGGAATATGAATAGGTTTGTAGAATTAGAATCTCCGAGCCTTTTCATATAGTTTCCGAGCCTTTTAATATATTGTCCGAGCCTTTTCATATAGTTTCCGAGCCTTTTCATATATTGTCCGAGCCTTTTCATATAGTGTCCGAGCCTTTTCATATAGTTTCCGAGCCTTTTCATATAGTTTCCGAGCCTTTTCATATAGTGTCCGAGCCTTTTCATATAGTTTCCGATATATATGTCCGAGCCTTTTCATATAGTTTCCGAGCCTTTTCATATAGTGTCCGAGCCTTTTCATATATTGTCCGAGCCTTTTCATATAGTGTCCGAGCCTTTTCATATAGTTTCCGAGCCTTTTCCATATATAGTGTCCGAGCCTTTTCATATAGTTTCCGAGCCTTTCCATATAGTCCGAGCCTTTTCATATAGTGTCCGAGCCTTTTCATATAGTTTTCGAGCCTTTTCATATAGTGTCCGAGACTTTTCATTTAGTGTCCGAAACCTTTCATTTTTATATTATTTATTTTATTTAACTAGATATATTTTTTTTATGTCAATATGCAGATGAGGAATCAACTAAAAGATTCGCTTAAAACTCCAGAGGAAGAAAGGTATTCGGGGAAAATAACTCGACATGACCATTTTGATGACCTTACAGATATCGACAACGCACTTAACAAGGTACCTGAACATCTTGCGGTCGAAGAACGACGTCGGTATACTGAGTCGTGTTTTGGACACCTCCTTCGGATGGATCGTGGGATGAAGTTTTCAGCTGGCATTGTACATCGGTTGCTTATTCGCGAGTTGCATCACGATGGGCCTGAAGATGAGATGAGATTTTTGTTAGGAAGGCATTCGGTCCGGTTCTCAAAGGTTGAGATTTGTCTAATCACCGGATTGAAGTTCGGAGAACTTCCTGACACGTCGACCTATGATATGGTAGAGAATGGCATACACCAGCGGTACTTTGAGGGTCGAGATGAGGTCGAGTATGCAGAGCTGAAAGCCGTTCTACGGATTGGTGTTTTTTCTGAGCAGTACGATGCGGTTAAGCTTTGCTTATTGTATATGCTTAACTGGATACTGATGGGGTTGGACGAGAGAGAGAAAGTTCCAGTATGGCAGTTTCGCCTAGTCGAGGACTTGGACGCTTTTGATGCGTTCCCATGGGGTGCACACGTGTATAGGCGGTCTATATACGGTTTCAAGCATGCGTTGGATGGCCGACGTAGGCGGTTTGAACAACGCCAGCGACGAAAGGGCGTTGATGTACACACCACGGAGACATATAACATATATGGGCTAACGCACGCCCCGTTGGTGAGAATTTTGAATTTGTTATTTTTTTCATATGACTTATGTATTGTATTGGATTCTTATCGTTCTTAGCTGTTTTGTAGATATTTGCTTTCGAGGTTATCCCCGAGCTTGGCAACAGCGGATGTGGGAAGCGGAGGGAAATCGAGCTCTCCCCCCGAATTCTAAAATGGGAGTTGAGTACGCGACCGAGGGGGGAGAAGTTGAATAGCATTTTCCTTGAAAGTGTAAATATCTATATATATATATATTTTATGTTCATAACTATTAGTATGTATACAATTACAATGGTCTAACTGCAATTTCAGATGTTTGCGAGGGTGAAATTGGTGCCGACGGCAATTGAGAGGGCTGAACGGTACTTCGAGGGCATTTCCTAGGGAGGCAGTTTGTATGATGCTGATCTCGGTGATATACCTGTTCCCGTCTCTGACCCCGAACGATATACAACCGCTGGAACCAGTGACACTGAGGGTCCGTCTTTCGAACCCAGTGATACAGAGGGTTCTGACTCGGACGGTCGTCATATTCGTCTCGCGAGGACTAGGCGGGTTCGATTCACGTTGCCTAGAGAGCCTCGAACTAGAGATGACTCTCGAACTGGAGATGACTCACGAGGAGGCGTTGGAGGGCAAGCAGAGGTACGTATAATTCTTTTTACCGTATTATTTAATTTCAATCGAGTGAATGGTTTTAGTACTGACAATTTCGAAATCCGTTCAGGACCGTCGGTATACTGAAGTAATGGATGCGTTACGCGAGTTACAGGAGGAGGTGCGAAAGAGTAATGAGAAACGAGATCAACAGCATCAGGAGTTGCTAGATTTGATTCGAGGGCTTCAGGGTTCGACGTCGCACGCCCGTACTCGAGGTACACGGTTCGATGACCCACCCTTCGATGACCCACCCTTCGATGACCCACCCTTCGATGACCCAGACGGACACCGAGACTTCAGTCCCAGAGGGAGGACAGGTAGTCATCAGGGTGATCAGCAAGGGCCTGGTGTGACACCACGAGAGGAGGTTACTGGTGGTACTAGTGGTACTGATACAACACCTATGGAGATAGAGGAAGAACCTCAGCAGGTTTTACCAGAACAACCTGTTCATTCTCAAGAACTGGTACAGAGCACCTCTTACAGCACACCCCTCCGTCGATCCTCGTGCAGAGCACCCCTTCATTTATTCCACAGAGACAGAGATCCCCAGTCTCAGTGCACCCAAAGAGCTTACACCTGTAGGCGATCGACGGCGCGATCGACGGCGACATAGTTCCAATATACAGCGCACCCCTACAGGCGATACAGGGGGACATAGTCCGTCAACACATCGCACCTCTGGAGGTAATACACGGGAACAGAGTTCCTCCTTACAGCTCAGCCATCCAGTGGATCACATCCTTTCTGTGGACCGGATTACCCCACCCCTTCAACGTCAGGATCGGGTTCGCAGGGCAGGTTGGCAGCAGCGGACCCCATACACTGACCCCTGTCGGCCGAAGAGGCCAAGGATTAGGCCACAACCAGCACATGTATGGGCGCCCCACGCATTGATAGATCCTGACCACCTTGCGGCGTACCAAGCTTATAAGAGGAACTCGACTGGGGAATTGTAAGTATAATCGCAGATATTACAAAAATTATTTTGTATTTTGAAACTGCTAAGTAAAATGACTTTCTTATATAACTTCTTCAAAAATTATGCAGGCGTGATGTGGATCTACTCGAGCCAGTTGGTGTCCCCTGGTTCCATCGATTTCAAACCAACACCATGGAGTTGGAGGATACGGTATGGTCCTTACCTGAACACTTTGTGTATAAGATGTTTCTGAAATAGTAGAATGCTAACAATACAAAATGTTGAAATTGTCAGCATATGGACGCGTACTTGCATATTCTGCGGAAGCGTCAGAGATATTACTCCACTGTCTACGGTCCGAGGATCAACATACAGGATTCACAGTTCTATGTAAGTGTTTAATTTGTACGGCTTTTGAACATCTATTTATGTGTTTCGTACATCTTTTATCTAACGTTTTATAAATTTTCTTTGTACAGTCATGGTTATTGAATGACTGGGAGAGATTGATGGGAAGTGGGGCCGACAAACCCCGCCGCAGTTGGTCTATGTTCAAGCATCAGTGGTCCGCTGAGGACCTTGCGGTGGTACGTGGATTGGTCCCGGCAGGAACCAAACCATGGAACGAAGTTGACGTGGTCAGTGTTTTATTTACATTGTTTGAATTTGAATTTTAAATAAATTTCCCATTGATAACACTTTGTTGAAACACATACAGGTTTTGATTCCTTGCAACCTTGGACGTACGCATTGGGCACTAGCCAGCGTCGACCTCACAACAGGGAGTATTTACCTGATGGACCCGTTCAGACAGGAGGTACCATTTCGCCATAGGAAAACGTAGCTCGCTTGCTTACGATATTTTTTACCGTCGATGCTGCATGCGTTGGACTTTCACGGTCGCAGACGGAGGGGCGATATGACGTATACATTGCAGAATAAGCCCTTTCCACTCAACATTGTGTCTAGAGACCGTGTGCCCCAACAGGATAGAGGGTATGACTGTTTAAAGATCTTATTCTATCCTAATTGGTTTTAATAACATTCAATTCTAACGGTTGTTTATGTGGTGAATTGCAGTGGTAACTGTGGTGCCCATACTTTGAGATTGATAGAGTACCTGGCAGCGAACAAGGATACATTCGACTGGTCAGAAAACGAAATGGGCACCATCCGAGAGAAGATGGCTGTGGAGGTTTTTTGTAACTCAAAGGATTGGACATCCAGTTAGTGATTTAGTTGATGTACATAACATTTGAGTAATGAAATGAAATTATTTTTAAAAAAAATTTAGTTGTTTGCAATTAACACTTGAACACACATTTGATATATTGAAATTCATAAACAATACAATGAATTGTAGACACTATAACAAAAGATACAGTATGGCATTAAACGAACAACCAATAAATATATCATAATAGTTCAACATAAAAAAGCATAATAACCAACGGTCTCATAACACAACTGTATCGAGCATGGTTCCCAACGTCTGGACGATGTTGGAAGACATCAAGTTGGAGACATGTTCCTCTTGTACTGCCTTGTTATGTTTGATCGCCTTCCTCAATGGCTCCATTCATTCCACGGTAGAGTCTTTCTCAGGGCACGTTTGTTTGTTGTGTCCAATTGAATGACAGATGCTGCACTTGCGACGGTATTCATCGGGAACACTTATGCTGGGACCTTCATTAACCATCGGTGGGTTGGAGCACCGCCTGCTATTATGTCCTGATTGTCCACATCTTCTACACGACTGTGTGGTTGTCCTCTCCGAAGACGAGGCATGTCGACCCTCCATCGGGCGACCCGATTGTCTCTTCGACTTTGGATTTAAAACCACCCGAGATGCGATGTCGGATGGCACTACCCATGAAGAAGGATGGCCAACAGGCATAATAGGAACCGAGTATGCATCAATAAGTGTCTCTCTCTTGTAGTAGTCCGCACACAGAGATGTGTAATCCAAGTTTCGCTCCCTACAACAATGAAAACAATGAGATTCACGAACCCAAATAATATAAATCGTTAACTATAACATCTCATGTACCTTGCCGCTGCGAGTACATGAGAACACGGGAAATGGTCCATTTGGAATTTGTTGAATGTGCAAGTCTTCAAGTGTAAGTTAACCGTCCATTGGTTTCCCTTCAATTCGACGGAGAATATGTTCCAGTCAACTGGATTTACGGTCATATAATTGCACTTCTCGACACGTTTTAGGATCACAAGATGTGCTGCGTCGGTCAGTTGATGACGCATGGACCGTGCAGCTGCATGACGATCGTGAAACCACTTTTGTAGCATATTCCTAATGAACTCCGCCAGTGTCATCATTGGCAGTTGCCGTGCGAATTTTAGGCATGAGTTTATGCACTCTGCAACATTTGTGGTCATCAGCCTGTACCTTCTTTGGGGACAGTGTACGCGAGACCACTTGTGTGGACCGGCAGCAATGGCATATTCGAATGCACCCTTGTGCAGCCTATGTAACTCCTCCATGTGCCTGTTATAATTGAATTCACTGTACGTCCTAGCTGCTGAATCCATTATATCGGCAACATCCTTTCTGTGGAATCGCTTCTTCATATTTTCACCAAAATGCCAGCAACATATCGTATGGGTTGCATAAGGGAACACTTTAGAAATCCCCGCTTCAATGCTTGCATGGCGATCGGAAATGAAAACCAGATCATCTATATGACCAAGGGCACCCCTCAAGCATTCCAAAAACCACTCCCATGAAAGGTTGTTTTCTGAGTCACCGTACCCAAAAGCAATTGGATACACCTGTTCGTTTCCATCTTGTGCAGTTGCAACAAACATTGTACCCCCGAATCTTCCCTTCAAATGGGTACCATCAACTGCAATCACAGGACGCATACACCTCCGAAAACCTCTAATTGAGGACCCTAACGACATGAAAAAGTACAAAAATGTATCATCGTCTGCGCATTGTAAGTCGGTGATTGTGCCAGGATTTTGCTGTTCCAAAACGTACGCAAACAATGGTAACAATTTGAAACTTTCTTCATGCGTTCCATAGGTCAAGGACAATGCATATTGCAAGGCATCATGTGCCTTACTGTACATGACTTGGATGCCATACATTGTTTTCATATCGGCGATTATGTCCTTCGGACGCATGAGACGACCATCATGTTGTTGAAGTCTAGGTGCAATGACTTCTCCGATTATGACTGCACTAGCTTGTCGGTGGCGACGGTGAACCTCCTCCAAAGGACAACTGTGTTGGTTGACAAAACTTCTGACTTGGAAGTAAGTCCCTTCATCTCTCCTCACCACTCTTAATTTCCACGTACAGTTGTCAATGATGCAAACTAGATGTAACGTTGTCTTATTAGACCTTTTCACCTTCCATTCAAAGTTCTCCCGCATTGAAAAAAGGTCAACTAGCCTCTTCAAATCCTTTTTACTCGGGAAAAATTGACCTTTATAAATCATGCATGTAGGTTCTTGCGTTGCCAAGGTGCTGCTTCTACCAATACCAAACGAATATGAATCTGCTCCGGGAATAACCCACGTTATCTTATTATCAGAATCAGATACAGTTATATTATGTCGGACCTCGGAAGTCCCAGGCATATTTGGTACAGTGCAACTAACTCCTTGTACATGTCTTCCTTGTGTTTGAATTTGTGTACGCTCTTCATCCACATTTTCTAGATCATCTACATGTTCATTATTTGCCTCATTATCCACCTCATGGTACTGCTCAATTCGACAACCAAACACATCGCCAAATTGAGGTTCAACTACTTGGTCAACCGCTACCGGTGGGACACCACACATGTTTTCCCCACTTTCGGCGAAACTCCTTTGGGGATATAGTTGGTTGCTACCGCTAAAGGATCCAAATTGTTGGGTATTTTCAGGAGGAGGAATATCATTCCCTATCACATCTCCAGGTGTCCTCTGAGTTAGACTTACACATACTTGAGGGATCACCCGATCTTCCCCTAGCATAAACCGAACATCATCGTTATTTCTTATAAATGTACGACATGTACTGCCAGGAACGATTGATACTGATGCCAGATCAACATTGAATTTGTTTACATCATACTTCACAATGGTATGCACGATCGCCACCAATTCTTCGTAAGTCATATTCTTTGACACATACATTCCCTTGTTATCGGATCCAACAAACCTCTGACTTCCGTCGGGTAGTTGCTCCCATTGACCGTTGTAAGATATTACTATTCTAACCCGATTCATGATGCTGTCAAATTAATCAAAACTATTAATTAAAACTCAGGAGTACAAAATATTTTCATAAATTACATTTACAAAGGCTCGGGTGAGGATATTTAAAAGGCTCGGAGAACACTAGCAAAGTCTCGAAGAATACATGAAAGTTTCGAAAAAGACATTTTTGGTCTCGAAAAAGTCTTTAAAAGACTCGATTAGTAATTCAATAAAAAGTCTCGGAGAAGACCTAACAAGGCTCGATTAGTAATTATTTGAAAAGTCTCGGAGATGACTTGAAACGTCTCGGAGAAGACTTGAAAAGGCTCGATTACTAATTTTTGAAAAGGCTCGATTACTAATTTTTGAAAAGTCTCGGAGATGATATGAAAAGGCTCGGAGAAGACATGAAAAGTCTCGATTGGTTATTTTTGAAAAGTCTCGGAGAAGACATGAAAAAACTCGGAGAAGACTTGAAAATGCTCGAATAGTTATTTTTTAAAAGTCTCGGAGAAGACTTGAAAAGTCTCGGAGAAGACATGAAAAAACTCGGAGAAGACTTGAAAATGCTCGAATAGTTATTTTTTAAAAGTCTCTCGGAGAAGACTTGAAAAGTCTCGGAGAAGACATGAAAAAGCTCGGAGAAGACTTGAAAATGCTCGAATAGTTATTTTTTAAAAGTCTCGGAGAAGACTTGAAAAGGCTCGGAAAAGACAAAAGGCTCGGAGAAGACTTGAAAAGCTCGAGTTATTTTTGAAAAGTCTCGGAGAAGACTTGAAAAGTCTCGGAGAAGACAGAAGACTTGAAAAGTCTCGGAGAAGACATGAAAAAGGAGAAGACTTGAAAATGCTCGAATAGTTATTTTTTAAAAGTCTCGGACAAAACTTCAAAAGGCTCGGAGAAGACTTGCAAAGGCTCGGACAAGACATGAAAAAGCTCGAATAGTTATTTTTTAAAAGTCTCGGAGAAGACATGAAAAAGCTCGGAGAAGACTTGAAAATGCTCGAATAGTTATTTTTTAAAAGTCTCGGACAAAACTTCAAAAGGCTCGGAGAAGACTTGCAAAGGCTCGGAGAAGACTTGCAAAGGCTCGGACAAGACATGAAAAAGCTCGAATAGTTATTTTTTAAAAGTCTCGGAGAAGACATGAAAAAGCTCGGAGAAGACTTGAAAATGCTCGAATAGTTATTTTTTAAAAGTCTCGGACAAAACTTCAAAAGGCTCGGAGAAGATTTGCAAAGGCTCGGACAAGACATGAAAAAGCTCGAATAGTTATTTTTAAAAAGTCTCGGAGAAGACTTGAAAATGCTCGGACAAGACATGAAAAGGCTCGGAGAAGACTTGAAAAGGCTAGATTACTGAATTTTGAAAAGTCTCAGAGAAGACTTGAAAATGCTCGAATAGTTATTTTTTAAAAGTCTCGGAGAAGACTTCAAAAGGCTCGAACAAGACATGAAAAAGCTCGGATAAGACTTGAAAAGGCTCGATTAGTGATTTTTGAAAAGTCTCGGAGAAGACATGAAAAAGCTCGGAGAAGACTTGAAAAGGCTCGATTAGTGATTTTTGAAAAGTCTCGGAGAAGACATGAAAAAGCTCGGAGAAGACTTGAAAATGCTCGAATAGTTATTTTATAAAAGTCTCGGACAAAACTTCAAAAGGCTCGGAGAAGACTTGCAAAGGCTCGGACAAGACATGAAAAAGCTCGGAGAAGACTTCAAAAGGCTCAATTACTGATTTTTGAAAAGGCTCGGAGCAGACATAAAAAGGCTCGGACAACACATGAAAAGGCTCGGACAAGACATGAAAAGGCTCGGACAAGACATGAAAATGCTCGATTAGTGATTTTTAAAAAGGCTCGGAAAAAGGTGACAAAGTCTCGGAGATCCACAATTGTCACAATGAAAATGTGAACAAATGAAAAGAAGTATTTACACGAAATATTACCTTGTTGTAATGAAGCACGTCCAGTTGTTTTGATCTTCAACTTCTATTTGTATTGAGAGAGAGATAGAGAGAGAGAGAGAGTAACCCCATTATCGTTTTTGTTGGAAGTGTGGAGAGAGAACCAGACAAACACAATAACATAAATGATTATCTAAGGGCAATTTTGGTAGTTCACCATAATAGGTGCCTTTTAAACTTAAGTTATTAAACCGGTCATAGAGTCACCAAATCAGTTGGAAAAGGTGATACTTTCCACCATTTCCACCATTCATACATGTAATCAAGAGCAATCGAATTCGATTATACTGTATAAAAAATGACTCTAATACCAATTGTAGGAACCAAGTGTTACAGATTGCGCAGCGGAAAGGTTTTAAAATTTTTATACAATCATAAACTAACCCATTTGTACAGTAATAATCAAATACAATAAGAAGAAGTTGAAATTAATTCATACCAACGTTTAAAGGCTCCTTCTCTCTAATATATGATCTGCTCTTGATTTGAACCACTTCATTTTCCAGGCTATGACTCGGAATTGGTAACGGCGTGTGGGCACGTCACGGTACACAGGAACTTGTATGGAGGAAGAAGAAACAACACAAAACAACTCTTACTTTGGGTATGGAGAATTTGGCCAACCTTGAATGAAAATAAAAAAAAACAAAAGCTTTAGTTTATTTTATTTTTCATTCTTTTTCTTTTTCTTTGGCCGCACCACTCTCTGCACTGCTTTTTCTTGTTTTCTGTTTGCATGTTCGTTATGTGTTCATGAATCAATTCTTTTCTTAAAAAACATATATCATATATATATATATTTTTATAAAATCAACTAATCAATTTTTATTAAAACCTTTTTAAAAAATATCTTATAACTTTTAATAGATATTAATAAAGTTTGAATTTAAACTTTTTAAATTCAAATTCAATATTTAATTAAAAAAATAAAATAATCACATTATCTTATCTTTCAAAATTAAATATCAAAGAACACCCTCCAGTAATGACTAATTACATAATTATCATTTTCCATTAATTAAATAATCTCATTATTCAACTAATTCCCGATTAAATATATGCCACTTTCGTAACACAATTAATTGGACAATCCAATTAATTAACCGTGACCCTTGTTACCTAAATCAATCGGGCTAGCAAGGGGACCTAATGGACCCACAATATTTTGAGCTTCAATAATCCTTAGAAATATTTAATTAAACTCTTTAATTAATATTTCATGATTATTAACTTTAGTGTTATTCCACTAAAAACCCGAAGCTGCACTCTCTCAATTGTAGACGTTTTTACACAAATCAATAACTCTTGGTGTTCATCGTTATAGCTATTACATATGGTATGATCCTCCACAAGTAGTTCATGATTAGAGCTGGGTCATAATATCTGTTATACCCCTCTAATTACATCTTTTCATTAAGTACCATTGATTCTCTAATGAACAATAAATCCTACATTCCTTACAGAATTAGGAGAGCGCTCATATTGTTCAAGCCCCGAATCAACCCTTAAGAGAACTACTATCTACTTCTCGAAAGAAGGAGTGGATTCCTCTACTGTGTACAAACCTTCCCAGCCACAAGCCAAACCGTGATTCCAACATACGAAGTTATTGACCAGGAATGCAACTCCGATCTCACCCATGACATATCAAAAACCACAATCTAACCTGAAGGAGTCGATAAGACACTCAGGATTAAGATCACCCATATATAGCCATCATTTGTTGACGTATATGAATCTCATCTTGTAACGAATCTTGGTGAGAGATTCATATAGATCACGGCTCAGTCCTATATGATCACATCATATAAGGTGCCTCCATTCTCATATCACCATATGAATAGTCTAGGTTAAGACATCGTACATTACGGAATGGACCGCAGCTGTAGATTAGCCACAAATAAAGTACCCAACTCTATTTGCTATTTACGGACTCTTTAGATTGCTCATCTCAAGTTGAATACCTTTGTATATGACACTAATATACTCAGTTAGAGATTACATCTGGCAATCTTAGATGTTAAATACGCATGTTATATATATATGTATTAGACAATTTGAATGAATAAACTACTTCTTTTATTTATGTTCAATTCACATTTAAAAAATACAAGTTTTAGGGCAAAAACCCTAACACATCTACCTATCAAAGATTCAACCGATTACAAATTAGCCAACCTAGGATGTATAATGTTGATTTCTAATCCTCTCACGAGTACCGACCTAAGATGTATAGTGCCGGAAACCTGTTCGAGGTTAGATTGAGACCGCGGTTTAAGAATCGAAGTTCATGACATTCCGTCTATTCATTTTAGCAAGATACAACTAAACATCATGTATATCTAGATGCAATACTCATACATAAACCAAGGAGAACTTGCTAAGATCATGTATCTCAACAAATAATCAATGAAAACCATTAAAGAACAAGAATAGAACAATGAAAGGTAGATATGAATATATATATAACCAAGTTTATATACAAGCCTAATATTCAATTAACTACTTCATCAACCCTTTAGAGGGGATTTAGCTACTCATTGCAACTAGGAAAACAAGAGAAAGAAAAGAGGAAGAACCCTTGGAGATCATCTCCTTTCTTGAAGTTGATTCAATCTCCTATCTTCCTTGAAGTTGAGTAGAGAATGTATGTGAGAGTGAGTGAAAGTGTTTCTAGATCTAGGTTATCTTTAGAACTAAATAAAAAGCTTTTTAAAAACGAATATATAACATTCTATTTATATTACATACAAAAATAGGTCACTTAAGCTTCAAAATGAGATCCGGCGCGCGTGGAGTGCGGCTAGATCACCCGCACTTTATGTGCAGTTGGATCACCCGCACTTTACCCGCACTATGATTATCAGGTGCAGATTCAGCTCTCTGGATGGTGCTACAGTGCGGGTGGAGTACGGTTGAATGACTCGCACTTGACTTGCACTTTAACGTCAGGTGTGATTTCCAGTTCTCGGTTTCAGCTAAGAGTGCGGGTTGAGTGCGGGTGAATCACCTGCACTTGACCTGCACTTTAATGTCAGGTATGAAATCAACTTCTCTAGATTTGCTTGTAGTGCGGGTGGAGTGCGGTTGGATGACCCACACTTTATCCGCACTTTAATGTCAGGTGTAAAATAGCTTCTCTAGATTTGGCAACAGTGCGGGTGGAGTGCGGTTGGATGACCCGCACTGTACCCATATTTTAACTCTGCTTCAAGCATCAGGTCTCGATTGTGGTAGAAGTGCGGTTGGAGTGCGGTTGCGACCCGTACTGGACCCGGACTATAAGGTTGCTGATGATCCTTTGCTTTTCGTTTTGCCACCTGTCTGCTGGAATCACTGTAACACGCTTCCAAACCCATCATTGCACTATTTCCTACAATTACGCACATAACAACCATTAGAGACGCCAAAACGCATGAAAACGGAACAAAGGATACGGAAATGAGGGCCTACATATACTACATATTTGGCAAGATCAAACATCCCCAAACCAAACCTTTGCTCGTCCTTGAGCAAACATACTATAAAACAGTAAGACGCCAATTGAAATAAATCCTAGACACCTAAGCAATAATTCAAAAATGCCTTAAGCCCAAAAAGTTATATGATACATACAGGTGTGATAGATAGAATAAAAACATATGTGCGAGATCTAGAGCACTTAGAGGTACTAAAAGGAGGCTCACATGAACAAGAATCCCACACCTAAGGCACTCATGCATTAGGGACTACTCACTCCCATACCTCGAGCATAATTCGCTTCGATACTAAAGCTCACATGAATTCTCTCTTTCTTTCCTCACTGAATCCTAAGTTCCACACAGCAATTTATGCAAAGATGGATTCTACACAACATTTTTAGTAAAGAACTATCCTAGGAAAGACTTACAATGCCATGGATGTGAAAGATCGTGTATCAACCAACATTCCCGAACTAGACTCATCGTGGATCAAAAAGGACTTTTCATTCAGTTATAGCGTGGTTATGGGGTTTAATTAGGTGAAACAAAAAATATAGAAATTTGGAGTTCAAAATCAACAATCATGTTAGAATACGACCAAACAAACTATACAATGCTCTTTTTCTTCATTGATCACTCATACACTAGTGTCTAAGCATTTGTTTTACCCATATTTTGCTTCCAGTGTTGTACTCCACATTGTGAGTACTTAGCATCAATTAATTTAAGCATCTTTTGCTTTTCTCCTTTTCTTTTCTTTTTGAGTTGCCCACATTTATTTTCTTTTAAAATTCATGACTCATAAGTACAAATTTGGGTACCTTTATATTTTTAGCCATTTGCTCACATATTCAACATTTTTCCTTTGTACACTTGGTTTGACCATTTGAGTTTAACTACTTTCATCACCACATTTACATATCCTAACATGATTAGTCACAAAGGTAGGCATGTGTTTAAGCTATGGTATATGGTTGTATTGGTACTAAGTGAAATAGTATGTGTTTGGCCTCAAGTTTGACTTTGGAGCACACTATATGGATATGAGTGTGTTTAGGCTATCATAGGTAGTTAAATTCACACACATTGCCTAATATCACCTCTACAATTCATCTACCAAGGGAATGAATGCATCCATCACGCAATCATAATATATCTGTAAGTCTTGTGATATGTGACATATATGATGACATAAGTGTTTAAGAATAGACAATAACAACACTCAAAATACACACTTTGAACACTTGTGTTTGTGATCTCATGAGAATCTCCACTATCAGCAATTTGTCAGAATAGAACCCACTGGACTCTGCCCTGCTATCAGCAATTTGTTATCTGTTCTTAAGGACTTCAGTCATGAGGGAGCTCAAACCCGCCAGCAAAGTCTGCTAAAAGATCTCCTCAGAAGTCTCCTGTGGAGGTGTGGGCATGTGACTATACTCCATGTACGCTACAAGGCCCTGTTCAATCCCCGTGGGGTCTGGAATCTCCTCTGCCTGCCTACTTGTACCTGCTCCATGCACGAATTTCTTCCACCTAGTTCAGACTCTAACACCAGAGGGGTCCCACTCTTTCAATTGATCATTCCACGTAAATCTCCGAACGGGACCTACATAACTATCAAAGGAGTCAGACCTGAAATCAACCCCTACTTCTCTGTAAAATACGGTGATCAAGCTAGGAAAAAAGAGTGGCTACTTGTTAACTCTGACGCCACCCAGTTCGAGTATCTTTCTCTTGATCAGGAAGCCAATGTCAACCAATTAATTCTGAAGGATTCAGTAAAGGACCATGGCCGCATTGAAGTTAATTGATGTCCGGTGTTTCCTGGGGATCAGGGAGTGGGAGATGAAGACATGCCAAAATCCCAACTTTAATCTCAGGTTGGTATGCTTCATCTGGTAATCAGGGGCCACCCAGAAATCCATTAGTTGGATCATCAACTGGTTGGCGAACTCTACATTCGGTGTGACAAAAATATCATTCCAAGTCACTCCATTACGTAGTCTTCCAACCACCTCCTGATCATTTAGGAGCTCGGTCTGATAATACTTGTTGATGTTAGTGATCGTTATTTGGACTTGCACCCCACAGACTAAAACAGTCGATGTTCGCTGAAACTCCTCTAGTATCATCCCCGCATAGAATTCTTCCACCACACTTCTGCAATACATAGGCGGGGTGCTAACAAAAGTCTCTCACCCCCTCGTTTCCACAACTTGAGGAATCGGGGTGTCCGTTAGCTTTTCTAATGCTATGCCACGTTCAACCATAATATCCCCCTCTTTAAAATACTCCAAGCAGTCCTCAAAATCTGTGTGCCTGACACACGGTGGTAGAACCTGAGGTCCCCTCCTTGTACGTTGCTTAGGAATTTGACTCTGGCAAATTGCCTGGTCCTCCCTAACATATGCATAAGAAATTTAAACAGTTAAGGGAACACTCTTATCGATTAACCATGAGGCAATCATGTAGAAAAATGAAGAACAATAGTTTCCTGTCAGACTGATAGAGTGCGGGTGAGTGACCTGCACTAGACCTGCACTAGACCCGCACTTTAACCTGTTTCCAGATTCTGTTGCGTGCAGAATCACAAACAATGCACACCAACAATATACACAACAAATCATCGAACCAACTCACAAAAATATGGTTTTAACCCATTTATAGAAATTCCATTCACTCATTTAAACCCTAAATTCGGAGTTTGAGCATGCATGTGCAATTGGATAGTTAAATCATTATCAAACACTTCACATGCATAGATAAACAACAACCCATCATTCAATCATCATAGATATTCAATAAAAAGTTTAACATCTTGGATTTGAACATGAAATTATGTGAGAAAAATGAATGACACAATCAAAACCGAATTCTAACAATCATTGCAAATAAATCAACCCACAATCATCAAAATAAGCATGGCAAAAGGGCATGAATTCGTGGCCCTATCTTGAACTATGAAGTTTATGCTAAATGAGCAAAAGAAATTGAAGAAAAGGATGGGAATCATGATTAGAGAGGCAAGTGAACGAAATCAAAGCAAGAAAATCTTATCTTGGTTGCTGAAAATTGGAAATGTAGAGCACACGGAATACATGTCGGTTGAGCGAGGAAAAACAAAAGTTGTTCGGTTTGTTCTTTTGTTTTTTGAAAGTGGTGGAGCCCTAGAAAACAACATGGCATATATATAATACACACAGAGTGCGGGTGAAGTGCGGGTGAGTGACCCGCACTTGACCCGCACTTTATTACCTGATGCTCTCTGTCTGTCTGTCTGAGTGCAGTTGGAGTAAAGGTGATTGACCCGCACTGTAACCGCACTATTTCATGAGTATCGACCTAGGATGTATAGTACCGGAAACCCGTTCGAGGTTAGATTGAGACCGCGGTTTAAGAATCGGAGTTCATGACATTCTGTCTATTCATTTGAGCAAGATACAACTAAACATCATATATATATCTAGATGCAATACTCATACATAAACCAAGGAGAACTTGCTAAGATCATGTATCTCAACAAATAATCAATGAAAACCATTAAAGAACAAGAATAGAACAATGAAAGGTAGATATGAATATATATATAGAACCAAGTTTATGTACAAGCCCAATATTCAACTAACTACTCCATCAACCCCTTAGAAGGGATTTAGCTACTCATTATAACTAGGAAAACAAGAGAAAGGAAAGAGGAAGAACCCTTGGAGATCATCTCCTTCCTTGAAGTTGCTTCAATCTCCTTTCTTCCTTGAAGTTGAGTAGATAATGTATGTGAGAGTGAGTGAGAGTGTTTCTAGATCTATGTAAAAAGCTATTTGTTAGGTTTTTGGTTTGGTTTGTTAGGTTTTATTGTATTTGGACTTGAAAATGATCTTCTTTGATTACTTATTGAGTCTCGGTCATTTCGGTTACTAATTAATTAAGTTTCGAGTCCAAACGATGTAGCTACTCTACTTTACATTCTCATTCATTGAGTTGTTTTAGTCGTCGTTTTCTGAGATGAATTCTCAACCTTTTGTCAATGTTTTGTAGTCATCATTGTGCATGAGAAAGTCACAATTCCTAATCCGAATAAGTTTTCGAAATTGGAGTTCAGAGGCCTGGATACGGTCGAAGAATGCAAGAGGAGCAAGCTTGGCCAACGGCCAAGCAAAGGAGGCCATGTGTGGAGACCGTGTGCCACTCGGCCATAGTCCTCCTGTTCTCACATGTGCCAGACGTGCCCCACATGTGGCTAGTGATGTGGTAGCTTCTGGTTGGCTCATTTTTCCGTCTCTTGAATTCTTTTAAATTCTATTCATTCCTTCACATTTTAAGTAAGAAGAAAAATTAGAATTCACTTGCATAGAATTTTCTCTCAACTTTTTTTCACCTTCAAAACACCATAACTTTCTCATACGATGTTGGAATTGAGATTTTCAGTTGGAGATTGTTTGTAATCGAGTCTTCTACCTTTTCCAGGTTATCTTACAACTGTTTGATCAAGTTTTCCAGTGGTTCTATCCAGAAAACCGAACCAGCTCGTGAACTTAAGATAGTTGTCATATCTTTGAGATTTATTCTTTATAACCTTCAATTTGCTTAGGGTTTCTTCTTCTATATGTATGTGTATGTATGGTGAATGTTATTGAGAGAGATAGCTTCATAATCAAACCTAATCAAAAGTCTATTTAGAGACATATGTGAACTAGTTTCTAGGATTCTAGGTATTTCACATGAGTGAAACTTGTATTGTGATTAGTTTGATATCTAGGATTATTTGTGACTTGATTGAATCATTTTATGATTAATAATCCTTGAAATGTGCTTTGATCCTTTGATTAATAAAATCTAGGATTAATGCTTGTGTATGTGTTTTAAGAGTTTTTATTGAATAGAAAATTCATTAAAAAACCCTTAGACAGTATCCATATATAAAAAAGATAAAATAAAAGTAAAAAGTGACAAAAAGCAACAAAGCACAAAGAACCAAGGGGAAAACAACCCCAAACAAAAAAAGGCACGCATGCCACACCAAAAAGAAAAAGAAAACATCAAGAAAAACAAAAAGACTTCCGACCCATGCAGTTATTGCCAACTAAAGTAGAACAAAACGGCGAGACAGAGAATCACCAAGAATCACCTTGAAGCTCCAAATCATGCTTAGAAAGCATATCTGCAACCTGATTCCCCTCCTTGAAAATATGGGAAACCTGAAAATCTATCTGAGAGATCTAGAAGATGCAGCACTGCCACGCTTGACGAACCCTCCAAGGAACCACCTCAGATCGAGAAGAAAAAAACTAAACCACATAAGAAGAATCGTTCTCAAGCTAGATTCGATGCCACTCATACTTCCATGCAAAATTAATGGCCAAAGTGGCCGCCAGAAGCTCAGTCTCAAATGCAAAAACCTGACCAAGAGGAATAGCAAAACAACCTTTCACAAAGGCTCTGCAGTTCCGAAAGATACCACCATAACCACCAACCCCTGGAGAGCCCATAGCAGCGCCATATGTATTCACTTTGATCCAACTAGGAGTTGGAGGTGACCAAATCACACTCTTGATCACCGGGGCTTTAGAAGGGCGACCCTAAAGACCGAAACGATGAAGAATCAAAAGGTTGTCCATACAATTACGCATACAACCAATATCCAGGCGATTAGCCTCTAAAACTGCACGCCAAACCAAAGAAAGGATGGATCTAAAGTCCATCGACTTCTCTTCAAAGATCCAATGATTACGGGCAATCCACACCCCCCATATCACTGCATAGATAGCCGTTTTTCATAAAATTCTAACCTGCTCACTAAAAGAAACTGATAATATAATAGCTGTTTTGATCATATTATGTAAATATAATTCATTTGTGTAAATACTGTTCTTTTATTCATTGATTCTTTTATAGAGTTGTATTTAGATTGATACTTGTACATACATTGAACGTTAATATTAACACAAGTATTGTTTGTAGTTATATTTTGATGGTATTCATCTTCTTGATATTGGGCCTTACATAGACAATGACTAAAATGGTCACATGCTTATCTTGTCTATATATAATTGCTTGTTTTATGTGTTGTGTGTAAAGCTATCTTGAGGGACAAACGTATGTTTGTTTCAAGGGATTGAAAAAGGTGTAAAAACCTATTCACCTCCCACCCCCTCCCTACTCCTCCCCCTCTAGGTATGCTTTAAGCAATTTAACTATATTTGTATAATTTCCCTATTCATCCCACTCAACAAATGGAAATGTGGATGCCATAGATCTTGAAGGCTACATCACCAAGTTCGAAAGCTCAAGGATGAAGAACAAAAAGGAGATTCAAAAGTTGATGGAAAAGAATCTTGAGCTATCAACCAAAGTCACCCATCTAATTGAGGAAGTAATGAGTTCCAAGAATATTGAAGATAAGCTAAGGGATGAGTTAGCTTTATCTAAGAAGAATGAAGATGGAATGAATAGGGAGCTTGAAGAAGCTAAAGAGTCGATGATTAAGATGACTTTAAGCACTGAGAAGCTTGACCACATGTTGGGAGTTGGAAAAAGACCAAGTGACATGAGAGGTCTTGGGTAACTTGATGACATGGAGGCATCCTCTTTAAGCAAGATTATGTTTGTCAATAACATAAACATCAATGAACCTCCACCTCTATAACGCCATATGTTAAAAATTGATCTAAGAGAGTGTTTAAGAAGTGCCCAAGTAAAGGTGACACCAAAAGGTCAAGCTCTAGCTCAACCAAAAAGGGCTCCTCAAGCTAACTTCCCTCAACCTAAAGTCCATTAAGAGATGAGGCCAATCATGCAAGCTCGACCGAGGAAGCAACCTAGTCTTGGTCAACAATAAAGATGAAAAGATCCATTATGTAAGGATTCTCATTTATTGATTGGCTTATTTCGTGGACAAACAACTTATTAGGGCTTAATGTAAGTGATCGGTCATTTTTTATACATGTTTTAGGCCCATATTTCCTATTATTTATGTTTTGTTTGTTGAGAAAATTAGGTTGTTTAATGTGTTTGTTGAGCATGTGTAGGTCCATTCCATTCAAGTGGTGTTAAATCTTATTTAGGAAGAAAAGAAGTCAAAAGATGGAGAAAATGAGCAATTTAGAAGAAACCATGAAAAGAGGATTTTCGGCTAGTGCAAAATAGCCATGTTTCGGGGCTCATATCTCTTAGATCCGATTGAATTGTGTGTCTGCCTACCTATGGATTGAAAGCTCCAGAAGTCTAGTTTCCGATGCACTTTTCAGATCCTAATTCCGAATTTGCTAGAAGAAGTTATGTCCGTTTTAGTACCCAAAGGTCAGATAAGTCAGTCATAAAATCCACGAATACTTTCGGGATTTGTTTTGCAAGTTGTCGGAATGGGAAATATTACCTTCTTAGGCATGTGTGAGAGTCTTGGAAAACAAGTAGACATCTAATCCTTGTCTTCCTTCAATAAGTAATCAATTTGAGATGGATTAAAAGAAATAGAATCCCAAAAAGGTAGAGTTCTAAAAGGGAATTGTTTTCCTTATTGTTTAAGGACTTCGCTTAGCATCTACACCTATTTAAACCCCTTGTGAACCCTAATTTTAGGAGGACAATCAGAGAATCATCCGAAGACCAGCTGAGAGGCAGCTAAGGGAGGTCCCAAGCCACCAAGGGGGTCGTCCCTCATTACACCACCACCATTGTTGCACTTGGAAGCTTGAAGAGGACATTCATGGGTTTTATCAACTCTTTCTCCTCTTCTTTTAATCTTTTCATGTGTAACTAACTCCATACGAGGGGATTGATGTGAACCTATGTAATGCTCATGTTATGATTCAAACTCCATATCTTTATTAATCAATTCGGGTTTAGATTTGTTCAATTCATTATATGTCTTACTTTTGACTTGCATTAATCTAATGGAAATTAATTGATACTTGTCTAGGGTTTCGATAATTTATAAATTGAGATTGCGCTAGAGGAATTTAGGTTGTCTTAATTACTTTTCAATTGAATGAGTATGATTGTTCTAGACATAGGAATTAATACGAGACAATTTTGGTTCAATAATTCTTGCACGTAATGGATTCTTGGTAATGGCTTACACCTTTGACGAGGGTGAGTTGTGATTAAGAACACTTGGTTAAATCTCAAGGAATTAAGGTAATACCATAATTAAGATGAGAATGAACTCTGAATCTGGATTGAATCTACTTATTAGAGTTAGTTGATGAACATTGAATATTGCATATGGGGAGCATCAGTTACCTAGTTTTCCATCTCTTGATAACATTCAACAATTCTTTGTTAAACTGCTTTCTTAGTTTAATTTAGTTCTAAATTAATCACTCAATCTCAAATCTCTTGGTTAGTTTTAATTGCTTAGCTTTAATTAGGATTAGTTATATTTGAAAAATCACTTTTCCTCGTGGGAACGATCCCTACTTGTCACTGTACTTATCTCACGATTCATGCACTTGCGAGTTAGGTTTTTATAACACGATTTTACACCGTCAGTAAGGGTAGCTTAGGTATTTAATGGTTGGTGTTTTGCACAACCAAGGCATGCTCAAGACCTCAAGAGAAGAAGCACCAAAGTGATAATCTAGTGCTTTCTTGCTTTGAAGAGATCTAGTTGCACACACACACACAACTCATGCATATATCTTATTCTTGTATGTTGTGTGTTTTATATGTGTGCATGCATGTTCTTGAACATCTCTTCTTGCATGTTTTATTTGATTGCATTTTGTTCATTAAAATGCCATAATATGTTTAGGCATTAGGATGCAAAGCCATGAAGTCTTTTCATGCATGTTTAAATGATTGCATCTTGTTCATTGAAATGCCATAACATGTTTAGGCATTAGGATGCAAAGACATGAAATCTCTTCATGCATGTTTAAATGATTACATCTTATTCATTGAAATGCCATGACATGTTTAGGCATTAGGATGCAAAGCCATGAATTCTATTCATGCATGTTTTAATTGAGTGCACCTTGTTCAATGACAGTGCAATGACATGTTAGGCATTAGGATGCATTCACTTCCTATACTTGCACTTCATTGTTGTTAGTTTTAAGTGTGGTGTAATTTGTTTCCCGAAGATGATCGGAAACGTCCGCTCTTACACGATGGTGTGCATGTCTTAGTGCGATGGTTGACCACCTTGAGAAGGTCTCATTCTTCTCTTGGATAAGTGTTAGATTCGATTTGGTTATTTAGAGTAAAGTGTCTAGTTTCAAAAGATTGGATTTCAATGATGTAGATGTTTTTCAAAACTGACCTTTATATGGTCTTGTGACCATAACTTTTTAGAAAAAGATTGAAATTGAGTTTTGTAAAATTCTAGGCAAACTAGACTCCCATACTTTTCCAACGGTATATTATTCATAATATTTCATGGCTGTTTGGATTCGTTTTGAAATCTCCAAATTAACCACTAAAACAGGGCATCACTGCTGTTATCTGAATCTGACTATTGGTCACTCAATTGACCATAACTTTTTCTATAGACATCATAATGTCATTCCATAAATTGGAGTAGAAAGTAGTTATATGAAAGGTTTTGATATCATTCAGTCATGTTTTGAATCGCTTGAAAATCAAGCTCTGTGCTGTGACGCTTTACTGCGGTTCGAATGCCGCGCTTTGAGTGAGAGCGGCATGCTAGCGGCAGCAATTCACCGCGGTTCAAGTGCCGCTCCTTGGGTGATAGCAGCACGCTAGCAACAGTCCCAATCCTATTTCGTAATTTGGCCATATCTCACTCATTTAGAGTCCGATTTGGCTCATTTTTGAAGGGCAAGTCACATAATTTATAAGGCTATCATCTTAGCACTATAAATACATCTTTTTTCTCTCATTTGTATTCAAGGAACAAAAGCTACAAAACCATAGAGAGAGATTATTAGTTTTGTAGTGAGAGAAACCACCAAGATTGCTTCTTTAATTCTCCAAACTCATTTCATTATGCATAAATCATCATCTAAGCATCATCTAGGTTTATCTAGCATGTGCTAATGCATGGGTCTTCTTCAACACACATGGTATGGTATGTTGAACACTATTATCTTACATAATTAGTGTTTTTACTTATCAATTTTATCTCATTTATTACTTGTATGTTCTTAGAGTAATTTATACATACATGATTGAGATTATGTGTTGATTGGGTTATTTTTTGATAGTTTAATTGATTAGGTCATTAGTGCTGAAAAGCTAAGCCATAAACATTCTTGTGTGATTTATTGATAACTATGTTGATAGATTGTCTTTTAATCAACTAGTTAAGCTTTTGAATGTTTGTGGGTTATTTGTGATAGCTATTGTATTTAGCATTGGTTATCCTTAACATAGCTAAGTTGTATGCCATGTCATATAGCTATATTTGATATCTAGAAATGATTTAATTGTCATTTTATATTCCTAGATAAGCATTTAGTGTACCATAACATTACTTGCATATTTGGATATTGCATAATATTCACTTAGGGTATTTGATCTCTTCGGAGAAGTAAGTCTTGTGTGATGACCGGGATTAGGTCGTACACCGAGATTAGGTGTTCATATGAGCAATTGGACTAGGTTCACTTATACTGGGATTATGTAGGTGTGTGATTACTTCCAGGATTATGTTGTAATCTTTAACACATTTAGTGGATTCGAGGTTCGTGTATGGCTTACATAACAGCCCGTGGTTTTTCCTATGAGGGTTTCAATGTAAAATTAAAATGTCATTTATAATTCCACACATATTACACTTGACGTATTAATTGACTAGTTAGGGGTATTTTTGGAATATTGACATTCTTCCGAAAATTGGATAAATTGTGTTAAAATCTATTCACCCCCTTCTAGATTAATATTTGAACACACCATAAATTTGTTTCAATTGGTATCAGAGCGGGTTCCTAGATATACTTAGGTGATTCTTTGTTCATTTCGGTGTGTTGTGCATTTTGTGTGATTTTTGGCATTCATACATTTGTATTCATTTGCATCCATTTTACTCAAACACTATGTGTGACTTTGAGAGATTAGATGGTGCGTTGATCTCTGAACAACTATTGCTCACCAAGGATAACTATTCCTCTTGGAAAGTTAGACCAAATTGATGATGGTCATATTGATGATGTCATTTTTGTGGTATTGATGATGGTCATATTAGACCAAATCGCTTTCATTACATTAAAATGCATAGAGTTGAAAACGTGATTGAAAAGAAAAAGGCTAGAGCCAAAACACATGTCTCAAGGAATGGTAGAAAAAATTTACATGATCCTAGGACATCTAGAGCCTATGTACCAATGACCACTAGGAAGGAAAATGTCTCACCTAGGTGGATTAGAAGAGACGAATATATTTGCTATGTTGCTCAAATTGCCTTGAAGACAAATTCTTCTAATTCTTGGTACTTAGATAGTGGGTGCTCTAGGCACATGACGGGGAAATAAGAGTTTCTTTGAGACTCTTGTCATAGAGGAAGGGGGATTTGTCACCTTTGGTGATGGGTCTAAAAATAAAGTTGTAGGGAAAGGAAGCATTTCCATTTCTGGTTTACCCTCATTGTCCAATGCTTTATATGTAGATGGCTTGAAAGCCAATCTAATCAACATTTCTCATCTTAGTGATGAAGGACTTTCCGTCTTGTTTAGCAAAAATAATTGCTCTATTCTTAAGCCCAATAGACAAACCTTATTGAAAGGAAAAAGGATCTAGCGACAATTGCTATTTTCTTAAAGCTAGTGTTATCTCTTGTGAAACTAATTACGGTGTGTTCAATGTTAATCTCGAAAAGGGGGGGGGGGGGGGTGAATAGATTTTAACTAATTTTTAACCCAATTTTCATGTATGGTCAAGATTACAAAAATACCCCTAACTAGTCAAAAAAATATAGCAAGTGTAATATGGTGCAGAATTTAAATAACACTTGATATATACGTGGAAACCCAAACACTATGAAAAAACCACGGGCTATTTAGTGCACCACACTCAAACCTTGAAACCACTAATTGAAATGGAGTTTACAACCTATGTAGACCTCGTCTAACACTCTGCTCAATAACCCCCCACTTCTACCCGCAGGCCTTTAAAAATAGTCCTAGTCCAATTTGCTTGTGGCTTAAGCAACCTTAGCCACAAGTCTTACTTCTCAATGAAGAGATAATAAAACCTAAGTGAATATATGATGATATTCAATATGCAAATAAAGCTAGGTAACCTTAGATGCTTATCTAGGATGATGAAATAACAATTAATACAATCCTAGATATCAATAGCTAAACGACATGTCAAATAGCTTAGCTCAAGATTTAAGCAAACCTAGAAAGCTAGCACAATACAACACTTAATCATTTCATCACAAACAATCTCTATCTTGTATCTAGCACATGATCAAAAAACATACAAGTGAATAAAGAGATGTCTTGTTAAGAAAGGAACTAAAATTAGATGAAGTTAGTGAGAATCTTAGCAAGCAAGATGTGATGATGCAAAACCATGCATGGATGTATCCTATGTGGTAATAGATGATGCAATATGAAGTTTGATGCAAAAAAGATTAGCTTTGAGTGTTAAAAGGTGAGTTCTTGATGACTTTTGACTCTTGAAATATGTTATAAGAGAAAAATATGTTTTTGGAACTGTTGGGGACGACCTAAAATCAAAGTGGGGTATTTATAGGCATCCACAAAACTGCAGCGTTATGGCCATTTCGCGCATGCCGGACTGTTGTGGTCACGATTTCACCGGTTGGTCAACCGCGGCAAAGAGAATATATCTCAGTCGCTTGCATGTCGTGGTTGTTCAGCCGTAGCACTTTAACCTCGGCACAGCAAAATAGATTATTGTCGCGAGGATGTCGCAGTTGGACAATCACGGCACAACAATAATATTGATGTCGCCTGGCTTGCCACGGTTGGTCAAAAAGACACCTCAACTGTGGCAGTGAGAGGCAAGGCCTTCTCATGCAGATTCTCACACAAAGACCATGCAATATGTGCAAGTGTGTGAGTAAAAAGAATGCATCCTAATACCCAACATGTAATGGCATTTAACAAGCTAGATGCAATCAATTACATATGCAAGAAGTGAGAATAATGAACATTAATGCACACAATATAAACACACACAACAAACAAGAATAAGACTTATGCATAGGTTATGGGTGTGTGCAACTACAACTCTTCAAAGCAAGTAAGCACTCTAATTTACCTTTAGTGCTTCTTCTCTTAAGGTCTTAAGAGGGTCTTGGTTGTGCAAAGCACCAACAACTCAAATGCCTAAGCTACCCTTACACAAACCCCACATATGGTTTTTCACCGAAATAAGCCAATCAAACTTAAGGAACTAACAATCTCCCCCTTTAGCTATTTCGTGACAAAACCACCACTCATATTGATTCCTTACAACAAAATAGAAACTATGGGTCTACAATGATTTTCTACTTTACAAAGAGATATATTACAAAGGTAAGACTTCAAGTCTTCAATCTCTTGTAGAACAACCAAACCTTCAAAACAAAGTTTCTACACTTTCCAATACAAGTAAATGTGAGATGAATCAAGTGAGAACAAAAACAAGCATTTGCATTTAAAAATTTAAGCATAATCATCATGCAATATATGTGAAATGCAATGCTCCCCCTCAATTGGTTGCTCCTCGTCAATGTGTTTTCTCCCTAATATGTAATTTTACCACATTCTACTCCTCCTTTTTGACATGATATAGGCAAATGAGTAGTCCCCAAATGGGTTACTTATAGCAAAGAGAGATGGTATCATACAAGTCATTTGCATAATCATATAAGGCATTTTATGTAACTCAATTAAATAGAGAGATACAAGGAGATTTATTTTAATAGAAAATGTTTGATTGAAATGCTTTGCATGCAAGACATATTGCATTCAAGTCCATAAATCAATGGAATTTGGCAAAGCAAATGACAAAGGTTTCTTATAGGAATTCAAACCAATTTCACCATTTGTCATGAATTAAAACAAGGATATAGAGAATTTATTGATTTCAAATTTAGAGAACTATATCCAACTTTATAAGCGAAACATGTCATGAGCAACTTTACACCCTATTTGATTTTTCAAGATAAGATATCCATATGATAGTAGACATGTTCAACAAATAAAGAAGGAGAGACATTTGGATTTTAAAATCCTTAGAATGGATACAAGATCCTTTGTAAATTTTGAGTCTCATAAGCTTTCACACTTTGTTTTGCATTTAAGAATTGCAATCAATTCATGCTTTTTCATTTGAGCATGTCATTTGAATTTCATGCTTTTCACATTTTTAAGCATGTCATTAAGAATCATCATGTCATGGAGATCATTATTGGTCATTCAATAATTACTTCCCAAGTGAATCTCCTAATCCAAAAATACATGTTTGAACATAAATAAGACATGGATTGCATTCAAAACATGGTTCACACTTATTGAGATAAATGCATTTATACATATGTGGAACCAAGATACTCAAGCAATTAATAAAGAAGCATAAAATTTTTCAAAATTTTGCATTCAACAAATATGCAATTGCTCTCTTTGCTTGAGTTCCTTGAATGGGGTCAATCACCAAAACACATCACACTAAGGGTAACCTTGTTACATCTAAGGGTTTTGTAAATAAGTCCTCTAGTTGATCATTAGTGCCTATATGTTGAAGCACTATGCATTTATTTTCAACAAGCTCTCTAATGAAGTGATAACGGATGTCAATATGCTTAGTCCTAGAGTGTTGTTCCGGATTCTTGGAAATATTAATAGCACTCATATTATCACAAAAGAGAGTAAGTGTAACTTGGTTGAATCCGTAGTCGACTAGCATTTGCTTCATCCATAGGAGTTGTGTGCATTCACTCCCCGTGGCTATGTACTTGGCCTCGACCGTGGACAAGGAAATTGAGTTTTTCTTCTTGCAAAACCAAGACACCAAGTTGTTGCCTAGAAAGAAGCAACCGCAAGATGTGCTCTTCCTATCATCACAATTTCCTGCCCAATCCGCATCACTAAAGCCAACTAAACTAGCACTAGTGTTAAAAGAGTACAAAACCTCATAGTTGGATGTCCCATTCACATAACGAATGATTCTCTTAACGGAAGAGAGATGGGACTTCTTATGATCCGCTTGGTACCTAGCACACACACCCATACTAAAAGAGATATCGGGCCTACTTGTGGTTAAATAAAGCAAGCTACCAATCATGCCATGATATAGAGTTTGTTCCACACTTTTTCCACTAGCATCCTTGCTAAGCTTCAAAGTGTCATGGGTGTATTACAATGTTTGGCCTTTTCAAGACCAAACTTCTTTACTAGGTTTTTATCATATTTAGCTTGGGTTATAAAAATCCCATCATTTAATTGCCTCATTTGTAAACCTAGAAAGTAACTTAGCTCACCAACAAGACTCATCTCAAATTCGTGAGGTATAATATCAACAAATTGTTGGACCTTGGTGTTATTGGGGGAACCAAATACAATGTCATCAACATAGATTTGAGCTATAAATAACTCATCTTTGTTTCTCTTGATGAACAAGATCTTGTAAACACTACCTCTTGTATAGTCATTGTCAATAAGAAATTGAGTGAGGTGCTCATACCAAGCCCTCGGTGCTTGTTTCAACCCATAAAGAGTCTTCTTGAGGCGAAAGACATGGTTGGGGTGGTGAGCATCCACGAACCCCTTAGGTTGTTCAACAAACACTTCCTTTTGCAAGAAGCCATTGATGAAGGCACTCTTGACATCCATTTGGTGCAATTTGAACTTGTGTACACAAGAAATAGACAAGAGAAGCCTATTAGACTTTAAACGGGCAACGGTAGCAAATGTCTTGTCAAAGTCAATACCCTCAATTTGATAGTACCCTTGTGCAATAAGTCTAGCCTTATTACACACTATGTTGCCATCCTCATCAGAGGATTGTTTAGTAAGTTCAAATGAGCCATTTTTGGCGTGATTTTCTCGAAACCGTCTCCTACATGTTCCCGGTAATTAATTACAGTTTTCCTTTCCTATTCTGGTAACCACCCACCAAACTCTTATAAATATCCTTCTTTTTTCCTTCATTCATTCAGACATCCTTTGAATTTCAAAATTAAGAAATCAAGAATTAGCCTTCTCTTCTCACGAGTCTTCATTATTCCCAAACCATTTTCTTCTTTTATTCTACTATAATTGCGTCTTAGAAAATCCTTCCCCAAATTCACCACAAACTTTTGATAGCCTCGAACATCTTTTCAACTTGAAGAAGCCTGATTTTAGTGAGAATTTTCAATTAAAAAAAAAGAGGGGTGATGATGATATTGTAGGGAGTACTGTTCTATCCCAACGTCATTGTTTAGATTAGGATTTGATTATCGGGTCAGGTCCAAGCAATAGCCTTGAGGATGTGTTTCGACTTGTAGGTGATAAGGAGGATGATGAGGATGTTAATCAAGAAGGAATCCCGATTGGAATTCCAATTGAAGATTCCCGAGTTAGGATTTTCAACCTACCTTCTGAAGGCCAGCTTATTCCTTATTCCATATGTACTGTAGACACCTTATCATACTTGAGGAATGAATATCAGATCCCAGATACGATCACTTTCACCCTTCTGCATCGAGGTTTCAATGTGTATTACCCCCTTGAGGGTTATTTTCCCATTCATGTATCCGCATTTGAATGTGGAGTTAGGCTACCCTTAAATCCCCTTCTTCGTAGGGCATTTCATGCTCTCGAGTTGGCTCTGTTACAACTCTCACTATGGTTCTGGAAGCATTTGACCAGGTTCCTGGTGCTCTGGCTTGATCAATGCGAGAAGGACCAGGCGGACAGAGAGCTAGGGCTACAAAAGCCAGTTTTATCTAAGGGCGTGCAACCATCTGAATTTTATTATACCTGGAGCCAATATGAAATACAATAAATCTTGGCGGGATGAATAGGTCGTGATAGGAGGAGACTGGGGGACAATCGGTACGCATCGGTGGGATTGATTACTCGGTGCCTACTCATTTTAGCGAGAAGGATAAATGGGACAAGGGAAGCTGAATCTCAAGGCTTCCTAAAGAAAATTGTGGATCGATCCTTCGTGACCTGAAGTATCCCACTATTGATCCTTATGAGGGTGCAAGACTGGACCGGTATCTCAAGATTTCTGTTGCCAATCCAAGTATGTGACATTCTTCCTTCTGTTTTTCTTCTTTCTTGCTTCCTTGAGCCTTGTTTGATTTTTTTTTGTTCTAACAGTATTTTCCACTCCTCTTTTGTTTTCTTTTCCTGTTGTCACAGAACCAGGGCTTTAAATTGTAGGGAAAAAATAAACAAATAAAAGTGTTACACGCAGCGGAAGCGATACTAAAGACGATTTAGTGACTTTTAAAATTTTTCCTTTATGAACCTTAAACCCTTTTAATCAATAAACATGCATATATATCAACAAAAGTAAATTACCTCTTGTCGCGTGATCCGATTGACTTACGTCGATGGTAATCCGCAAGACCTTCAATCCGAGCACGAACGTGGATCACCTAGGAGCGTGGTCTCCCTTTCCTTTGAATTGCAAACCTGTGAATGGACCAAACAAATACTTTCTTTTCTTTGTTAGTCACAAAACAATCAAAAGAATGTCAAAATTATTCCGGTCACTTTTGAGTTCACAATCTTATGATCGAAACTCGCGTGAACCTAGATCGATATCGTATACACAAGCTTATTGATGTTTAAGCAATTGTATACTATCAAAGAATAATTTTTCACTCCTTTTTGTCTCTCTAGAATAAAAACTCTCTTAGAATTAAGAAGAAGAAGAAAGAAAATAAAAACTCAAGCACCAATTAATTGATGTGGCCGAACCCTATAAGAACATATATATAGGTTGGCCGAATTTTTCTTCTTTTTCCTTTAGGGTTGCCGAATTCTATGTAGTATCTAATTAGGGTTGGCCGAATTTCATCATGTCACTTATATAGGGTGACTGAAATTCAACCCTAATTCTTTTTAACTTTATAGACTTCAAACCCTAATCCAACTCTTTTATTTTTATTCTTTTATTTGACTAAATAAAAAAAAAAGACTCCTTATTTGATTAAATAAATAATACTAATTTATTTATTTACTTATCAAACAAGTCTTTTACTTTTAGGAAAGATTTGTTTCTTTAATTAAACAATTAATCAATAAATCAATTAATTCTTATTTAATTAAAACAAATGAAACAAAATAATATTTTTAGGTCAAAACCTTAACCTAGCCGCCCCACTTATATATAAGATGGGCCTAATATTATTTTCCTATTTCATTTAATCCATTGGACTTTAAATAAAAAAGCCCACATGTGAACCAGACCCATTCTTACTAAAAGAAACAAGCCCACATGTCTTTCATTAATATATTAATATAATTGAGCAGCCCATTACTTAAATAATGTGCAAATTATATTCTTAATATATTAAATGCAATTCTAGATGGACCCTTAAATTGGTCCGGTAGAATATATCAAGTGATCCATGCAAGTCCGTGTGGATTGGGGATCTTGGCGGGCCATCTAAATTTAAGCTTCAATAGACATAACCTAATCACAATCAACAAATGATTCACTTAGGTCCGATCCATTAATTTTAACTCATTCCACTAAAGAGCTAAAACTGAACTCTTAAATAAAGATAGAAAAGGAAGATGCTCCTCATTCATACCCTAGACAATCATATTGGAGATAGTGTATCCTCGTGATTAATATCAGTAATCGCCAAGAGTTCATAGACCGCCTATAACTCTCCAAGTTACCATATTTACTCATATGACCACGTTTTGAACTTGGATATTTTGACTTGTCCAGAAGCCATGTTTTCAATAGACACTATTGAAAACTCAACGTTGAGATTTAATATCCAATTACCTCAAAACATCCATATGATGATATTATACTCTCATTTAATTAAATGGAGCCACGATGTCCATATCTATAAATGAAGTCCTCTATCGATTAACAAATGAATATCACCAAACTATCGAGGATAGACTATGCGATATAATCGTACTCATTGATAACTCAAATGATATCACTTGCAACCATAAGTCCATCATTTATCTCAGGATTAAGATAGACTCTCCGATTGTCCTGATAATGAAAAGACTATTATCTATTGACGGTTCTAGATAAAGCTTTTCATTGTGATCCAGTTCAATGCACCCAGTGCACTAGATCCTTTTGCTCGAAGACACTCCGATGATTTTAGACTCATCATATCTCATTTGATCCCACTCAAATGCTAGCAAAAGAATTCTACAACTTTAACAAGATAAAGGTGCCCAACCTTTAACTTAAGTTGTGAACAATATTCAAGACTAACTAAAGAATTGTGTCTACCACATACATATCCAGATGTACGAACAATTCTTCTTTTCCCATAGTCTTTAGACCTTATGATTATTTACTTTGACAATTATAATACAAACTATAAATGCTATACGATTTGTTAAACCAGAAATCACTTTATTAATATGAAAAAGATTGTTAATTACAACATTACACTCTTGCTATTGAGCATAATCCTAACATAAATCCCCTCTCCTAGTGATTCTCCCAACCATTCTCCCATCGACTTTCCTATTCTCGCTCCTGGTACTGGTGCTGATATTGGTGCTGGTGCTAGTTGCCAATCTAATCTTGATTTGTCTGCAGCTACCTCATCCTCAGTTTCAGCGGGGTTGCCTCTACGCCTTCCTATCCCACTGCCTGATTTAGCACCTACGTGCCCTTCCACGAAAAGAATGCTGGCTAAGGCAGCTAAGGCTCGAGGATCTCCTGTCCAAACAAAGAAGCAAGCTTCAACTGCTTCCGTAGCCAAGTCCTTACCAACGATTTCTCTTTTTGTTCCACCTCCTCTACATTATCCTAACCAGCAACGAACTAGGGTAAAGAAGGAGAAAAAATTTATCGTCGCGGTGACTCATGCTGGGCAACCTTCTGGATTGGGGTCGATGGATAGCAGCTGGCAGGAGCTGCTATCTTGTTTTGCTGCTGCTTGCTCTGGGGTTATCCCGAATGCTATGGTCGCCATGCCTAAAGATCTTCTGGTCACAATAGGAGTTTCCCTGCTTGCTGAGGTATATTTCCTGTCTTTCAACCTTACTTGGTTGATTTTTAGGAAGATTCTTATTTTCACTTTTCTTTTTGTAGGCTTACAAATTTAATTCGGCTATAAGGCAGTAGCTGAAAACTTTGCAAGAGGCCAACATTACAGCCCATGCCGAGTTGGAGGAGGTTAGGAGGGACCTAGCTCGATCTAGAGAGGATGGATATCCTGTCCCGTTTTGCAGCTGAGTTTGAACGGGGTAGGCAATATGCCTTAGTGGATTTTGAGAGGATGAAGCGCACTCTGGATACGGAGACTATCAAGTCCGCCTGCAGATGGGCTTAGAGGGAGGAGCTGACCAAGGAAAAGGCTGTGCTTGCGGAGGAAAATCGCCTTATGAGGGATTCAGTACTGCCTCTAAATGCTAAGGTAAAAGAGTCTTTCGAGCTCGGGTACTTCACTGCTTCCTATGAGGTAGTCCAAGCTTTTTCCATTGATTTCGATTTGCAATGCGTGATTGGATGGGATCGGGTCAGATTTTAGCCAAAGCCGCCCAATTCTCAAATGCCAACCTAGCCCTAGCAAACCCCGCTACTATCCCAGATCCTCATTTGCAGCTCGAAATTACCTTGTCTGTTGCTGATCCAATAGAAGAAACTGGGGAGATTCAGGATCCTCCTGCTACCTAATATAATCAGATGCAGGATGTTGTGTTACCTACTGAGGTCATTCCTATGGTTTAGGTAGGTGTTTCTGCTGAAGCAGGTGTGTCAGAAGTGGGTGAGGCTCAGACTGAGGCTAGGGGTAGAGTAGCTAGAGAAACAAATGCAGCCAGCCATGAAGAAAACGTAGGGGAGAAGCAAGATGATGCATGATCTTCCCATCACTTTAACTAACATTCTTTGTAGCCTGGAAACAAGGGTTGAGCGCTTTGTTTGATAAATGAAAACTTCCTCTTTTTGTGACCTATATATTATCCTTCATGTACATGTTATGACTTGGTTGAATTAGTCACTTGCATATTTGTCAATAACCCATATAAAAATTGGTTAACTGTAACTAATATATGGACACCCATTTATTATAATCCAAGCACAATCTGGGTAGAATTCATCCTGTGAGACCTAATAGGAACTTCTGCATAGTGGATCTTGATTTAGAGGGTAATCTTGGTAGGTCAATGGGGTCTGGCTTCCTACTTGAGGAGTTGGGGTAACAGGCATTTTAGATTTGGAATCCTGGTATTTAGTCACATGTGACAGGCGAATCGATGTATTTGATATCCTTGTTCCAGGAATCCCGGTATTAGGATGACCTTCATCTAGCAGGTGGTTAAGGTCCTTTCTAGCATCCAGATACATATAGGGAGATAGGATATTAGGTGAAGGATTTTTCTATCCTACTTTGGTGGTTCCTCCCGTCTAAGAGAATGTTGGTACGCCCGCATTTTATGCACCGATCCGCACGTTGGATCACAATTGGTCAGTTCACTTGAATGGAACGTTGTTTCGGAGCCTCTCGTTGAAACCATCGCCTTTATATTCCTGATCATCATTATTCTGTATCGGTAACTGCCCAATTCCCTCTGTAAATAGCCTGCCCATCCTCTTTACCATTTATTATAAAAAAAATCTTCAAAGAATAAGACAACCTTATCCTGAGCCTTCTATTTTTATTGCATATCCATCCGTCTCCGATATCAGTCTCGGTGCTTTTCTTGATATGGAAAAGGTCAACCCTGCTGAAGATTCTCAATTGAACATAAGGAGGAAAATACACGGCGACGGTGCTACCGAGCCAAGTGGCATCCCAATCCGCCATTGTTGATTTAGTTGAGAACTTCATATCGGGCTGAGTTTCAGTGACAGTACCGGGAGCCTCATCCGAGGTTGTCGGATAAAGCAGGGAGACTACCTTTTTTCCACCTATTTAAAGATTTTCTAGGCTGACGAATCCACAATTACCAAGGTTAAAGGTGCCATTCACAAGGGTACCCACGTACCCACTGGTTGCGTCTGGAATGTCTCCAAGCGCGCTATCGGTGTCAAAGTCAACAAGCAAGTTAGTGACCAAATGATTGGAAGAAAGATCCATGGATGGACAGAGCCTGTTCAGCCTTCAAGACGCATAGAGGATCCAAAACTGAAGAGGAGGGCGATGAACTCAAAACTGAAGCCAAGGTAAGAGGCTTTTGGTGGACCCGACGTGGTTAAAACACGATTTCCAGGATCTTGATTGAATTACTCCGCCATTACAATTTCAAAGGAATCGAGGAAGCTAATGTAGCCGGTTGAAACTAGGAGGCTATTTAGGAGAAGGATGCAAGATTTTTACTTGATCTTCTTGTTATTTTTTATTTATTCACATTTTGTAGCCCAGTTACCGGGTTTGGGCACCTTGATTGATTAATTGGATGGTCTTTTCTTGCAAATGCACTGTCTTGTTTATTTTGGCTAGATCGAGGTAGGGCCTTGCATAACAATAATCCAGATGAAAACTTACTTGGAATACTGACGGTTTTCTGTACTTGCTTACGTATAGTTTGACTGGTAGAGTCTGATTCATGCTCGTTTAAATAATGATATAAGACAAGTCTAGGTTCCCCTATGGCCAAGTGAAATTTGAATTATCCCTGAAGATAACTTGGTAGGTAGTCCCCTTGTAAGACTTAGCAAAAATTTTGAAAGAAACTTTGAATCAGTGGTGCTTGGGCATAGAATTAAGATGCTGCAAGTCACAAGTACTTGAGACCCCCTACATAAGGAATCCAAGTATCTCGTTCAGAGATTCCGGTCCTTTAGCAATCTGTCCTTGTAGGTCGTCAAGGCCTTCTCAGCACCAGGTCTTTATATGGTGAATCAGGGTGCCAGGCATCTTACTTGGGGATCCTGGTCCTCTGATGATTTGTCATGGTGGATTGTATTCCCCGACTGAGTTCTTCATTTGGCGAATCAAGGTGCCAAGCATCCTACTAGGGGATCCTGGTCCTTTGATGATCTGTCTCGGTAGAGGGTATTCCCCGACCGGGTTCGTCACTTGGCGAATCAAGATGCCATGCATCCTACTAGGGGATCCTAGTCCTTTGATGATCTATCCTAGTGGAGGGTGTTCCCCGACCGAGTTCTTCATTTAGCGAATCAAGGTGTCAGGCATCCTACTAAGGGATCCTGGTCCCTTGATTATCTGTCCTGGTGGAGGGTATTCCCCGATTGGGTTCTTCATTTTGTGAATCTAGGTGCCAGGCATCCTGGTCTTTTAATGACCTGTCCTGGTGAAGGGTATTCCCCGACCGGGTTCTTCATTTGGAGAATTAAGATGCTAGGCATCCTGTTAGGGGATCTTGGTCCTGTAAGGACTTCTATTTTGTGATTGGCTTATTTCATGACATACCACATTGGGGATGATTGTGTAATGGGTAGCTTAGGTCTTCTTGATGATTAATAAGGCAAGCTTCCAAGCATCCCAATGACTTTAAGATCAAGAGCTTCAAAAGGTATGTCACTTGACCTTGATTCTTGAAGAGATTAGGTGCACACACACACTTGCATGCATCTTTATCTATCGTGCATTTGTTATCATGCATGTCTATTTCATTGTTTCGTGCATCTATGTCATTTAGCACACACACACACACTTTCATTGCATTTGTGTTCTCATAATTGTGTGCTTATATGCTTTATCATCACACTTATGCATTTTCATATATTGCATATCTTTTGTGTGTCACATGCTTGGTGATTATTCATGATGTTATCCATTCACATGCATGTTATTTATTCACAACCACACTTGCACTTCATGTTAGTCTTAAGTGTGGTATAATTTGTTTCCGTTTGTGTGATCAAAAAAGTCTGCGCTTGCATGATGGTGTGCATGTCTTAGCGCGATGGTTGACCATTAGAGAAGGTCCCATTCTTCTCTTGGATAAGTGTTAGTTTTGGTTTGGTTATTTGGAGTAAGTGTCTAGTTTCAAAAGATTAGTGTTTCAATAGTTTAAATATTTTTCAAAACTACCCTTTGTATGGTCTTGTGACCATAACTTTTTAAAAAAAAATTTGAAATTGAGTTTTGTAAAATTCTGGACAAACTAGACACTCATACCTTTCTAATGGTATATTATTTGTAATATTTCATAACCGTTTGGATTAGTTTTGAAATCTCTAAAGTGACCACTAAAACAGGGCATCACAGCTGTTATCCGAATCTGACCTTTGGTCACTCAAATGACCATAATGTTTTCTACAGAAATCCAAATCTTGTTTTGTAAATGGATTAGAAAGTTGACTTCCATAAGTTTCGAACAATATATCATACGAAAGGTTTCAATTTCGTTTGGTTATGTTTCAGTGCACTCAAATATTGAACTGTGCGTTGTGACGGATTTCTGCTGTTAGGGGCTGCCGATTTAGGGCGCCGATTTGGGACCAATGCATAGATTGGCATTTTTGCACCCTTGATTCTGCGGCCATGAGCAGCAAAATTAGGGTGCCAAATTACCCGTTTTTTTGACATTTTTCCAAAACGTGGTCACTTCATCTAGGGCTTTTATATATTCATCTTCTTCTTCTTTTGGCCGACCAAGACCTTAAAAATTCACATTTTAGAGAGAGAAAGAGTTCCTCTAGAGAGAGGAAGAGTTCCTCTAGAGAGAGAAGCTCCAAGAAGTGTTCTTTAACTCTCCAAATCCAAAACCCATGTGCATCTAACATGTTTCTTGCATCAATCTTTCATGGGTCTTCATCAATCTTTCATGGGTCTTTATCATTCTTTACTTGGTAAGTAAGAACAAACATTTCATCTTTGTTTATTGTTCTTAAAGTCCAAGAGTTCGTTTTTATTGCATATGATTTGTACAAATATTTTATTGAATGCATTTATTGATGAATGATGACATGATTGGGTTCGTATTGTGATAGCTAGCATTTAGGACCATTTTTCCCTCTAGCTAAGTCTATATGATTTGCATTTAGACATTGTTGTGTAGGACTCCTTTATTGCATTTGTTAATTGCATGTTTTTAGTCCTTTCCATGATTATTGACAACTTATGTTGAATTGGCTTTTTTAGTTGACAATTAGGTTATTAGAATCACTTTCCATCTAATTGAGTCCTCATGTATGTACATGTAGACTTAGTTGATAACTAGAATGTTGATTTGCATTATAAAATCTAGTTAAGTATATAGTGTTTAGTCTAGCACTCATTGCACTTGAGCATCATTATGATATACACTTAGACTTTTTATTCTCTTCATAGAGTCAAAGTCTTATGGCTTCTAGGTGAAGTTGTACAAGCATTGTACTAGCTCCTCTATAAATGGCCTACAGGTAGATTAAGAGGTGCTCACTTGAGAGTGTAACCTTCTATTAGGGTTGGTCTGGGTTCATTATAAAAGTCCTATGGGTAGTAGTGGTGGGTCAGTAACCAAGAATGGTTAAGGTCAACCTAGGTTGTAAACATCATTACATATAGTGGATTCGAGGATCGAGTATAGCTAGCTCAATAGCTCGTGGTTTTTCCTTGTTGAAGGTTTCCACATAAAAATCAAGTGTTCTTTATTTTTTGCACTTTCACACTTGATTTATATTGTTGTATGTTTGGTTTTTTATATGCTCGTGGTTTTTTATATTCAACCTTTTATTTCGAGCCTTTTTGAACTGTAATCTAGTCTTTTTGAACTGTTATTCGAGCCTTTTCAAACGTTACCCGAGCCTTTTAATGAAGTGTTCGTGCCTTTTCACAAACTACCCGAGCCTTTTGATACACTACCTGAGCCTTTTACTGAAGTGTTCGAGCCTTTTGATACATTACCCGAGCATTTTCATACACTGCCCGAACCTTTTTGTTCGAGCCTTTTCATTAGCTCATATGCTTTTTTTCTGTGAATGCGGATGAGGAATCAGCTAAAGGAGTCGCTTAAAACCCCGGTGGGAGAATGGTTCAAGGGAAAAATTATACGGTATGACCATTTCTATGACCTGGTTGATATCGACAATGCACTTAATAATGTACCTGAACATCTGAGGATCGAAGACCGATGTCGGTATACTGAGTCGTGTTTTGGTCATTTCCTAAAGATGCATCGTGAGATTCATTTTTCGGCTGGGATTGTCCATCGGCTGCTTTTGCGCGAGTTACATCACGATAGGTTGGAAGATGAGATGAGATTTTTGTTAGGTAAGCATTCGGTCTGGTTCTCAAGGTAGAGTTCTGTCTAATCACTGGTTTGAAGTCATTCTCGACATGGCAAGGTATGATATGGTAGAGAATGGCATACACGAGCGGTACTTCCAGGGTAGAGACATTGAGTTTGAAGAGTTGAGAGCAATGCTGCGGATTGGTATTTTTGTGGAGCAGTACGATGCGGTAAATCTATGCTTATTGTTTATGCTCAACTGGATACTAATGGGGGTAGACGAGCGAGATAAAGTTCCAGTATAGCAGTGGAGGCTAGTGGAGGACTTGGACGCTTTTGATGGCTTCCCATGGGGCGCACACGTGTATAGTCGGTCAATTTATTGTTTCAAGCATGCGTTGGATTGTCGACGGGAGCGGTTTGAACAACGACAGCAAGAAAGGGGTGCTGACGTACACACAACTGAGACGTACAACATATATGGTCTACCGCACGCACTATTGGTGAGAATTTAAAATTTGAATCCGTATTTTAATTATAATTTTTTTTTATATGACTAATGTATTTACTTCTTATCGTACTTATATATTATACTGATATTTGCTTTTGAGGTTATCCCCGAGCTTGGGGATAAAAAATGTGGGACTCGTAGGGCAATCTCTAGGCTACCACCCCCACGTATTCTGAAATGGGAGTTGAGTCAGCGACCGTGGGGGAGAAAACTGGATGGCATTTTCATTGAAAGGGTAAGTATTGTTGTTGTTAATTTTCATAATTTTTAGTATGTATACAATTACAATGATCTAACTTCGATTTCAGATGTTTGTGAGGCATGAATTGGTGCTGACGAGTGTTGAGATGGCTCAACATTACTACGAAGGCATAGACCTGGGAGGCAGTCTATATGATACTGATGTTGCTGATATACCTGGTCTTGTCCTGGAGCACGAACGACGTAGGAGTGCTGGACCCATTGATATGGAGGGTGCGTATTCCGGACCAAGTGATACAGAGGGTGCGTATTCCGAACCCAGTGATAGGGAGGGTCCTTATTTTGGACCCAGTGATAGGGATGGTGCGTATTCCGGACACAACAATACAAAGGGTTCAGACCAGGAGGGTGGGAGTCAGAGTCCAGTGAGGCGTCAGCCGGTACAATTCACTTTGCCCAGACAGCCTCGAACTGGGGGTGATTCAGTTTCGGAGGTTCGCGGTGAGAGTCCTGAGAGGCATAGACGGGTATGATTCACTATGCCTAGACAGTCTCGACCTGAAGGTGATTCCCGAGGAGGCGTTGGAGGGCATCCACATGTATGTAAAAAATATTATAACCACATTATTTAATTTCAATCGAGTGAACAGTTTAAATGCTGACAGAGTTTCAAAGCGTTTCAGGACTGGGATCTTAAATTCGTTGAAGTGATGGATGATGTCCAATCTCTACGGGTTGATGTGATGGAGGCTATCCGAAAAAGTGATGAGAAGCGAGATCAGTAGCATCAGGAGTTGTTGGATATGATCCGGGCGCTTTAAGGTCAGGGTCAGGGTCAGGGGTCAGGCATCGCAGTCCCGTATGGATGGTCCACCATTCGATGACCATCACGGAGACTTTAGTCCCATAGGCAGGACAGGTACACATCAACATGGGATAGACCCATAGACCACACATGAGCAGACACCTACTACGGAGGCACATACTGCAGACACAGTATCTGATCAGCCGGGTCATGTTATGACAGAACGAGCAGAGGTACCCGGTGGTACAAAGATAGCACTATTGGAGCAGGTGCCTCCTCCAGTTTTACCCGACGGTAGTGCTGGTACAGAGACAGGACTTCTACATGACCTGTGCCACTTGTTCTTCTACATGACCTAGCACATGGTTCATTCTCACAGCGCACACCACCTCCAGTAGATCCCAGCGCAGTGCGACCCTTGAAGCGATCCAGGTGTAACTCCCCCACTCATCAGCGCGATACAAGGAGGGAGAGCGATACACGGAGGGAGAGATCCTCTTCAGAGCGTAGCCTTACTCGGGGAGATACACGGCAGAAGAGAACCTCTTCACATCACAGCCCGCCTCATAGAGATACACGGCGACAGAGATTGTCCTCACAGCGTAGCCCTCCTCACAGCAATCCACGGAGGCATAGATTCTCCTCACTGCGCACACATCTGGTGGAGTCTAATTCTGGAGCCTGTAGTCCACCCCAGATTCAGTGTCAGTTGTGGGTTCGCAGGCTAGGTTGGCAGCTGATGACCCCATACACAAACCCATGTAGGTCAAAGAAGCCAATGACCAGGCCAGCATCATCAGTGCATGCATTCAAGCCCTATGATTTGTTAGATCCTGACCACGTTACTGCATACCAAGCCTCCAAGAGGAACACCACGGGGAAATTGTAAGTATAATCGTTCATTACACAATCTTTTAATTAATATTACTTGGTCATCTAACTTCTTCAGCAATTATGCAGACGTGATGTGGATATACATATACCAGTTGGTGTCACTTGGTTCCAACGGTTCCAAACCAACTTTATAGATTTGAAGGATACGGTACGTTCCTTACTTTAACTGTCTGTATAAGTTTTTATCAGTAATGGTAGAATCCTAACAATATAAAATGTTTACATTGTCAGCACATCGATGCTTACTTGTCGATTTTGCTGAAGCGTCAGCGAGCATACCCCACTATTTATGCTCAGAGGGTCAACGTTTTGGATTCCCAATTAGATGTAAGTTTTTGTACAGTACGGTTTTCATTTTTTCATTGATGTGTTTAATAGATCTATTACCTAACATTGTGGTTAATTTTCTATATACAGTCATGGTTAGATATTCAGTGGGAGCGGATGTTCGACAGTAGGGTGGCCGCACCCCTAATGAGTGGTCTATGCTGAAACACAAATGGCACGATGATGACCTGATGACAGTCCGAGGATTAGTCCCATCAGGAAACCGGCCATGGCACACGGTTGATTGGGTGAGTGTTTAAATTACAAGGTTTCAATGTGTTTAATACTATGTTTAGATTTCAGACACATAACACTATGTTGAAACACTAACATGTTATGATACCTTGCAACCTTGGGCGTAACCATTGGGTAATGGCCATCGTCGACCTCACACAAGGGAAAATCTACCTGTTAGACCCGTTTAGACAATAGGTTACATGGGAGTACAGGAATAAGCAGGTCGCGTGCCTACGTTGGTTTATACCCTCGATGTTGCATCAGGTCGAGTTTCACTCCAATAGAACGAAGGATGATGTGACATACAGTTTATCGAAGAAGACCTTCCGGATGAGCATCATGGACGGATCCCGTGGGGTGCCCCAACAGCATCAGGGGTATGACTGTTTCAACATTTTATTCTATCTCACTTGGTTTTAATTAAATTCCATTCTAATGGTTGTTCATATGGTGATTTGCAACGGTAACTGTGGTGCCCATACTTTGAGATTCAGAGTATTTGTTGGCAAACAAGAAAGAGTTCGACTAGAAAGAAGAGGATATGGGAACCATCCAGGGGAAGATGGCTGTGGAGGTTTATTGTAACTCGATTCACAACACTGTTGTATAGATGATGTATATATGGGTTGTTCCCTGAGTTGTAATTGATGTACATAACAGATTCATTTATTATTTTCATTCATCAATTAATTTTTTTCAATTCCAACCCACGCGTGAACAATTTAGTGTGTTATAACACGATTTAAAAAATACAATGAAAATGAACAACTAAAGCTTAACGATTTAAACAACACAACTGTATCGAGCATGGTTCCCAAAGTCTGAACGATGTTGGAAGACATCAACTTGGAGACATGTTCCTCAAGGTGCTTCAGGTGGCAATTCGTCTTCATCTTGTACTGTCTTGTTATGTTTGATTGCCTTCCTTATTAGGGCACGTTTGTTTGCTGTGTCCAATTGAATGACAGATGCTGCACTTGCTACGGTATTCCTCGGGGACAATTCTACTAGAACCTTCATTAACCATAGGCAGGTTGGAACACCTCCTGCTATTATGTCCTGGTTGTCCACATCTTCTACATAATTGTGTGGTTGTACTCTCCAAAGACGAGGCATATCGACCCTCCATCGGTCGACCTGATTGTCTCTTTGTCTTTGGATTTAAAACCACCTGCGCTGCAATGTCAAATGGCACAACCCATGAAGAAGGATGGCCAACAGGCATAATAGGAACCGAGTATGCATCAATAAGTGTCTCCTTCTTGTAGTAGTCTGCACACAGAGATGTTAAATCCAAGTTTCGCTCCATGCAACATGAAAATAGTGATATTCACGTTTGGGTAATATAATGTGTGAACTGTAACTTGTCAAGTACTTTGCCGCTGCGAGTGCATATGAACATGGAAAAAAGTCCATTTGGAATTTGTTGCATGTGCAAGTCTTGCGGGCTAAGTCAACCGTCCACTGTTTTCCCTTGTGTCTGATGGAGAATATGTTCCAGTCAACTGGATTTACGGTCATAAAACCGCACTTCTCGACCCGTTTCAGGATCACAAGATGTGCTGCATCGGTCAATCGATGATGCATGGACCGTGCAACTGCATGACGATCGTGAAACCACTTTTATAGCATATTCCTAATGAACTCTGCCAGTTTCATCAATGGCAGTTGCCGTGCTAATTTTAGGCATGAGTTTATGCACTCTGCAACATTTGTGGTCATCACCCTATACCTTATTTGGGGACAATATACGCGGGACCATTTGTGAGGACCGGCAGCAATAGCATAATCGAATGCAGCCTTGTGCAGCTTACGTAACTCCTCCATGTGACGATTATACTTTAATTCACTGTACGACCTAGCTACGTCATTCATTATGTCAGCAACATCCTTTCTATGGAACCACTTCTTCATATTTTCACCAAAATGTCAGCAACATATGGTATGGGTTGCATAAGGGAACACTTTAGAAATCCCTGCTTCAATACTTGCATGACGATCAGAAATGAAAACCAGATCAATTATATTACCAAGGGCACCCTTCAAGCATTCTAAAAACCACTCCCATGAAAGATTATTTTCTGAGTCACCATACCCAAAAGCAATTAGATACACCTGTTCGTTTCCATCTTGTGCAGTTGCCACAAACATTGTACCCCCAAATCTTCCCTTCAAATGGGTACCATCAACTGCAATCACAGGACATATACACCTCCGAAAACCTCTAATTAAGGACCCTAACGACATAAAAAAGTAGAGGAATTTATCATCGTCAGTGCACTGTAAGTCGGTGATTGTGCCAGGATTTTGCTGTTCCAGAACGTATGTAAAAGATGGCAAGAGTTGGAAAGTTTCTTCATGCGTTCCATAGGTCAATGATAATGCATATTGAAGGGCATCGTGTGCCTTACTATACATGATTTGTATGCCTAACATTGTTTTCAAATCAGCGATGACGTCCTTGGGAAGCATGAGACGACCATCATGTTGTTGAAGTCTAGGTGCAACGACTTCTCCAATTATGACTACACTAGCTTGTCGGTGGCGACGGTGAATCTCCTCCAAGGGACAACTGTATTCGTTGACAAAAATTCTCACTTGAAAGTATGTCCCTTCATCTCTTCTCACCGCTCTTAATTTCCATGTACAGTCGTCAATGATGCAAACCAGATGTAAATTTGTCTTATTGGACCTTTTCACCTTCCATTCAAAGTTATGATGCATTGCAAAATGGCCAACTAGCCTCTTCAAATCCTTTTTAATTTGAAAAAATTGACCTTTATAAATCATGGTTCTAGGTCCTGGCATTGCCAAGGTGCTAGTTGTATCAATACCAAATGAGTATGAATCTACTCCGAGAATAACCCATGTTGCAGATGCTGTTACATTATACCGGACCTCGGAAGGCCCAGGCATATCAAGTGGAGTGCAACTAACTCCTTGTACATGTCTACCTCGTGTTTCAATTTCTGTAGGGTCTTCATCCACATTTTGTAGATCATCAACCCGATCATTAACCTGTTCATTATTTGCCTCATTATCCACCTCAGGGTTCGGGTAATTTTTCTGCTTATTGTACTGCTCATTTCGACAACCAAACACATCGCCAAATTGAGGTTCAACTAAATCTTCATGGTCGAGCGCTACTGGTGGGACACCACACATGTTTCCCCCACCTTCGGTGGCACTTCTTTAGGTGAACACTTGGTTACTGCCGCTAAAGGATCCTAATTGTTGGGTATTTTCAAGAGGAGGAATATCATTCCCGATCACATCTCCAGCTGTCCTCTCAGTTACACTGACACATACTTGAGGGATAACTCGATCTTCCCCTAGCATAAACTGCACATCGTTGTCATTTCTTATAAATGTGCGACATGTACTACTAAGAACAATTGATATTGATGACAGATCAACATTGAATTTGTTTACATCATAATTCACAATGGTATGCACGTTTGCCACCAATTCTTCGTAAGTCATATCCTTTGACACATACATTCCCTGGTTATCCGATCCAACAAACCTTTGACTTCCGTCGGGTAACTGCTCCCATCGATTGTTGTAAGATATTACTATTCTAACCCGATTCATGATGCTGTCAAATTAATCATCACAAAGCATTAATGAAAATTCAGGACTGCAAACGTTTTTCAAATATTACATTTACAAAGGATATGGTGAGGATATTGAAAAGTCTCGAAGAAGACATGAAAAGGCTCATAGAATTCATTAAAATTCACGATTAAATCACATGAAAATGCTCAAAAATTTCTTCAAAAGGCTCGGGTAAATCGCATGAAAAGGCTAGAAAAATTCTTCAAAAGGCTCGGATAGTGAATGAAAAGGCTTGAGGAAGACATAAAAAGGCTCGAAAATTCTTCAAAAGGCTCGAATAGTGAATGAAAAGGCACGAGTAACACATGAAAAGGCTCGGATAGTGAAGACATGAAAAGGCATGGGTAACACATGAAAAGGCACAGAAAACACATGAAAAGGCTCGGATAGTGAAGACATGAAAAGGCATGGGAAACACATGAAAAGGCTCGGATAGTGAAGACATGAAAAGGCACGGGAAACACATGAAAAGCCAGGGGAAACACATGAAATGGCTCGGATAGTGAACACGTGAAAAGGCACAGGAAACACATAAAAAGGCTCGGATAGTGAGCACATTGAAAGGCACGGGAAACACATGAAAAGACTCAGATAGTGAGCACATGAAAACGCTCGGATAGTGAACACATGAAAAGGCACGGTAAACACATGAAAAGGCTCGGGTAACATATGAAAAGGCTCGGAGATCTAAAAATTCTCACAATGGCTGGTTTACAAAATGTGAACAAATTAAAAGAAAAAAGTTCAAGAAATATTACCTTATTTTATAAGTTGAAGATGAAACTCGAGGCAACGACAAATCTTAAACTTTTATTTGTAGATAGAGAGAGAGAGAGAGAGAAAATATCAGAGAGAGAGTCGTTTTTGTTGGAAGTGTGGAGAGAGAAAAGTACAAAGAGAATAACATAACTGATTATCTAAGGGCAATTTTGGTAGTTCATCATAATATGTGCCTTTTAAACTTAACTTATTAAACCACTGACAATATCACCAAATGAGTTTGAAAAGGTGACATTTCGCACCATTTCCACCAAACCCCAATATATGGTTTGTCCACGAAATAAGCCAATCAAAATATGGGAATCCTTACAGGTGTCATACTGGATGAGCCAAAGACCATAGGACTAGTTTGCTAGATAGATCAGGCCTCTAGTGGAATTGCCTTAGTGACTGGTCAGTGATTACCGCAATGGTATGAGCTTGAAAGTATGGCTAGAGCTTTCTGGCTATAGTCACTACTGCATAGGCGAGTTTTTCTAGGAGAGTGTAATTCTTCTAGGATTTGGTAAGAGCACGACTCTAGTAATAGACTGGTCTCTGGACCTCATCATTACATTTTTTAACCAAGGCCCCACTCGTAGCGGTCTCTGATTCTGCCAGGTAGAGCTGCAGTTCCTCTCATTGGATAGGTTTTACTAGCAAGGGCGGGCTACCTAGGTATTCCTTTAAAGAATGGAAGGCTCTTTCACTCGTTTGATCCCACTTCAACTTCTTACCTTGTTTGATAACTTTAAAGAAAAGATGGCACATATCTGTAGATAAGGATATGAAGCGGTTCAATGCTGCGATCCTACCAATCAGTCCTTGTGCCAGTTTGAGGGTAATGGGGGATTCAATATCCAAAATGGCATTGATCTTCTCTGGGTTGGCTTTGATCCCCCTCTCGTGAACCATGAATCCTATGAACTTTCCTGTTACTACTCCAAAAGCGCACTTGGCGAGGTTCAATCTCATTTGGCTCTTTCTTATTACTTGAAAAGTCTGTCGTAAGTCCTCCAGGTGTTGCTTTGTCTGTCGAGATTTGGTAATCATGTCATCTATGTACACCTCCATAGATCTTCCTATCAGTTCTTTGAATAGCATGTTCACCAGTCGCTGATAAGTGGCTCCTGCATTTTTTATCCCAAAGGGCATTACTTTGTAGCAGTAGAGGCCTTGCCCATTGATAAAACTGGTCTTGTTCTGATCAGCGGGGAGCATCATGATCTGATTATATCCAGAGAAAGCATCCATGAAGCTTAGGAGCCTGTTTCCTGCAGTGGAGTCGATTACCTAGTTGATCTTGGGCAGAGGAAGCTGTCATTTGGGCAAGCCCGGTTGAGGTTGGTGTAATCCACACACATACGTCACTTCCCATTAGGCTTGGTTACCATGACCACATTGGCGATCCACTTGGGGTACTAGGATTCCCAGATGAATTTGGCTTTTATGAGCTTGTCTACTGATCAAGGTATAAAAGTACCTATGTTATACCTCTAATTCCTATTACTTTATGCTTGTTTCTCGAGTAAAACTAGGTATTTAATGAATTAAATAAGTGTTTCAGGTAAATTAGGAAGTTTAGGGGCATTGTTGTCATTTTGGACAATTCAGGGGCTAAAGTGCAATATTCGGGCATTTATTGAAGATACTGTGAATAGGGGAGAGATCAAGGGTACAAACCGTTAAAAACCAGCCAACGCACAACGTCAGCGCCACTTCATCTATTGGAACATTATCATTTTGACCAGCTTGCATCACGCTGACGCAAGTGATGACATTAGCACTTCGTCTGCAACCTTGAACTTGGTCGACCCATGACCCATCTGACTTGACCCGGACCCACAATGAACCCTACTTTGACCAGGACATTTTCGGCCCATTTCTGACCCATTTTCAAAGCTTTTTTCGACGGTTTTCAGCCCAGATCGGAAGCCCTAACTCCGGTAGTCATAATGAACCCAATTTGGCCTCTCATGCACAAGGTTCCCACAGAAATGCAAGCTTCCAAGCTCACGTTCTAGCGGCCTCTTTCACACCCAAACATGTTCAAACCCACTGGAAATCCACGGTTTCATGCCGAGAGAAAGATCCCGCCGACCAGAAACCCATGAACTCACAACCAACTTCCATAATTATCCGCTAGCTTGTCCAGAGAGCAAGAACCCGTGAGCATGGGTTCCAATCCCACGAGCATGGCGTTTTCAGAGGGATTTTATGGTCTTTTCACACCCAAACCATGCCCAAATCTCTTCTTGTATAAATACTTCTCTTTTGCCAACCTAAAACACATCCCTAATATCTAAAAAAATACCTAAACTAGCTTAGAATACCTAGAAGCTCACTAGGTCAAGGAGAAGTTGAGCTAGCTTGAGGACTTCACCAAGTGTTTGTTGTCTTCTTTATCTCCTTTTCTTACTTAGCTTGTTGTTGTAACTATATGTTTATGTATGGATTTTGGTGAGATTGTAGTAAAGTCCATTATTTGGTTGATATGTTTATGTGCTTGAGCTTAATATATGCATGTTAATTGATTGATCAATTAGTTAATATGTAATGGATTTAGACTAGTTGAGACCTCACTATCATGCATGAATGACCATTATGTATGTGTCTTTATCCTAATTTAGATTGGTGAAAACCAATCTTGTAAGCATATTTTTGCCATCAACTAGGAAATAGATTAATTGCAGGAACATCAATTCCTAGCATATTCATATCCAAGCCTCACTCTTGCATGACCATGCATGAGTTAGTTAATTTAGTTAGTTAGTATTAATTTAGTTAATTGTAGTTGGATTTAGTGTAACTTAGTGTAATTTAGATAATTTCCATCTTAGCATAATCTTAGCCATTAGCTAGTTAAATGCCATGCAACCATCCTCCTTTACTTGTCATGTATGTAATTAGTGTATATATTGATAGATTAAATAAGACTAGAGTTAAATGAAGGTACGTCACTCCCTGTGGGAACGAACCGTACTTGCTGCTACGCGATCCTAACGGTCCGTGCACTTGCGGAAAATAAACTTGCACGACCAATCATTTCGATAGTTTTAGAACTATCTTGTGCATTGTCATCTACTTCTTCCTGAACCGTGGCATTCCGCTCCGTGTTGAAGTGCCTTCATTTCTACTTGATTGGTTTGAAGGTTGAATTTACTACTAACCTATGGGTTGCTAGGTTGCGAGGGATACCTAGCATTTTGTCATGACTCCAGGCAAAGATATCATTGTATTCTCTAAGGAGTCCAACCAAATTCTCTCTAACCCTTCTATCCAATGCTCCCCTATCTTCACTACCTTAGAAGGATCGTCTTCTTGCACTGGTATCTCTTCTAACTCATCTGCGGGGTGCCCATTGGTCCATCCCTGATATTCCTCTTTCATTTCTTCTATGAGCATATCAGGTACCTCTCATTCTTCCATGACAAATTGATTCTGTCTCGACATTACCTGGCTTGGTTTATAGGTTACATGCGTGCATTACTTGGCTAGCGCGTTAGGATTGGTAGACACTGCATAGCAACTGCAGGCTGCTTGTTGATCTCCTTGGACTTCTCCTACCTTGGTCCCCACTGGGAATTTCAAGACATTGTGATAGATAAACAAAACTCCCTTAATTTCGGACAGGAAGGGACTTCTTAGGATCGCATTGTAAGCGGATGGGGTATCCACTACAATGAATTCTATCAGTATGTTCTGTTGAAGAGGAGCTTCTCCGATTATTATTGATAGCCTATGAGATTCAATCAGCATTAATGAGTCCCCAGTAAATCTGTACAGAAGTGTAGTACAACTGTTGTAACAGGGATTCTTTAGGTTGAGCTTATCATGAGCCCCTTTAAATAGGATGTCTACACTGCTTCGGGTATCAATCAAGAAGCAGTGGACCTTGTAGTTAGCTATCTGTATCGTGATCACTAAGGGATCGTCATGAGGTTGAACTTTGTTGAAGACATCCTTCTCCGTGAAAATGATCTGGGCAGAACAATAATATTCTGGTGATCCCCTAGAGAATCAGAATACATCTTGATAAGCTGTAATCCTCGGGATCTTCCTAGCATGGTTCTTCCTAGAGTTGTTAGAAGTTCCTGCTAATGTAAGGACTCTACTGAGGGTGGTGTGGATGGTCTTAATTTGCTGCATTAGATCTTTTCTGCTATCCTTCCGTCTTTCCTCTGCTTCCCGTATTTCACTCTGTACCTCCTTCCCTACCTTGATGCCATCCCGTACCTGTTGCAAGAATTCAATTAAGAGTCCCCTCTTACCAATCCTTCGATCTGGTTGTGAAGGCTGTAGCATTCCGATGTGTCGTGTCGCACATCTTTATGGAAGTCACAATACTTGTAACAAACCCTTGTTGCGGATGGCAAGATATATGGTCTCTCGGGATGCATTGAAAGGGGTGTAATAGTTACACCAGTCTTCTTCTCTTTCTACCCCTGCTACCTCTCTTGGTGGCGGTGTAGCTCTAGAAGGGTTTCTTCTTACGGAAAACTTATCCCGATGTTGTGAAGGAGGTGGTGGTCGATAGGTAAACCAGTTGGGAGGATGATTGAGGAATTTCTTTGTATGTGTGAGCTTCGGAGCTTCTTTCTTCTGGCACTTAGTTTATCGGCCTTCATCGTGCTCAACCTTGACTCGGAGTTGTTCATCTATGTCCACTTGCTCTAATGCACTATCATAGACCTCCTGATAAGTTTCAGGTAGGTGTTTGGTGAATGATCGGAACAGCCTGCCAGCACACAGGTTTCTTCTGAAATTTGCCAAGGTCTCCTTCTCAGCAAACACTCCCATCTGAACCACTTCTTTGTGGAATTTCTCTACATAGGACCTCAACATCTCACCCTGCTCCTGGATCACATACTGGAGTAGGATGGGGTCCTTAGGACGAGGCTTGATCCCTTGAAACTGAGCACAAAAATCTGTAATGAGTTTTGTAAAAGAATCTGTTAACGAAAAATTGCCAGCGGGGTGGAATTCCAACTAACGACTTTAAAGACCACGGTCGAGGTAGACCGTAATCGGAGTGGTACCACGTAGTTTGATACCTGTTTAACTTCAATTTAAACAAGCTGGATACAATCGTGATTATAAGTAGAGTGAAATCATGGAAAATAATATACCCATCTCAAATGAAATTAAACTAAAAAAAAACATCGATTAAAGCTAGACATCAATATAGTAATAATTTTCGATCTATTATATAGGAGGATTCTGACACCGTTGGAGATGGCAAAATCGTACTAGTCGATAAGTAGAAAAGTTCTTCCTTTTTCTGAACACGAACATTCTCCTTTATTGCCTCTCATTTGCCAATAAAATCCCCATAATTTAGACTAATGGATTGATCGTGTTACCAAATTTCATAGGCGTTGACGAGGAAATCAATTTACTCGGGAATTGCTCCCTTCAATTACGTCACGTTTCCATTTATATTTGAAATAGGAATAAGTTGACTTGTCTGGTTTTCTTTATGGCGCTTTAACTGAAGAAGGGGTCAATCCTTTCCCTCCACGTTTACTTAAAGGTAAATTCTAGTCTTGTATTTGTGTTGTATCCCTCTTCTAGTTCAATATTGGAACCTGGGTGTAGCATTCTTATTGGGTAGTTTATTCTTCTGGCATTCTTACTGTTTAGTAGGTTTGTTCTAGGAGGAATCAAGGTACCAAGGGAGTACAACAATGGGGTACCTGGATGGTACAATAGTGGAATATTAAAATAGTGCAGTAGCAGAATCCTCTGGATCTCTTAGCAGCGAGGTACCCAGATGATGGAATGGCAAAGTACTTGGATGTAGTAGAGAGGTACCTAGATACAGTAGTGACGTACCCGGATGAAGTGGTAGCAGAATACCTGGATGTCGTAGTTAGGTACCCGGATGAAGTAGTAGCAGGATACCTGGATGTAGTAGCAGGGTACCAAGACGTAGTAGGGAGATACCCAGATAATATGATACCGAGATACTTAGACGCTACGGCAGGGTATCATGTGACCTTGTAGTAGTAGGATCCTTTCGGATCTTGAACTCCATATCTTGGAACTTGAGTAGATGCAGACAACCTCAAGGTAGGTTGAATCTTGGTATATCTTCTTCTCATGGTGGTAGGATACTTCTCATGACTTTCTCCTACTTATAATTGGGAGGGAAAATTCTTCTTTGGACCTTTGCCATTTTTGGTAGTTAATAGAATTCCCCTCTGACTTGAACACCGGTATCTTGTTGGGATTAGAGTCAGGATATTTAGAATGTTTGAATGATTTTTGTTCATCCTACATGATTGGGTTCCATCATCTAGGAGGAAATCTTATTCCTGGACGCCTGAATTTAATGTGTTGTACACGTGTCAAAGCTGGGGTGGTGCATTCGTCTGAATGAGCCGTTTTTGGCACGATTTTCTCGAAAATCGCTTTCTGCACGTCTCCGATCATTAATTACCATTTCCTTGCGTATTTTGATAACCGTCTACTCCTCGCTATAAGTAACCTAGTCTTTTTCCTTCTTCTCACACCAATTTTGAATTTCAAACCAAAACTCTCTTTTTCTCTGCATCTTTCTTTGCTAGAATGATCTCCTAGACTTTTCTTCTTCTTCTACACATTTTTATCATGGCTGATCTCCCAAACCCTTCAGACAGCCACGATAAGCTCTTCGACATGGAAAATGAGGCTTCGATCGAGAGTACCCCATTACAACCGTGAAATAGGGGTCGTGAGGAGAGTGACACAGTGGGAAGCTCTCTCCCATCTCAATACCGTCGGTCTACGAGGAACCCTAGGATTGGGTCGGGCTTTAATGACAAGTCTGACAACCCGGTCGAGATCATCGATGAGGAGGCAGATGAGGATGATGACGATGATGATGATAATGGGAAAGGTATCCCCACGGGAATACCGATCAGGAATGCCATCATTCTTCCTCTTGAAGATCGAGTTATTATCAACTTCATCTGTACGATTGACACCCTAGCCCACTTGAGAAAAGAGTACCAAATTCCTGACACTATCACTCTTACTCTTCCGTATCGGGGTTATGATGTCTATACCCTAGTTAAATGTGAAGTTCTTATTCATGTGGCTGTTTTTGAATGTGGACTCAGGCTACCTCTCCATCCTACCCTACGTAGAATACTGATCACCCTTGGTCTTGCCCTACTGCAGATTTCGCCCGGGTTCTGGAAACACCTTATACTATTTCTAGAAAGTGTAGTGTGAGATTGATGGCATTGTGAGAGAGTCGGGATATGAAGAGTTCCAGTACATCTTCCAGGTGGCGGCTCTCAAGTCGGGCCCCAAGGGCTAATTCTATCTAAGAGCAAAAAACACTTTGAAATTCATCCCGGGAGCCAACGTGAAATATCCTCGTTCTTCGCTCGAGGAATGGGTCGTAGGAGAAGGATACTTCTTTTACTTCTCATACTGGTAATGTAGGCATTTTACTCTGACCTAGCCAGCCAACAACTTCCCCTCCTTTGACCCCGGATAAATGTCAGCTGAGTCCTCCTATTACACTCCCTATCTCACCTAGTAGCGGTCTCCGAGACTACTAAGTAAAGCTGCAATTCTTCTCCTGATGTAGGTTTTGCTAGTAGTGGCTGACTAGCTAGATATATTCTCAAAGACTGGAAGGCTTCCTCACTTTCTTGATTCCACTTCATCTACTTACCCTGCTGTATAATTTTGAAGAATGGAAGGCATTTATCAGTAGACTGGGATATGAAGCGGTTCAATGCTGCTACCCTACCAGTTAGCCTCTAGGCTTGCTTAAGAGTTGTAGGGGACTCAAGGCCTAGGATGGCTTTGATCTTCTCAGGATTGGCCTCAATCCCCCTATCATGTACCATGAATCCCAGGAATTTTCCTGTTGCTACCCCGAAAGCACACTTAGCAGAATTCAGCCTCATCTGATTCTCTCTTATTATTTGGAAGGTCTGGCGCAAGTCTTCCGGATGCTGATCTATCACAAGAGATTTGGTTATCATGGCATCTATATACACTTCCATGGATCTTCCAATTAATGGTTTGAACAGCTTGTTCACCAAACGTTGGTATGTGGCACCTGCATTCTTAAGACCGAATGGCATTACCTTATAACAGTAGAGACCTTCCCCAGTGATGAAGCTAGTCTTTTCTTAGTCAGCAGAGTGCATCATGGTTTGATTGTACCCTAAGAAGGCGTCCATGAAGCTTAAGAGCTTGTTTCCTGCGGTAGAGTCAATTAACTGATCTATTTTAGGTAGGGGGAAGTTATCCTTTGGGCAAGCCTGATTAAGGTCGATATAATCCACGCACATGTGCCACTTCCCATTAGAATTAGTAACCATGACCACATTAGCAATCCACTCGGGGTAACGAGACTCTCTGATGAATCTAGCTTTTAGGAGTTTGTCTACTTCCTCTTGTACCACGGTATTTCGTTCGGCGTTGAAGTGCCTCTGTTTCTATTTCATTGGCTTAAAAGTCGCATCCACCGCTAGCCTGTGGGCGGCCAAACTGAGAGGGATACTCGGCATCTCATCGTGACTCCAAGCAAAAATATTGTTGTATTCTCTGAGGAGTTTTATCAAATCCTTGCTGACTTCACAATCCAGCGCGCCACCAATTTTCACTATCTTGGTTGGATCATTCTCCCTTATATGTATCTCCTCCATCTGTTTAGTGAGGTACCCATTGGTCCAGCCACGTTCCTCTTTCTTCGATTCTTCTATAACCAATCTAGTACCTCACCTTCTTCCGGGATGTAAGGATCCCACTCTGGCATTGTTCGAGGTAGCTCGCTAGCGATGTGTACGTACTATTTAGCTAATGTAATTGGATTCGTGGATACCGAGTAACAATTACGTGCAGCTTGCTGATCCCCGCGGACTTCTCCTACCTCGGTCCCGATTGGAAATTTCAATACGTTGTGATAAATAGACAATACCCTCTTATACCAGATAGGAAGGGTCTCCCCATAATCGCGTTATAGGAGGATGGGGTGTCGACCACAATGAATTCTGTCATTATGTTCTACTGAATTGGCGCTTTTCTGATTATCACTGGCAACCTATGAGATCCAATTGACATCAACGAGTCCCCTGTAAATCCATATAGAGGCATGGTACAACTTTTGTAACAGAGGTTCTTCAGGTTGAGTTTATCATGAGCCCTGAATAGAATGTTTACACTGCTCCCGGTATCAATCAGGATGCAGTAGACCTAACAATTGCCTATCTGAACCGTAATTACCATTGGGTCACCATGTGGTTGAACTGTGTTGTATACGCCTTCCTTAGCGAAAATAATCTGCCTTGAACGTGGAAGGTTTTGGGATCCCCTAGTAACTTTAAGTACGTCGATACTGGCAGAAAATCTAGGAATCATCCTGGCTTGGTTTTTCCTGGAGTTGTTGGAAATTCCTGCTAGGGTAGGGCCCCCATTGATAGTATGGATGACCTAGATCTATTGCATTAGGTCTTACCCTTCATCATTTCGTCTTTCCTCTACTTCATACATCATTCCTTGTACCTCATTCCCCATCTTGATACTATCCCGCACTTGTTACAAGAATTTGACCAAAAGTCTTCCTCTTACCAAACCTTCAATCTGGTTACGTAGGCTATAGAATTCCAATGTATTGTGTCCTACGTCCTAGTGGAAATCATAGTATTTGTAATAGTTTCTTCTATCTACTAGAGCTTTCATAGGGTCCGGCTTCCTGAGCAGACCTCTATCACAGATTACGAGATATATGGTCTCCTAGGAGGTGTTAAAAGGAGTGTAGTGGTTATACCCATCCTCTTCCCCTGTTATCCGGGCTACTTCCCTTAATAGAGGGGTCGTTCGGGTAGGACACCTTCGTGCAGGGTATCTATCCCGATGTTGAGAAAGATGCGGTGGCCTGTACATAAACCGGTTGGGAGGGAGATTCTACACTCCATTAGCAGATACGGGCTTCAGAACTTCCTTTTTAGGATGCTTGGCAGATCGGGCTTCGTCATGCTCAATCTTGATCCTTAGTTTTTCTTCAATCTCCACTTGTTCTAAAGCCCCATCATAGGCCTCCTGGTAGGTTTCAAGTGGATGTTTGGCGAATGACCAGAACAATCTCCCAGTCCACAAGTTCCTACAAAAATTGGCTGAAGTCTCCTTCTCGGCAAGCACCCCCATTTGGATTACTTACTTGTGGAACTTCTCCACATAAGACCTCAACATCTCACTCTGCTCCTAGATTACGTATTGTAGTAGGCTAGGGTCTTTGGGACGGGGCTTGATTCCCTGAAATTGTGCACAGAAGTTTGTAGTAAGCTTAGTGAAGGAATCTACACTACCTAGGGGTAACTTCCTGAACTAAGTTTTGGCATGATCTGTCAGGGTCAAAGGAAACATTCTGCACATGATGACCAGGTAGCATTCTGAATTTCCATCTGGTGCACAAAGTTTTCTAGGTGGCTTACAGGGTCTTCCGATCCCGAATATTTCCCAAATGGCATTTTGAACTTGAGGGGTAGTTCTGCCTTCTGGATTTTTCTTGAGAAGGGTGTGTTCATTTCCCCAAGGGAATTCTTCTGGGTAACCCCGATGCTTACCCCTTCTCAATTCTTCGAGTTCTCTCGCCATTCTGGCCATTTGGTCTTCTAGGTGCTTGGATCTGTCATGTCTGGATCGGGCTTCTAGGTCGTCATTATCCGAGGTTTCAGATTCAATGGTTAACCCCTGCGCTCCTCCTTCTGGGGATAGTTCCCTCTGAGATTTCTTCTAGGCCTAGTACTCGCGCCCGTATAGGGCTATGGAGCTCGCTCATTAGCTATTGGCGTAATAGCTGGTTGGTTCCTCTTGGAAGAGATATCCGCCGTCGATCTAACCTAACGAGGTCTGAAATCTGCAGGGTAATTTAGAACCATAAGGGGTGGTCCCAGCCTGCCGGTACCCAGGTACCTGGTTCAGCTTCTCCCAGGGTTTTGGGTACCTCGAAGGGTATCCCCTGTGCTATCATTCGGAGTCGGATACTCTCCGCGTAAGCTGCAACTTGCTGTTCTAGGATATCACGGTTGATTTCTTGGCCAACGGGTGCTTGAGGCACGGAGTCCGCATTTGGTGGGAACGCTAGTGCCAGGTTGTTGTTCCTTGATCCTCTTCCTTGCTTATAGATTCTCTTAGTGGAAGCAAGATAGTGGGGCCTTGGGGGGGAGGGCAACCTCTGAGAAGATCGGAGTCTCATCTTCCTGCTAACCCGGTAGAACTAGGACAAGTTTCACACAGACGACGCCAAAAGTGTTAACGGAAAATTACCAGTAGGGTGGAATTCCAATTAACAACTTTAAAGACCACGGTCGAGGTAGACCGCAATCAAAGTGGTACCACGTAGTTTGATATCTATATAACTTCAATTTAAACAAGCTGGATACAATCGTGATTATAAGTAGAGTGAAATCATAGTAAATAATATATCCATCTCAAATGAAATACAACTCAAGAAAAACATCGATTAAAGCTAGACATCAATACAGTAATAATTTCAGATCTATTCTATAGGAGGATTCTGACACCGTTGAAGATGGCAAAATCGTACCAGTCAAAAAGTAGAAAAGTTCTTCCTTTTTCTGAACATGAACGTTCTCTTTTATTGCCTCTCATTTGCCAATCAAATCCCCATAATTTAGACCAATTGATTGATCGCGTTACCGGATTTCATAGGCGTTGACGAGGAAATCAATTTATGCGGGAATTGCTCCCTTCAATTACGTCACGTTTCCATTTATATTTGAAATAGGAATAAGTTGACATGTCTAGTTTTATTTATGGTGCTTTAACTGGAGAAGGGGTCAACCATTTCCATCTATGTTTACTTGAAGGTGAATGCTAGTCTTGTATCTGTGTTGTATCCCTCTTCTAGTTCAATATTGGAACCTGGGTGTAGCATTCTTACCAGGTAGTTTATTTTTCTGGCATTCTTACTGTTTAGTAGGTTAGTTCTATGAGGGATCGGGGTACTAGGGGAGTACAACAATGGGGTACCAAGATGGTACAATAGTGGAATACTAAAATAGTACAGTAGTAGAATCCCCTGGATCTCGTAGCAGCGAGGTACCCTGATGATGGAATGGCAAAGTACTTGGATGTAGTAGCGAGGTACCTAGATATAGTAGTGAGGTACCTGGATGAAGTAATAGCAAGATACATGGATGTCGTAGTGAGGTACCCAGATGAAATAGTAGCACGATACCTGGATGTTGTAGCAGGGTACCAAGACGTAGTAGGGAGGTACCCAGATAATATGATAACGAGGTACTTAGAAGCTATGACGGGGTATCCTGTGACCTTGTAGTAGTAGGATCCTTTCGGATCTTGAACACCATATCTTGGTACTTAAGGAGATCCAAACAAGCTCAAGGTAGGTTAAATCTTGGTGGATCTTCTTCTTATGGTAGGAGGATACTTCTCATGACTTACTCCTACTTATAATTGGGAGGGAAAATTCTTCTTTGGACCCTTGCCATTTTTGGCGGTTAACAAAATCTACACTACCTGGGGGCAACTTTCTAAACCAAGTCTTAGCACAGTCCATCAGAGTGGAAGGGAACATCCTGCACATTGCTGACCAGGTAGCATTTTAGACTTCCATCTGAAGGAGAAAACTCTCCATCTGGCTCACGGGATCTTTCGAACCAAAGTACTTCTTAATTGGCATCTTGAACTTAAGAGGTAGTTCTGTTTCCCGGATCTTTCTAGAGAAAGGTGCATTCATCACCCTGATGGGGTTCTTTCGGGTACCCCAATGCTTTCCCTTCCCTAACTCCTCTAGTTCCTTTACCATCTTGGCTATTCTATCTTCAAGGCACCTAGATCCCTCATGTCTAGATCGAGTTATTGTACCTTCATTATCTGAGGTTTCGGACCTTGCCGCTGCCTCTTTGCATTCCTCTCTCTTGGAGCGGCTACCTCACGAGTTCGTTCTAGATCCGGTACTACCACATGCATCAGGTTGTGGAGTCCTCCCCTCTTCTGCTGGTCTAGTTGTTGGTAGATTCCTCCTAGTGGGAACATCGATTGCTGACTTCACCTGTCGAGGTTTGAGATTTGTAGGATGGTCTGTAACTAGTAGTGGTGGTCCTACTCTATCAAAGACTGGTGCCTGGGTACTCGGTCCAGCTTTTCCTACAAGCCTGACAGCTTTGAAAGGTATCCCCTGAGTGATCATCTGAATGGGGACACTCTCTACATAGACAGTAGCCTGTTGTTCTGGGATATCTTGATTGACTTCCTAGATAGCCAGATCTAGGGGCATATGGTCTGGTTCTGGTGGAAGGATCGGTGCCAGGTTGTTGTTTCTTACTCCCCTCCCTTGTTTCGAAATTCTTTGGGTTAAAGTAAAGGAATGGGGTCCCGAGTGGTCGGGCTGGCTCTCGAAGGATCTGAGTCTCATCTTTCTGCTAGCAGGGTAGTGTTAAGCTGTTTTTGCTAATATGATAGGAGTAAAGTCCCCATAGACGGTGCCAAAAAGTGTTAACCAAAATTTACTAGCGGGGTGGAATTACAATTAAAAAATTTAAAGGACCATGATCGTAATTGACCACGGTCGGAGGGGTATCACGTAGTTCGATACCTATGATTTCTAGTAAAAAGAATTTCGATGTAATAATGGTTTAGACGAAGGTTGAATGGCTACATTACATCATAAAAGGATATTACATTGGTTTTCTTAACGTAGTATTAAAATAACATAAAAATATAAAACATAACTCTCCACCTATCACTGTAGGCGATGTCTGACACAGTTGACGATAGAGATCTCTTGCAAGTTAATAAGTAGAAAAAAAATATTGTAGGTTTAGGGTTTTGAATACAAGCCCCCCTTTTCAATTGAGCATAATGTCATATATATATATATATATAGGTCCTGTTTCTTGCCATGCACTCCTATATGTTAGGTCTAGGGTTTTGGCAATTTATAGGACTTTCCTTTATGGTAAGCGAGAATGTCGCATGAATTTTAATCTCTGGAATCAAGTATTCCTTCTTGGAAGGATTCTAGCAGACTCTGCTTTCAATTGGAACTCTTAAGTGCGGGAATGAGTCCACCTCTTTAATAATAAAACATTGGCGTTTTAGTATTCTTCTTCGTAGCTTTAAATTCGGATCTTCTAGATGCGCTAGACCTTGGTAGCATCTTTTACTAGCATTTTAGCGAACTAATTCTAGGTGGTGTCAAGGTACTCAGGCGCTCCTCTTCATGCTAGAACATGGTTCCCAATGATCCCTTGGTCATCTCAGATTTAGGATACTGGCCGATGTTTTGGCAGGGTATCAAAGAGACATAATAGCGGGGTACTCGGTCTGTGTAGAAATGGGATACCTGGTCTGCATAGAAACGGGGTACTAGGATAATGTAGTGTGGTTTGTAGGATCTCAATTTCTGTTTCTTCTGATACTTTGGAGTCTTCATGCTTCCGATCCTGCTTTGGCTTAACTCGATATGTATCACGATATACTGGCTTGGATTCTCTCCAAGAGGTAGCCAGATACTGCCCACTGAAGTTTTTCTTCCTTGATCCTGGATGAAAAATTCTTCTTTAGTCCTTAGCCAATTTTGGCAGTTAACATTTGTTGAATCAACATTTGTTATCTTGTAAGTGTTTGAACATTGTATCTTGTGATATTCTATATCAAGTTGTAAAGTTTACTCAGTGTACTTACATTGTAATATTTGAAGTACAACTTGTGGAATTTGCTCTTCATTAAATATACTTGTATATAAGATACATTGAAGACAAGTTCACTGTTTCTCATTGTATTTCCAGTAATAGAGGTATTTTTGTTATAGGGAAGCTGACCTCCATGAAGTTAGACGTTGGGTTCTACAATGTTTATGCTCCTAGTTCTGAAAGGGAGAGACAGAGGTTGTGGGAAGATACCGCGATCACCATGAACTTGTTCTCCATTCCGTGGGTGGTTGAGGGTGATTTTAATGCGGTGCTCGTCGCTTCGGAGAAAATTGGGGTGTCTTGTAATGAGGGATCTATGATAAATTTCAAGTATTTCTTACTGAAAGCCTTGGTGATTGATATTCCCCTTTATGGAATGGCTTTTACATGGACGAACTCAAAAGAAAAGGCAGTGTGGTCAAGGCTTGATAGGTTCCTCATTTCTCCGAGCCTTCTTATAAACTTTTCGAATCTGATTCAAAGAGGTTTACCTAGAAGCTTATCAGACCATCATCCAATTATGCTAAGTGATACGAAAGTGAATTTGGGTCCAACTCCCTTTCATTTTTTTAACTTATGGCTGGAAGACAGGAGCATGATGGAGGACGTGATTGAGGGTTGGAAAGGGTGCAAGCAGGGGGGGTCTAAGGGCGCTATTTTGGCGGCTAAAGTGAAAGAATCGAAAGTTAGAATTAAGCAATGGCCAGTTAATAACAAGCAGAAGTCGTTCTCCCTAAAAGAGGTTGAGGACCGACTAGCCAAAATTGATGAAAAGGCAAAAGTAGCAGGGTGGTCTGATAGGTTGAGAGAGGACTAGAAATTGCTATTGGTAGAAATTTAGGAGGGTACGAGAAGAGAGGAAGTTACTTGAAGGCGGATATCGCGTGTTAAATGGTTAAATGAGGGGGATAGAAATTCAAAGTTTTTCCACACGATTGTGAATGGTAGAAGAAAGCTGAATTTTATTAGGGAGCTTTCTTTTGATGGGAAGCTTCAGACGGATCCAAGCAAGATTAAAGAGGGAGTGTTCAACTACTTCAAAAACCATTTTTCAAAGGCTTGGTGGCAGCGTCCGAAAATTAAAGGTTTGTGCTTTAAACAGCTTTCTTCTAGCGAAAAGAACGCTTAGAGGCAGAGTTCTCCATAGAAGAAGTGTGGGAGGCTCTAAATGATTATGATGGTAACAAAGCGTCGGGTCCAGACAGTTTGAATATTAATTTTTTGAAGAAACACTAGGAGGTGATTAGGGAAGATTTTATAGGTTTCATTAAGGAATTTCACAAGAACGGTGCTATTGTGAGAGACTAAACTTTACATTTTTAGCTCTCATTTCGAAGGTTAAGAATCCGACAAATATGGGAGACTTTAAACCTATTAGCCTGGTCAGTTCGATGTACAAAATCCTAACCAAGGTTCTAGCCAATCGAATTAAAAAGTTGATGATTTCGATTATTGGAGAGGCTTAGATGACTTTTGTTTAGGGGCGCCAAATCACCGATAGCTTTGTTATTGCGGAGAAGATTATCAACAAATGGAAAAGGGAGAAGGAGGGAGGTTTAGTGTTAAAATTGGATTTCCATAAGGCTTATGACAGTGTTTATCATAGTTTTTTGGACAATTCTGTAGAGGGTATGGGGTTTGGTAGGAAATGGAGAGGATGGATTAGAGAATGCATTACATCGCCGCTCTTGTCAGTTGTGATCAATGGTAGTCCCACACCACAGTTTGGAATCGACAAAGGTATGAGACAGGGTGATCATTTATCCCTTTTTCTCTTCAATATAGTTGTTAAAGGGCTTAGTTGTTTGTTTCAAAAGGCTGCAGATTTAGAAATGATGAAGGGTGAAGATTTTAGGGGTTGTTCGACTCACGTTTCGCATCTACAATTCGCAGATGACACCATAATTTTTATCAAACCCAAGATGGAGTTCTCTCGCAATACAAAGAGAATAGTAAGATGTTTCGAGCTTACCTCGGGTTTAAGAATAAACTTCTCAAAATCTTGCATTATAAGAGTTAGTAAGAAGGGGGGTCTGGATCCGTGTTGGGCATCGGTTTTAAAATACAAAGAATATAAAGGAAAGAAGTGAGAGAGAAGGTGTGATGTTGAAGAGGAGAGAATGTGTGTCAAGTGAGAGAAATTAATACAGTCTGCATTGGATATGGTGCTGATAGGAGAGAGGAGAGAGGAGAGAGAAATAAGAATTTAAAATTGTTTTTTATCACTTTAGATTATAACCACAAGATTGATATGATTATTAAACAGGTTTGGATATATCCTTATGTCAGTGGGTATACACCTGAGAAGCTCTTTATATATTGTTTAGAGAGAACTTGTGATGGCAACTTGACCACATTGCTATTGCTAGACTAAATAAGTGATCTTACCATCAAGCTATATTTAAACGATGATAATGTAGTTGAAAAACTTAGATGGTCTAATTAGTAATTATCTCTATCGACTAAAAGCTGTTATATCATAATATTTTAGATTTTAATTTTCTTTCGCATAGTAACATCTGGTCTTTATGCCACAAAGTGCATTTTATTATGTTTTTTTTTCTATACCCTCTATAATGGGAAGACTCGAACTTGAGACATTGCCATTGGACCTTTTACCATTGGGCGGTGGTGTTATATATTAATTATTATTAAGGCAACAATATTACAATTGAAATAGTGAAATTTGATCTAGCAAAACAAGTACACAATACAATCCATATTATTGGATAGAAACTCGGACATTTAACTTGACGAAGAAAACATAAGTTTCATTTAAAAACATGACATTTCATGGCGACTAAAGAAATAGCCAGAAAGCCCTCCATGTGGCAGTAGAGCTAATCTCACTGGACTTTGGGCTCCTTCAGCAGCAGTTAAGTCACCAAAGTTGTAAGTTATGTCAGTTTTCACAAGGCCAGGACAGACACAATTGACCAATAATTGAGGATACTTTTTGGCCAAAATCCTTGTGTAAGCATTCAAAAATGCTTTAGAGAGAAAGTAGGCAGATCTCTTTGCAGGCCAACCTTCTTTTTCCAGCAACCCCTCTTTGAAATCCTTGATAAACTTGTTCAGCAACTCATCAAGTCTATCTTCTGTGAGGTTTTCAACGTCGTTTAACTCTTGTTTAATCCGTTCATTTGGTATATTCTAGATTAACATGACAAGGAAATCAACTTCAATTAGAATAAGTGTCCATATAATTTTTTATATAATCATATTGATGATATATGTCAATCATTTTCTCTTTACTGCGCACTGACCGAAAAGAAAACTCTAGTGATATATATAAGCTTCAAATTTATTTATAGTTCACCAATAAATACCGTTGGAGCTTACCTTCAATAATCCTACTGAAGAGGAAACATTAACAATCCTTGCCGAATCAGATAATTGAAGAAGGGGAAGAAATGCATCAACCATTTTTTTTGCACCATAGTAGTTTGTATTTAGACACTCTTCCGCGGCCTCGAATGTTTCCGTCGTAATATCCTCTGCCTTAGGCTTCATTAATTCATCAGAAAAACCATCATTTTAAGTACATAAAGTACAATACAAGCTGCAAAATTATAAACATGTTATAACTAATTATAGAATACCAAATAATAGTAACTTACAGGACCACCATCAAGTGTCTTTGCTCTTGTGAAGTCTATTATCATTCCAAGAATTCCTGCATTGTTAACCTTGAAAAAAATCATTTCAAATTCACAGCCATTACAATATATCCAACTTGAAAAGTACTGAATACTAAAATGGATTTGTGTATATAGTATAATACCAAAATATCTAGCTTGCCAAATTGGTTTTTGATGAAACTGACAAGGGAAGCAATACTAGCAGGATCTGTGACATCAAGCTGATGAAAAAGCACATTTTCATGAGAGAGACCTGCAGATTCTTTTAATTTCTCAACAGCTTCAAGTCCTTTCTTGGAATCTCTTGATGTTAAAACCACCTTGATTCCTTCCAAAGCTAACTGCCTCACTGTTTCAAAACCAATCCCTTTGTTTGATCCTGTAACAACTGCATACCTTTAAATCACCAAAAACAAATAAGCAAAATAAATAACAACGGATGTCATGACTAAAAGTCTAAATCTATCAACTCTACCATTGAAAGAACATAATATTTAAGTACAACCTTTGATGAACTGCTGCCTTTTCCATGGACAGAGATTGGTGTCTTCTTTTAGGTCTCAAGAAACTTAAAAGATGAGAAGTGAAAAAACCCAAATATATATATATATATATATAGGACTAAGTAACTGACACTATACACAATTGATGCAAATTCAAGTCATGTAAACTGTAAACAATTAATGGTGAATATATGGTGCAAAATGAATTAGTTAGGGGCCCTCAAAACTTTTGGAAAAATAAATTATACAAAATTTTAAATTTAAACAAGTATAAAATTTTATGCTACCTTTTTAAAACTTAAACTGTTTGATAAAATTAATTAGTTATAAATTATTTATTTAATTGAGTGATGTTATTGACAATTCACAGATTATCTATTTATATTTAATTTTAATAATTTTTATTTATTAATAACAATTTTAAACATGAGAAAAAAAAATTCTAAACAAATTTCTTTTTAACTTTTTATTTTTTAGACCAAAAATTTCATTTTATTTATAAACCAACAAACTTTATTCTTACAAAGAATTGAATACATCATTTATGATAAGCAAAACAAGAGTAGAAAGCATTCATTGTCTCTGCAGCTATGTAGCACGGATACGGATACGGATACGGATATAGGATACGGATATAATACGATATGGGGATACGGTAAATCTTTAAAAACTAAGATACGGATACGTCATGATACGTCAATTAAAATAATATATATTTATATTTAAAAAATAATAATAATACATAAAAACATATTTGATAATTCATTCAAAATCAAAACATATTTAGAATCCAAATAAAACATATCACATAACTACATAAGTCATAACAATGTAACATATTACAGGATCCAAATAAAACATATCACATAAGTCGAACATATTACGAAATCCAAATAAAACATACGTCACATAAGCCATAACATATTACAAAATCCAAATAATACATTAAAAAAACTCATAAAACATATTTTAAATTCCTACTTAACTTCATTATCGTCATTTATACTGTTGAAGGGTTTAAATAATCCGGCATCTAACTCTAGTTCATCAAGAGAAAGGTTTACAATCTCAAGTATCCTGGTATTCTCCATATCAACGGAATCAAAGAAAAAATTTCCTTACAATTTCATTTTGACCCATAATATTTTGAAATTATAATTTGACCCCATTTTATACTAAAATACTTATAATATTGCTCCAAACATATCCTCAAAGTATCCCCTAAGTATCCTCCAAGTATCCTCTAATTATCCCCTAAGTATCCTCCAGTCAAACTTATGAAAAAGTCAACGGATACGCCATTTAGCGTATCGGATACGTATCTTAGAGTGTCTGAACTGAATATAAGTTCGATATGAGTTACCTCCACCAAATAGGGTATCCGTACTTCCTAACTCTGCAGCATGATAAAATAGAAAACCAATCTGACTTCAAATTCTCATCATTACTTGATCCATGACCTCACTCCAGTCCCATCAAGTCCAATGCAGAAGTAGAACAAAAGTTGAAAATCTGAAAAAACAAACAAATTAAATGAGAGAAAACAGAAAAAAATAAAAAAAAATAAAACAAATATGTTAAACAAATCAATACAAAAAGAAAGTCCAAATAATCAGTCACAAAAAAAGACGAAAAACCTTGGAACATTTCAAATGTAAATATGTATTTCTGAGTTTCTAAATAGTGTTACGTCAGCATTTCTATTCATTATGAATTTAAAATTTCTTTGTACTTGTTCATAATTTGAATTAAGATAAAATTGTTATATAATAAAAAAAAAATTAAAATCAAGTGTAAAAATAAATTTAATGGATTGTTAATAGCACCACTCTTTATTAAAAAATTTAATTATAAAAATATTCAAATAGAAATTTATCAATAAGGACAAATTACTTTGATTAAAAATAAACCAAATATTATGTATACTCATTAATTACATATATATCTTCGATAATATCTCTTTATGATAAACTCTAATTAAACAGCAATTCTATTTCAAGTATCAAAATGTTAACATAACATTAATTACCACTGATTTAGATTTATTTTAAAAAATATATATTTACCGCTGATTTAGATTTGATAAACAGTTAAAAAAAATATTGCATTAACAAAAAAAAATTAATAAACAAAAAAATAACAATAACAACAACCCATTCCACCTCACTCCTCCACACACCTAAAACCCCAATTTTCAAAATAAAAGAATATAAAAGAATTAATAAATATTAATTGTAAATTAAATAACTAATAGCCATTAGGGTGCATTTGGCACAGAGATGAGACATGGCAGGGTGGGATGAGACGGGATAGGACATGACGGAACAGTTGTTTCGTATTGTATTTGGAATATCTTCTACAGAATTGTTAACTGTACTGTTATGTGTTTAGTATGGTAGGGACATGACGAGACAAGAGATTCAAATGAACAGAGTGTCCCTCATATGTATATATAATATTATATTATATATAATATATTAAATATTATTATATATATACAATATATTTATATATTATTAATATTTATAATAATATATAATATATAATATATATTGTATTATAATATACATATGTAATATTAAATATTATTATATAAAATATATATTATATATGTAATAATACTTAATATATTATATTATTATTATATATAATAATAAAATATAATATATATTATTAATATATATAATAATATTATATATATTATTAATATATATAAATAACATACACATATTATAATATATATTATAATAATATATATATAAATATATATTATTGCAAGCTATACATATTAATAATATATATATAATATATATTACACAGAGTTTGTGATTTTTTTTTTTAAATTTTAAGGGTAAAAAGGTCTTTCTAAGACTTGTCCCATCTATGGGACAAGTCTAGCCTAGGGTCCTGGGTGAGACAGAATTTGGTGATTTTTGTCCCACCTTGTCCCGTTCTATCTCATGCTAAAGTCACACCAAACGTGAGATAAGAAGAAACTGTCTCACGTTATCCTGTCCTGTCCCACGTACCAAACGCACCCTTAGAGACCGGTTGTGGTTGGGCTGTGTTGTATAAAATGTCAGCATAATACAACTTCATCTTCTTGTCCCTTAGGAAGCGATAAGTGTGGAGAAGAGAACCAGCAAGGCCTTTGTTTATATTATATATTTTCAACTGCTTGCCACAGTGCCTAAAAACACTCGAAAATTAAACAGATTAAGATTCAAAATTATAAATGAAAAGTAATCAATGCTGTGGATATAAGTTTTTCTGTGGTAAGGCATATAACTGTGAGTATACTTATAACACACTTATCCATTTCATCACTTTTTATTAGAAAAACCAATGCAATTGGGTCAAATAATGTAACACACTTATCCATTTCATCACTTTTTATTAGAAAAACCAATGCAATTGGGTCAAATAATGCTTTTTCTGATAAAAAATGATGAGGTGGATAAGTGATGCTCACAATTATATGTCTACCTGAGAAAAACTCATATATATATATATATATATATATAAAGTGAGTCTTTCATAAGAGATCCCTTATTTTAATTTCGGTAAGGAAAACTGTGAAATCATCTTGATTTGAATGAATTTTGATTTGAATTTTTTTGAGGATGATAAATTCTTCGAAATCTACCTATGAATAAAATTTGAACATTTTTCAAATACTAGAACTATTTATCCCGATTATTTTAAATATGATGGCATCGAAAAATGGGCGAAACATAGGAAAGTCAAGAAAAATAGTTTTAGTATTTGAAAAATTCTCAAATTTTAATCATAGGTAGATTTCGATAAACTTATCATTCACAAAAAAATTCAGATCAAAATTTATTTAAGTCGATATGATTTTATGATGGTCCTTAACGAGATTAAAATAAGGGATTCCTTATGAGAGACTCGCTATATATATATATACACACATCTTGTTTCAAGTGCGGGATCCCACATGATAAATAAGATTGGTTGTCAAAATCGATTGATTCATTTCATCCAAGCATTACGTTTTTTTGTTTTTTGTTTTTTTTTTTTTTTTCATAATTTAAGAGAGTTTATAAATAAAATGTATTAAAATAAATATACTCATTTTAATAAGGCTACTATTGACATTAGAATGGATGTAATTATAAATATGGATGTATAAATCATATTTATGGGTGGCAATATATGTACCCTTTCCTTTAATCTTACTTTCAATATCCATGTTCAAACACTAACAATTTCTATGAATTATTTGGTTTGAGATTTTTTTTTTTCTTTTTTTGTGAATTACTTGTTCAGTTGTTTGGAAGTTGGAACTCTAAATGGAAAATTTAGATTTGTTTCGCAGTTTAGGTCACAAAATATATGACAAGTGTTTTACAAGCAAGTGCCACGTTTAATCATATTTTTTTCTCTCAGGCCTATTATTATATGTGTCTTTACGTGGGGGTTGTGAATTGAAATTTTAAATTTGGAATTCTTTCTCTTCTAAATGGAAAATTTAGATTTGTTTCGCAGTTTAGGTCACAAAATATATGACAAGTGTTTTACAAGCAAGTGCCACGTTTAATCATATTTTTTTCTCTCAGGCCTATTATTATATGTCTTTACGTGGGGGTTGTGAATTGAAATTTTAAATTTGGAATTCTTTCTCCTTTGAGAGTTTCAATAGAAAATATAATAAACAATTAATTAATCTAATCCCACCGCTCGCATGATTGTCTAAAAAAATGGTGAAATGTGGTTCTTGCAGCCCTATAAATATAAAATAATAATAATAAAAACCTTGTTTGACAAAAAACATTAATTTTGTTTCTCAATTTTTTCTGATTTCATTAAATTTCCACCTTTTAACTTTATTCCAACCTGCCGACAGGGGCATAGATAAGCCAGTAGATGAATGAATTTGGGGCTTAGATAAATGACATTCAGGTCAACGACTCGAATTCTACTAATGGTGAAAGCTTTCAAAAAAAATATCTGGTCCCGAACTAATAGAAATTGTCAACAAAAAACAAAAAACTTTATTCCAACCTGGGTCAATCGAGATTAGACAAGTAAACTGGGTCGAGTCAATCCAGGCACGTCACAAGTCACAATATAACACAATTCTATAGCGGTTTAATACGGCATGACCCAAAAATTACTGGACCATACATGTATAGAGTTGTTTGGTTGAGCTTTTGAGATTTTCTATTTTAATTTCAGTAAATGCTAGTAGAGTTTAAACTCTAGGCAAAAAACTCATGGGGAATAGCTTTTCCAAATAGACCGTTTAAAAAAAATTAATAATAAAATTATACCAACCAAACAACTATAATATTTTTTTCAAAAATTCTATTTCTAATAGATCTATTACAAGTAGACGTTTTACGAATAAAGCTTTTTCAGAAGCTCAACCAAACAAGCTCTAACTCTTCTCAACATGGTGACTCACCTTGAGTTGAACCTATTTTTTTGGGTTCGAATTGGTCTGTTTAATACAGTTTTGGATCTGATGAAAATTTTACCTACTTTTTCAACTTTATAGCCATTTTAGACCATAATTCAACGTCTGTATTTAAGAAAACATTCACATATTATAACCTATTTATCTATAATTTAACAACTCCAAGTATATGTATATATATATTTAACTTAACAATATAAACATGAATCCAAATAATTCATAATACATTTTGAAAATATTTAACTTACAACCTGGGAGGATAATTACCAACTTTCAATTAATCAATATTATCAAATCACCCAATAATAACAAGCAAGCAATTAACGATATATAAATGCGGAAAACAATAAAAACACATTGAAACCCTCCAACCGGGCAAAACTCACAGACTATCCATCTAGCCACTTACGGTCATCAAATCCACTATTTGAATGAAAGCTTACAACTTAAGTTGACCTCTAATCAAACCATCATTGGTCACTACCATATTACATTCCACCCGCGGGCCTTTAATAGTGATTCTAGACCAATTGATTGTGCACTAACACTCTTAGTCACAAGACTTGATTCACGAAAAGATTAAACAACCTAAATGAATATGTGAAAATATTCTAAATGCAATTAATGCTAAACAAACACCGAATGCTTATTTAGGAAATTAAATATGCAATCAAAAATTCCTTTTTATCAATGTCATGAAGAAACAATCTCAATCAATAAACAATGACTCAAACATATTCAATGATAAGCTTAAGAAAATGAGTCATGCATTTAATTATACAATAAATGCTAAACCTAGACAAGGATGAACAATAAAAGTATTAATGAAATCAAATAACATGTTAAACTTCCCTAGTCATGAAAACAAAGAAGACCCATGCTTAGATGATGAATGCAGATGCTGGATACACATGGGTTTTGAGATTGATTGGGTAAAATTAGAGTCTTAGAGCTCTCTCTCTCTCTCTCTCTCTCTCTCTAAGAGTCACTTTCTCTCACTAAAAGTATGATCTTTTTCTCTAAAAAATGGATGAGAGAAGAGATGAAGAATATATAAGAGCCTTAGACAAAACTACGTCGTTTTGATAAAACAACGAATTTTTCACTCCTAAGGTCGCTTCCTACGATAGCAAATGTTGGATAGCGAACTTCTGTGAAAACAGTTCGGTTCCAAGTTCATTCCCTATGACAACGAAAGTTGGACAGCAAACTTCTCTAGAAAAAGTTCGCTCCCAAGAACAGAGAAAATCGCAACAGCATAACAACTCCATTTTAAATGGAACCAAAACATGACCAACGATATTGAAACCTATCATATAATATACCGTTGGAAAGGTATGGATGTCTACTTTCTACTCCATTTTACAAAAAGAGGTTTAGATGTCTGTAGAAATAGATATGGGAATTTGAGAGACCAAAGGTCATATTTGTACAACAACAAATTGCCCAAACTCATGGTATGAGAACATGTGACCCAAAACCAATCCAAAAGAGGAAAAATGGGACCTCTCTAATGGTCACACATCGCACTAAAACAAGCACACCATCTTGCAAATGTGGACATTTCTGAACACACTTTAGGAAACGAATTACACAACACACAACAACACTTAAATCTAACAATGAGGTGCAAGTGTGAGAAGTGTAATAAATGCATACATATAAACAATTAGAACATAAATGCAAAATGAACAAAGCATGCAAGAATAATGTGTGTGTGTGTGTGTGTGTGTGTGTGTGTGCAACTAGATCTTTTCAGAGAGTCAAGAACAAGTGTTGTACCTTTGAAGTGCTTTTTTTTTTAAATGGCAAGCTTTATTGAGAAAGGACAACACTGAAACACAGCAACAAGAGGCAGGGCCCCAAAACACTAGCCGAGACAAAACAACAAAGCAGGAAAAAAGAACAAAAACCAACAATTAAAACAAGCCTCTAGAAGAAAAACAAACCCCTGAAAAGAAAGACAAAAAAAAAAAAAAAAAACAAACAAAAACAAAGGAAAACAGCCCTTAAGCAGCTCAAAAAGCCAAACCGAGAAAAAAATAGTAGAACCATTAATCCATCACCCAGTGCATGTGATCTCCCTTATTCTTTGAAGCTCATTTAGCCAAATCATCCGTATAAGAATTCGACGCTCTAAAGCTGAACGACACTGGCATACCACCTTGCAATCTCAAAACTCTTGAATGTCGTAGGTTGTTTTAAAGTGATTTAGACTGCCAAAACCGTCACTGGTAACCCAAGAAATTACCGATTTGGAGTCACTAACTATTTCAATGGTTTAGTCTATTAAAACCTGATTTGAGATGCAAAGGGAATAAGATTTCTCTATGGCCATTAGTTCTGCAATGTTTGAGTCCTAACAACCAACGAAAATCGAGAAAGAACATAGGACCTTGCCCTTATCGTCCCTCAAATCCCCATCTATGCCTACTGGACCAGGTTTGCCTCTAGTCGATCCGTCGACATTAAATCTCAACACGTCTAAACCTGGCAGACTCCAAAGCTGAAACAGGCACTTTTGGGGCTTAGCTGGGTCCTTGCAAAATTCAACTATGTTTTGAAGTAGGGAAATGATTGAATCCAGAAATCCAGAACTGTGGGGACTAAACCACCAGGCAACACGAAATTGAACCGAATCCTTAGCTAGACTAACCAAGGCCTCCTTATTATTGAAGATTTCTAGTTTCTAATTAAACTCCCAAATCGTCCAAGTCACCGCAAAAAATAATATATTCCAAGCTCTGCTACTTCTCTTTGAAGGACATAGAGAATGCCAACAAGCAACCCAATCAGTTATCAACTTGGACGCACAACTACTAACCTCTCACCACCCCATACAAGAAGACAACAAAGACCCTCCCCCCCTCAAAGAAAAGTGAAGAAATAGGTGATTTATGGTCTCTTCTTCTTTGTTACACAAAGGACACGCCCAACCCCTATTAGGATCCACTCGATGGCAATTAAGCACCTAATACACTAAGACTTTCCCTTTCAACAACTACCACAAAAAAATCTCTACCTTCGGAGGATAAAAACCTTGCCAACAAAACTTGTCAATCCCTGTAAGAATCATCACCTTTTCCTCCATAGTTTTATGAAAGGAACTAACCGAAAAGGATCCTTGAGGAGTGAAGGTCCAAGCCAAAGAATCAGTTGTATCCTTTCTAAGATTGAAACTCTATATGAAATTGCAAAAACAAGACCACTATTCTTTTTCCCAAGCAAACAAATGTCTCTGAAAGGGGACCTGCCAAACCCACTACACTCCCCTCCAAACACCAAAATCACAAGTGAACCCATATTTGATGGTGGCTAAAGCAAAAATTCTAGGGAATGAGGATTTGAGTCGGAACAAGTCCTCCTTGGTCACATTCTAGAACTTTGATTTAGCCCCATCCCCCAAGACCACCCTCAAACCATCATTTAAAACCTTGCTTGAACGAGAACTAGACTTAAAGAGGCTCGCAATCGCTTTGGCAAAATAAGAGGCCAAAGATGAAAATGAACCTTTCCACACTAGATTTCTCATGTCCAAGCCGTAGCTTGCCACTATGACCTTTCTCCACAACGATGTTTCTTCCTTGCCATATCTCTACACCCACTTGGCCAATAAAACCTTATTTTTGATCGCCACTCTCCCGATACCCAGCCCTCCGATCTCTTTACTCCGGCACACCAACTCTCAATTAATTGCATGCTTTTTACGCTTCTCCACACCATCACCCCAAAAAAAAGCCACGTTGTAACTTTTCAATTCTTTAAGCTATTCCCATTGGAATCTTGAAAATAGTCATGTAGTAAGTTGGGATACTTGAGATTACTGCCTTGATGAGGACTAATCTACCAGCTTTGGATAAGAATTTCCGTTTCCACAGCGTTAATCTCTTCTCAATTCTTTCAATCACAGGATTCCACAAATGAAGGGAGCTCGGCCTAGACCCAAGAGGAAGGCCTAAGTAGTTGAAAGGCAGCGAAGCAAGTCTTTACATTTTCTCCAACTCTCCACTCTAGTTCTCTATAGTCTACTATTTTTCTATAAATATAATAATAAAAAAAAAACTCTATTTTTCAACTCTTCCTCTCTTTTGGAACATGTTGTTAAATCTCAAATCCTCTCTTTTTCTTAAATTTCAATATGTTCTTTGTTAAGAGTAAAAAGATTTTTGAAAAATATTGATTTTATTATGGTTTTATTTAAGAGATGATTTTCTTTGTGTTGGATTTTAAATAGGTAATGTAATTTTTTTTTCTTATAAAAAATCTGATCATATAATTTAGATGTGAAAGTTAACAACAATCTCACACGCGAATATGTATGAATCTTATAATTTGGTATATGGAGCAAAAAATGTAGAGAATAAAATTGAGAACCATAGTTTTTTTTTAGATATTGTATTACTCATATATATATATATATTATACTCCAATAAATTAGAAGTTCCCTTTAAATAAATAAAAAATAAAATAAAAATCAGAAGTGCATAATTTGCAGAAGAGAAAAGATTTGTACCACCAGGGTCGCGGCACCGCCGTGACCCCATAGTGGAAAGCAAGAGAAAAAATATGTGGACCCCATGTATTTATTACGCAGCTTTCAAGTGTTTTCACTTGTTTTTTCACTATAAGGTCGCAGCGGTGCCGCAATCCCGGTGATATATAGAATTGCTCTTTGCGGAAAGTACCCAAATTGAATCATCTTCCTCAAAAATATTAAATATTAAAATATATATATATATATATATATATTGTTATTCCCCAAACCGGCAAATTCATTTCCCCAACAAAGTATCTCTCACCTCAAAATATAATTTAAAAGAGCAAATTGCACTCAACCTCCATGAGGTTTTGTCTCTCACACACAGAAACAAATTTATCAATTTTTGACACTCACACCCATTGTTGACTTTCTCTCACCTCTAAAAGCCTAAAATACCCCTGTCCTTAAATTAAATAAATAAATGGGTAGTTTCATTAAAGTCCTTACTGTTTGGAAAAATGTAACTTATTTAAACGTTTTTATCATATTAGCAATTTAAGTCCTTAGTTTTTCCAAAATACTTCACTTTAGTCTATTTGACCAAAATACTAATGGTTAACTCTAATGATATGCATAAAAGTACAATTTTACCCTTGTCAAATGATTTATTGAGTTTCAAAAATAAATAATATTAAAATGGTTTATAAATATAAATTAACAACAAATTTTTTTTTCTGAAAAAATATATTTAAAAATAGAAAAAAAAAACGGTGGTTGGATAATGGAAAATACAAAGTTAAAATAAATAATAAGTTGAAAGTACAATTATGAATACTCTTTTATAAAAACTAATTTTTTTATATCCAAGTTTGGGGCCGAAAAAAAAATAATAATAATAAACTACTTATTATCTATCCAATACAAGAAAATTGGCCTACTGGGACGAAAATCCTATAGGGACATTTTTTTTTTTCATCCCAATAGACTGCCTATTGAAACAAAAAAAACAAACGTCCCTATAGACTTTCGTCCCAATAGAATATCTATTAGGATAAATTTTGTCTAATTTGGTAAGACCTTTAGGGACGAATTCTTTTCGTCCCAATAGAAAGTCTATTGGGAAGAAATATATTATTTGTCAAAATAGACTGCCTATTAGGATGAAATATATAATTCGTCCCAATAGACTGTCTATTGGGACGAATTTTTTTCATCTCAATAGGATGTCTATTGGGACGAAATATATAATTCGTCCCAATAGACTGTCTATTAGGACGAATTTATTTCATCCCAATAGACATCCTATTATTTGACGAATTTTTTTTTTTGGATTGGAATTTTTTTGATAGAATCAAAATACTAAAATTTATGATATAAAATATGTTATCCATTCAAAAATCCAAAAAAAAAAAAAAACAAATAACTAATTAATTAATTTTGTTGAAAATTCTTGATTTTTTTTCAAAAGTTTTTCTTTACAGATAGATTAATAATTAAATTATCATATATATTAGGAAATGATGTAATATGGATTATTTTGTTCGTCCAAAGTGGTTCACTATCGAGATGAATTTCGTTCATTCCCAATAAGTTCTTCATAATGATCAATAACTATTAGTCTTGAAAGGTTTTTTATTATTATTTAAAAAAGGAACTGAACCGTTGGAACCGGAGCCGAAACCGAAACTGCTGGTTCTGAATCGAAAACCGAAACATGAAAATTGTGGAAAATGTCACCTTTTTAAGATAGTTTTGTAAAAAAGTCACCACTTTAATAACTTAAGCTTAAAAGACACTTATTATGGTGAATGGATAAAAATGCCCTTACTTTACACACATTATCTTACTTTGAAGGTTTTTTTTTTTTTTTTTTTTATTTTTATTATTATTCTTTCATCTTCTTTATAGAGGTCTTTTTAATAGACCTCTAATGGAGGTTGAACATCATTGGATAATTAGTTTAATGGCACTACACAGACGCATTCGGGGGTCGAGCATATCTAAACCAAAACCGCTAGTTCTAAATCGAAAAATGGAACCGGGGTCATATCTAATTCCAAGTACGATTAACGATTGACTCTTTAATCTGAAAAAATAGTTTAATTAAATGTTATAATAAACGTTTTTTCATATCAATTTTTTTTATCATATAAAAATAAAATTTAAATTAGTGGAATCAATCTACAAAAAAAATTTTGATTGAAAAATAATCAATAAAAATTAATAACAAGTAGAGGTTATATATATATATATATAATGCTTTTAATATCACAATCAACTTAATAGCAAGGTCGATAAGGCACTCCCTCATGAGTGTGCAGGTTCGATGCCAAGCAATGACAATTAAAATTGTGATTTCAGCATGGTAGGGCGTGGGTGCTGGTTGGTGGGGTGTCATTTGAAGGCAAAAAAACCATTTTTTTTTTTAATTTTAAATTCTTCCCTATAGATTTCCTATAGGGATGAAAATTTATCTAGTGAGATGCAATATTTCGTCCCCACAGGTTTTCAAAGGGGATGAACAAAGATCGTCCCTATAGAGGATATCAAAAGGGACGAAAATGTATCTAATGGGATGAATAATTTCGTCCCTATGCATTATCAATTGGGATGAATTTCAATTTTCGTCCCAAAAAAGCTATTGCGACCCACCTGAGGCGATGTATTTTGGCCTATAGGGACGAAAAAAAATCGTCCCAATAGCCAATTTTTTTTTTTTTTTGTAGTGATCATTTTTTCAGTTTTTTATTTTTAATTTTTTATTTAAAAAATTGGATGGATAATGGGTAATATATGAAAAAAAAAAATTGTTTGTTATAAAATTCTTTTTGGCGACAAAATTGGATATAACAAGTTGTTTATTATAAAAAAAATAATTGTTTTGGTGATAAAATTGGACATAAAAAAATTATTTTTTTATAAAAAAGTATTCATAATCATACTTCCAATTTATTATTTATTTTAACTTTATATTTTCCATTATCCAGCAATTAGTTTGTTTTTTTTTTTTTTTTTTGTGTATTTAAAAACTTTTTGTAAGAAAATAAAATTTTGTTGTTAATTTATATTTATAAACCATTTTTTAATATTATTTATTTTTGAAACTCAATAAATCATTTGACAAGGGTAAAATTGTACTTTTATACATATAATTAGTAGAAAACAAAAAAGTAGAAACTTTAATGAAATTACCTATTTATTAATTTAATTTAGGGATCAAGGGTATTTTAGACTTATAAAGGTAAGAGAAAGTCAACAGAGGGTGTGAGTATCGATTAAAGATAAAATTATCTATGTGTACAAGAGATCAAAGCTCAGGGAGGTTGAGCACAATTTGCTCAATTTAAAATATATATACCGACAGATAATATAATTTTGGGCAAATTGCACTAACTTGTCTTGATTATACATAAGGCAAATTGCACTGAACCCCTTGAGGTTTGGCCAAGTTAAACTTAACTAGAAAAGTTTTATTATTATACATTAACACCACTAAGATTTAAATTTGACTTTGAAAATGCCTAAAATGTCCTAGTTATATTATTTTATACTCTTTTTTTCTACCAAAAACTTTATAAACTTTAATAAAATCAAAAAAATTAAACAAAAGATATAATTCATTAAATAAATAAATAGTTAAAAAAATTAAATAAATAAATATTTTTTAAAAACAAATAAATAAATAGTTTTAAATAAATAAATAAATGATTTTTAAAAAATTAAATAAATAATATTTTAAAAAAAATAAATAAAGGGTTTAAAAAAAAGATAAATAAATAAATAAAAAATTTAAATATTAATTTATTTTAAGGATATCCATTAATTAAAACAAGAAAAGCTCTAATCCAAACTTTTGATACGAATGATGGTGAGAGAAGCTTCAGGGTTCCCAACACTGGGAGTCTTCTTGCCTTCTTCAAACACTTCCTTTGGTATTGGGAACCTTGAAACTTCTCTTATCATCATCATTACCATAAACGTTTGGATATTTAGAGTTTTTCTTGTCCCTATGAATGAATATCCTTAAAAAAAAAATAATGTTTTAATTTTTTTAATTACTTTATTATTTTAAAACTATATATGATTTTTAAACACTATTTGTTTATTTAATTATTTAATTATTTATTTATTGAATTTTCTTCAAAACTATTTATTTATTTATTTATTGAATCATATATTTTATTTAATTTTTTATTTTATTTTATTAAAGTTTATAAAGTTTTTTGGTTAAAAGGTAAAAAACAAAAAAGAGTATAAAATAATATAACTAGGGGCATTTTAGGTATTTTTAAAGTCAAATTTAAGTCCTGGGGGTATTATTGTATAATAAATAAAATTTTCCAGATAAGTGTAACATGTCCAAACCTCTAGGGGTTCAGTGCAATTTGCCGTTGTACATATAAGGGTTTGGCTTTACCGGATGTTTTATTGACCATTGGATTTCTTACAAGTAATCCAAAGGTTAAAATTGAAGAGTCTTTACTAAAACTAATTAAAAAATGTTAACTTAAAACTTGTTAAACCAGTAGAAATGAAAAGTCTATCGGTGGCCTACAATTATTATTATTTTTTTCTTTTCTGAAAATCCAACAACACAAAATAATAATTTTAATAATAACAACATAGCTATCGAAATAATAGACTTCAAATATGTTCATATCTTAAATTAAAATTATTAATTACACAATATTTATTACAATATAATTATAAAATTGAACGGATTTATTTTAAAAATATATATATTAGTAATAAATTTAAAAAATTAATTTAATTAAATAAAATAAACAAATATGATCTTATTATTTTTATTTATTTTTATTTTTTTTTCTTACAATATAATCTTATTTTAATAGTGCAAAGAATAAATTAAGCAAATTAAATTTCAAATAAAATATTAAATAATTCTTAAAATTGGTTACAATATAGACAAGTATTTATTAAATACAATATAATATTAATATCATTGCTAATTTTAAAATTTATTAATTTTATTATTGAAATTCTATATGTTCGTTTTACTTGCTACATATTAGATGGATTTGGTACATGCTATTTAACGATTGGATCTACAATTGATTCGAATGGGCACCAACAACCTGCAAAATAAAAGAATATAAACGTAGAGCATTTGGGACATCAAAATGGTGCTAGCATATTGACGCTCAAATCAGTAAGATGACAAGTAAATAGATAAAAGAATGATAAGCAAACCGTAGGTTGTAGAACGGATCGCACTACAAGAAAACTATAATTGTTGACAGTCTCTTATTGACAGTTTTAGAAAACTGTCAAGAAACTCAAGAAGAGTTGACAGTTTTTAAAACAGTCATATATTAACTGTCAAGTATTGTTTCCAACACCAAATAATAAAATCCCACTTTTTCTAAGGATTTCCCGCCATCACAATTTTTTATTTCTTTTTTTATAAACATCTCAATTACACTATATATCTAAACTAAAAAATAAAATCTTCTTTGCTGTAACTATTTCTCTCTCCCTAACTTAAGATTTCTTAGAGCTTAAATTTCTTTTTTTGAGAAATAAAAGCTTTATTAAGAAGCACTCCAACAACCAAAACAACAGAACAGTGACAAGAAGCCGCAAAGCAAAGCAATATGACCGGAAAACTAAAACATCAAAGGCATCCACAAAGCCCAAACCAACAAGGAAAAAAAGAGAGAGACAAACAACAACAAACATCTATTTCTTCAAACAATAGCCTTCACCATCCTTTATTTCTCCAATCATCCAAACATCTTTCAAATCTGTCATAAAAGTTTGAGTTGTATATTGTAAGTGTGCTAAAATCTTTAATTTTTTTTGTTAGTGCACTAAAACCCCTAAAAGTTTCCCAAAAAATCCAAAATTTTAGGCTTTTTATCTCACCCTTGCTATTTTAGCAATTTTACGGAAAAAAGATTATTACGATTCAAGTTTTATTTGTTTTTTAGCTTCAATTTGGTTGGGTTTTACAGGTGTTGTCATTAAGAAGGAAAAAGACTGTCAAGCTTGAAGATTCATTGCTAGTTTGAAATGCTTTGAGTTGTTACAAGATTTGATTTTTTATTTTTTATTTCAGTTTTTGTCAACTCTTTCCACTTTTCTGGAAGTTTTGTTAATTTAAATTTGTGAGAAAAGAAGCAAGTGAGAAAAACGAGTGGAAATTCAAAATCGTCAGATTCCTAGATACAATCATACAATGTTGCGTTTCTCAACTCAGTCATAATTTCCCAATTTCTCTAATACGCCTCTTCCCAATTTCTCTAATACGCCCTAATTTCCCAATTTTAAAAGAATTCAAGTGAGAGAAAAACGGACAAATCATGGGCTGCCATGTCACCTCCACGTGTGGAGCACATGTGCCACACGTGGGCAAAGAGGTGACCAGTCCATTTCTATACATGTTTTCGGCTCCTATTTCCTATTATTTTTGTTTTTTTCTCGAGTAAAATAGGTTGTTTAATGTGTTTGTTGAGCATGTGTAGGTTCATTCCATTCAAATGGTGTTAAATCTCATTTTGGGAGAAAAGTAGTCAAAAGATGGAGAAAATGAGCAAATTGGAAGAAACCATGAAAAAAGGATTTTCGGCCTGTGCAGAACAGTCATGTTTCGAGGCCCATATCTCTCATCTCCAATTGAATTTGTCCTACTAACTATGGATTGAAAGCCCTAGAAGTCTAGTTTCCGACGCACTTTTCGGATCGTAATTCCGATATTCCTAGAAAAAGTTATGACTAATTTAGTAACCAAAGGTCAAAGCTGGAGAGTCTACCGCCCCGCTTGCACGTGTCTAGGGAGTGGTCCTGGGCAGTGGAAAATAGCAGAAAAATTACGCTTGCTATGCAGCCACCGAGGCAACTTGCCTCCCAAGCGTTCTAGGGAGAGGTCGTGCGTAATTTTGGCGGATTTCAACTCCGAGCTGTTCCAAAACTGTTCCAAAACTTCCCAAATCAAATTTTAATGACTCTAGAATACCAATACATGTTCGGGAAACTTCCTAAACTCAAATTAGGAGCCAATCATCAAGAGAGGAAATCAAAGTTGGGAAAGGATTCTAATTCCTTGTTACCACTTTGTGGATTTCCTAAACCTAAGAAGAATTGGAGATTCACAAGGAAAAGTCACCTATAAATACTTCATATTCTCTTAAATTAGAGGATCGAAAGGAGGTCCCAAGCCACGAAGGGGGCCATCCCCCATCACACCACCACCATTGTTGCACTTAAAAGCTTGAAAAAGACAGTCATGGGTTTTATCAACTCTTTCTCCTCTTCTTTTAATCTTGTCATGTGTAACTAACTCCATCCTAGGGGATCGATGTGAACCTATGTGATGCTCATGTTATGATTCAAACTCCATATCTTTATTAATCAATTTGGATTTAGATTTGTTCAATTCATTATATGTCCTACTCTTGACTTGTATTAATCTAATGGAAATTAATTGATACTTGTCTAGGGTTTCGATAATTTATAAATTGAGATTGTGCTAGAGGAATTTAGGTTGTCTTAATTACTTTTCAATTGAATGAGTATGATTGTTCTCGACATAAGAATTACTGCGAGACAATTTTGGTTCAATAATTCTTGCACGTAATGGGTCCTTGGTGATGGCTTACACCTTTAACAAGGGTGAGTTGTGATTGAGAACACGTGGTTAACTCCCGAGGAATTAAGGTAATACCATAATTAAGATGAGAATGAACTATGAATCTGGATTGAATCTATTTCATAGAATTAGTTGATGAACATTGAGTATTGTATATGGGGAGCATCGGTTACCTAGTTTTCCACCTCTTGATAACATTCACATATTCTTGTTAAATTGCTTTCTTAGTTTAATTTAGTTCTAAATCAATCAATCATTCAATCAAAATCTCTTGGATACTTTTAATTCCTTAGCTTTAATTAGGATTATTTATAATTGATAAATCACTTTTCCTTGTGGGAATGATCCCTATTTGTCGCTGTACTTATCTCACGATTCGTTCACTTGTGAGTTAGGTTTTTATAACACGATCTTACACATCAAGTTTTTGGCGCCGCTACCGGGGAATAGTTGAATTTATTGGTTATTTCTAGTTTTAGTTTTAGTTTTAGTTTTAGTTACTAGTTTTAGTTTAATTTTTATTTTTATTTTCTTTCTTTTCAGGAACAATGGACTTCTACGAGCAACATGCTTATGATAAGGAAAGTGAAGCAATGAATGAACTTGTTATGAAATTAATTGCTATATAGCAACAAATGTGGGATTTGAAACCTATGATTTTAGCTAGAGAACAAGCTGGGCACTCGATCTCACCATCACTTGAGGAAGAATTTAACAACCTCTCGCAATCCTTTCAACAAGCTTGGGATGAAGCTGCCACCTTCCTTTCTTACCATAAGATTGTCGAGAGGTATGAGTTTTCTGATGATTTTTCTAGTGTTGAAGATGAAAAGAAGGAGATGAAAGAAAGCGTAAAGGAAGAGGATGATGCCCCTTTCGAGGCACCGCTCTTATACAAGGAACTCTAACTTTTTGTCCCTCCCATTACTCTCCCGAGCCAACCGGAGCAAGAAGATGCTACTGCCATCCCTTATTATGTACAAGAAGAATTGTCAAGTAGGGAACTCGATGAGCTGCTAGATTGGGTCCAAGATATTTTTTGGGATGATGAAGAAGTAGAAAAAGAGGAGATGGAAGAAAAAGTTAAGGAAGCGGAAGATATACCTTTCGAGGCACCGCTCCTATACAAGGAACTCAAGCCTTATGTCCCTCCCATTACCTTTTCGAGCTACCTACATAAAAGCAATTGGATTAAGTAGTTTTATGAACTTATTTCACCGCACTTTATAGTCAACATTTACTTGCCTTTGCTTATTGTATGTAGGAACATGCCGACACGTGAAAATTTCTTCCAAGACCTAATAACATATAGGCACAAATTTGAGACATTGGAGTTTGGTTAAGTCATCCTTGCACCCGTCTTGCCGAGACATTAAATTAAGCGCTTGGTGGGAGGCAACCCACCTAGGTAATTTCTTTTTTATTTTTGGTATTAGTTTTTAGTTTTTAGTTTTTAGTTTTCTTTCTTTTGTTTTGTGTATCGAGTTTTTGCCTTTCATTCTTTTTCTTTGTTCGTTGTCCATGATTTAAATGTCATACAAACATTGAGGACAATGTTTAGATTAGGTTTGGGGGTGTGAATTTGTGTTTGTTTTATTCTTTGAAAAATCTGCGAAAAGAAGTCCCTTGTTTTGAAAATTTTTGAGGCAAATGTTTTGTTAAAACTGTATCGATTGGTGAAGAAATAAATTTTTCTGTCCACGATGGCTTCTTTTATTTTTCGATACGAATCCAACGGTATAAAGAACGTAAATTTCTATGCAGTGGTTTAAAAGTTATGATTGTTTCTTCAACCAAAGGTCATGGGCGATGCCCTGTTGTTGCAAAACGGTGCGTGCACTGTTTTCATTGTCTGTTTTCATACTTTTCTAATGCGAATTTTGAAATATTTTTTAAATGAAAGTGTGTGTTTGCATGTCTATTATCTTGTGCTAAAATTTGGTTAACTTTTGTTAATTTATTTGAGAGATATGTATTAATGAACAGATGTAGGTCAATTTTAAAAGTCATCAGTTTTTGAATTTTTGTCCTCCATGTTGAGTTGCTTCGTGCATTTGCTTTAAGAGCTGTAATATATGTTTTATTCACTGAGTTTAAACTAACTTCTTGCCACTTAGAGTAGTGCATTGCATTTTTCAAAACTTAGGCATGCTCTTGATGTGATAGTGGATAGGATGCTTAGTTGGATTGTCATGATTAATAGTGTAGACTACCCTTGTGAGTTCACTAAGCCAAAAAGCGTAAATAAATGACACATTATGAGGGTTTGTTTGTTTCTACTCTTTAAACACTTAGTAGGTTCTTAGCATTAGATTCGAACTTTATAGGTTGTACATTGAGCATTAAAGAACAATTCTCATAAAAAAGATATCACATGTGGACTTTGCTCTTGATTTGGTTGAACCATTAGAAGTGATATAGGCAATGTGTGCTTGAACTCACTTAAAAGGCCTTAAATATTTCCTACCTTATGTGTGAGCTCCATAGCCCTATTTGAAGCCAAACACAATGAGCCTTTTTCTTTCATCATCCATATTAACTTAACCCCAATAAGCCATAATTTAGTCATACCATATAGCTTGGGATCATATAGAGAAAGTGATGAAGATGATTGAAGCGAGTCGAAATGGGTGACTTGTGATGTGCATGTACCAAGGAAAAAACCAAGAAGATAAACACCAAAGTGGTGTCGAGAAGAAATGTGTTGAAAAGTTGTTGTAAAAAAGAAAGAGATAAATGGATGAAATGATGAATCAAATAGAAGAGAAAAGGAAAAGAGCGTTATAATAAAGTGATAAGAAATCAAAGTCAACTCAAGAAGGAGGATGAACAAAAATTGTTCAAGAAGCCTAGATGAAAGTGGAATGAAGAATTCGAAGAAACTCGGCCGAGTATGAAGTGTGCCACTCGATATGATCCTTGGTTTGTTTGTTATCCTTTTCCCGTTCTTTCATAGCCTACACCCAATGACCCCATTACAACCAAAGAAAAGACCTAATTGATCTTTTGGGGATGCTAGCTCAATAGTAAGGTAAACATGTGATTTATCTTGTTCTAAATGTTTAATTCTTTTCATGAGATCTTTTGCATACAAATCAAGCGTTCTTTCAATGATATATTCATATGCAATTATAATTTGAAATTTTCTTGTGCATAACTTCCATTCGCATATGCTTGATGAGTGAATTTGCCTAGGTTCCGTGTGAAAATATGAGCAATATCTTGTAAGAATTAGAGTCGAGGCGAATTATATCTATGGTGTTTGACGAATGTGTCTTTGAAGCTAGAATATCTTGAGCTTGGGCTTTTCATTCAAACTAGCAATGCTTTCAGTTTTGTGACTTAATTTTAGTCTTTACTTATTAGCTCTAGCATGCATTGGCTTTGAATGGTACATATGAGTTTGCATCTTGATTATTTGGTTTTTCACAAAAATATGTTTGTGGGTAGCATAGCTGTAAACCCTCAGGAGACAAAACTCTTCCTACTAGGGACACCTAGAGGTTTAAAGGCTTGTAGCATTCACTAAATGCTATCGTGTTCCCTACGAAAGTGGCTTAGCTTAGGTTTTAATTTTGGATTTTTAGTTTTTGTTTTTAGTTATGTTTTTCTCGAGGACTAGTAGAAGATAGGTTTAGGGGTATTTGATCGGTCCATTTCTATACATGTTTTAGACCCCTATTTCCTATTATTTATGTTTTGTTCTCGAGTAAAATAGGTTGTTTAATGTGTTTGTTGAGCATGTGTAGGTTCATTCCATTCAAGTGGTGTTAAATCTCATTTTGGGAGAAAAGAAGTCAAAAGATGGAGAAGATAAGCAAATTGGAAGAAACCATGAAAAGAGGATTTTCGGCCTGTGCAGAACAGTCATGTTTCGGGGCCCATATCTCTCAGCTCCGATTGAATTGTGTGTTCTACTATGATTGAACACCCCGGAAGTCTAGTTTCCGACGCACTTTTCAAATCGTAATTCCGATATTCCTAGAAGAAGTTATGACTAATTTAGTAACCAAAGGTCAGAGCTGGAGAGTCTACCGTCGCCCAAACCGCCCTGCTTGCACGTGTCTAGGGAGCGGTCCTGGGTAGCAGAAAATAGCAGAAAAATTCCGCTTGCTATGCAGCCACCGAGACAACTTGCCTCCCAAGCGGTCTAGGGAGCGGTCGTGCATAATTTTAGGGGATCGATGTGAAGGTATGTGATGCTCATGTTATGATTCAAACTCCATATCTTTATTAATCAATTCGGATTTAGATTTGTTCAATTCATTATATGTCTTACTCTTGACTTGCATTAATCTAATGGAAATTAATTGATACTTGTCTAGGGTTTCGATAATTTATAAATTGAGATTGCGCTAGAGGAATTTAGGTTGTCTTAATTACTTTTCAATTGAATGAGTATGATTGTTCTCGACATAAGAGTTACTGCGAGACAATTTTGGTTCAATAATTCTTGCACGTAATGGGTCCTTGGTGATGGCTTACACCTTTGACGAGGGTGAGTTGTAATTGAGAACATGTGGTTAACTCCCGAGGAATTAAGGTAATACCATAATTAAGATGAGAATGAACTCTGAATCTGGATTGAATCTAGTTCATAGAATTAGTTGATGAACATTGAGTATTGTATATGGGGAGCATCGGTTACCTTGTTTTCAACCTCTTGATCACATTCACATATTCTTGTTAAATTGCTTTCTTAGTTTAATTTAGTTCTAAATCAATCAATCACTCAATCAATATCTCTTAGATACTTTTAATTGCTTAGCTTTAATTAGGATTAGTTATAATTGATAAATCACTTTTCCTTATGAGAATGATCCCTATTTGTCGCTGTACTTATCTCACGATTCGTTCACTTGCGAGTTAGGTTTTTATAACACAATTTTACACATCAAGAGGCATCCCAGCCGTGTGGCACACGTGGCCCAAACATGGAACACAAAGGTTGGCCTTTGGCCAATCTCGCTCCTCTCGCGCACCTCTCGCGTTTTTCTACCGTATTTGGGCCTTCGAACTCTGATTTTGAATATGTTTTAGGATTACGAATTGTGTTTCCCTAATTCACAACGATGACTATAAAACTTTGCAAAAAGATTGAGAATTCATCACAGAAAACAAGGACGAAGACAACTGAACGAATGAGAAAGTAAAGTAACCTAGTTACATCGTTTGGACTCAAAACCTAATGAATGAGTAACTGAAATGACCATGACTTAATAAGGAATCATAAGAGATAATGTTCAAGGCCAAAATACAATAAACAAAAAGAAATAAACATAATGTCACACAAGTATGTCATATCTAAGCGATAGTGATAAAATATTTAATTCTACAATGTTTGTCTATATGAGACCAATGTATGAACATACTTAAATGTGTGTGAATGTGTTATACCAAATGTTTGCACAACGATGCAGGGACACACATGAATGAATTGTGTGTGTGTGCGCTTACACCTTGCAAGAGGAAGAAGAATCTTGGTACCTTAGCATCTAAGAATGCGATGTTCCCCTTGAAGACGATATTTGTATAAGACGTCGCTTTTAACCTTTGAAGCTTCTTTTCACCAAGAACCACCTTAGCAACACTTATTAAAAATATATAGAGTTTGCAATGGAATCAAACTAATCCAAATCAAGGATCTTACACTTGTCCATACCGCGGTACGCACAGCGGTTGTGACGGTTTATGATTTTAATGTAGGGGAATTACACAAACTTACCCTGGTTATTTGCATAATAACACAGAAACCCACAAAAAATCATAATGACACTCGCAACCCCTTGATCTATTAACTCATGGTTGACCACCTGCTGACCACAGTTTCCCTGTCGTTGACAAGGTGCAGTGTTGTCTTTTTGATATAGTATTCATTAAAACAAAATACAAATTTTAAAAAAAAAAAACATATTTTAAAAAATAAAATGATTGATCTCCACCGTCCATAACTTCATATATGAGATGAACGATGGAGATCAAATAACAAAAAAAAAAAAATGAAAATTAACAACAAAAAAAAAAAAAAAGAAAGGAAAAGCTAAGAAAGATCTGGAAATTTTCCAGATCTCTTCCTAAATTCATCTCAGATGGAACAACCTATGACGGAACTCCACTGCAGATGAAGACCCATTCATTGCCTTTGTCTCTGAAACAACATCATACCACTCGCTTAGTTTCTTCTTGCAACTTTCTCTCTCTGAGAATCAGACTTCCAAGCTACTCTCTCTTCCCTCTCCAACTCTCTCTTTCTACTGGTAATTATTCTTTATCGATCTCTCTTACTTCACTAAAAGAATTCAAGTCATCAGAATGAACGGGTTGCAATCGCTGAGGCGACTGTCAACAACGAGCATGAAAATGCAAAACGGCTATGTGATGATTATACTGTTTTTATGGAAAATTTTCAGAATCTAGAAGTTGAAATCATCAACTTAAACGTTGAGATTGAAGCAAACGACAACAAACTCAATGGACTCTACCAAATTCTTGAAAAACTGCAGAAGAGGTTGATGGAATTCAACATTCCACCATCACCGTGAACATCCTCACATTTCAATATTTGTTTTTTCAACATGCTGTAATTGGTTGTGCTTAACAAGTTAATGGAAGTAATTTGTTTTGTTTTCATATGCTGCACTAATTTCACATGATGTCATTATTATATTCCTTCATTAGTCTCGACTAAATATACCACCAGAATAGAACAATATCCACATACAACCATGACTGGACGTGAATAGAAATAAATAAATAAATAAACAACACCCTAAATTTACATAAACAACAGGTCTTTCAAACAATCTTGCCTACTATAACTCCCAAAATAAACACGAGTGGAAAAAAAACATGACACCAGTGCTTCCAAGATGACTAATACAAGGTTTTACACGCTTAATTTCAATGTGATTTTAGTGTGTATCCATTGTTGATGATTTACAACACAATAGGCAATTCCCGGAATACTTACACGTTGTATAAACAACGTATATACATGATGAAATATAAAAGGGTTCAAACGTTACATTCTAAAGTCATTTTAGCGTGTATACATTCTGGGGTTTTTTCAAAGTTCGCATAAATCAAACCTAGACGTCCTTATGAATTTTGCTAGTAAAAATAGGTAATTAAGTGCCACATCACATATTCCCTATTCATTAAAGGTATACCTGTCCAAAAAACATTTCTGTTTCATAAAAAAACAAAGAAAACTTATTGAGATTTGACAGTTTTGCATTGCCCACGATTGAATTGAAGTGCCACATCTTTGCCCTTACAAATTTCTATTCACATCCACTCGTGGTTGTATGTGGATCCATCTATAATCCAATACCAATTGATGATATGGTGAGTAAATCTCAGGGATCCTTCGTTACACATGTCACAACCAGACGGTGTCAAGGAAAAAAATTGTTAGGCATAGGAAAGATTTGAAAGGCTTAGGAACAAATTAGGTTGGGCATAGGAATTGTTCCTAGGACTTATAGTTTTCCTCCGAGGACAAAATTATGGCGCCCCACAATAATCTCTACGATTGGTACTATCCAACGATGAAGGGGTATCAATGGAAATCTATCTATAAAATTTCGAGATCATCTAACGGTGGAACAAGTACACCCCTTAGCATTACACTACAGATAGTAAACAACCCTTTTCCATATATGAATCCTAAGTGCCTAATAGTTCTTTCAATAACTTTTAAGTTGTTCTCGTTGATTGAATCGATCTCCCGTATTAGATTTACACTTCCGAAGTCGATTTTGATGGGTGTACACCACTTTTTAAAAATATCCCGTGCAATAGGAAAAAAAAAATTTCGAATTATAAAAATATATTTAATTCAAAATTAAATCCATCATAGGCCTAGGAGTTATTCCTTAACTAAAAGTACCGATTCCTAGGCTTTATATTTCCTGAGCTCAGTTCATCCCTATCAGCCCCAATACTGATGACGTGGCGACCACTAACGTCTCAGCCTAGGAAATATCTCTTTCTATGCCTATGTATAAGTCAGAAAATGCTTAGGTATTGATTGGTTAGTACCCAAGTACACTGACCACACAATGAGGTGTTGTCACGTGGCCAAAACTCTTTCACTTTGTACATTTTCTTCTAGCTTTGGGTTACGTGGCAAGTAATTATTGGATTGGTCAATACCCAAAGGTAGTACCGGTCAACACCCGAGTGTTGTCCGTATAAGTCAAAGGTGTTTCATTGATGGGACATCATTTAAAACCCTTTTTTTTTTGCCTATCGTGTAATTTTTTTTTTTAAAGTAAGAGTATAGGGCCTACCCAGACATTATTGTCCATGGAACATTTTATCCAAGGGCTTGGAATAATTCACCTAGGCCTGGGAGCAATTCTCCAATGTCTTTGAACAATTCTCCTAGGCATTAGATGCACATATATGTGTGTGTGTGTGTGTGTGTGAATGAATGAATACATACCTAAGTGTGAATGAATGAATGAATGAATAAAAGACTGTACATGTAACAGTGTGAATGATTACATGATGAAAACAAAGCGTCCTTACACATTGAAATTTATATAAGGTGTAAAGATGTTTTGTTTTCATCGTGTAACCATCCTTTTGGAAGTGCACGACCGTACAACTTTACACGATCAAAACAAAGCAACCTTACACGATAGATATAAATGTCGTGTAAGAATGATTAGTTTCTATCGTGTAACCACTCACATGGTTGCATGTTCAGTCATTCAACATGCAACAATGTCAAAGATTACACCATGGCTCGTGCTACTATGGGAAGATATTGCCAGTCTGGTTCTGGATTCTATAGAGTTTCGAATGTGAAATTTTTTTTATTTGGATAAGTGAAAGGTGTTTCATTGATGGGACAGGATAAAAACCCTTTTTCTTAAATTGAAAATATAAAAATTTTGAAAGTCAGAGTGTGGGATCGTCCCAGTCTTCCAGACATTATTATTATATAGACTAGGTTTATTGGAAAATAATCTAGACTCTAATAAATAATCTAACCAATTTATTATGGAAAACCAAAGGATGCCTTAGGAAGAAAGAAAGTCTGATGAAAAGTAAAGAGTCTTAGAGTGCCTCGTTGGATGAGCTTAATCTTTTGTATTCTAGTCGTCCCATATGAATGCATGCAGTATTTCAAAGGTCATCTATAAATATGACTCCTGTAACTGGACTGGGTGTGGCAAAAGTACCGAGTGAAAATTATTACATAAACTTTGTTCTCTCCCAAACCGCTTTCGTATCTGACCGGCAACGATATGGTGGTCCGCTATGGCAAGTGGTTCCCCATGAACCGCAAGAGAGCCGCCGATTTGGTCTATCCAACGGCGTCTGGGTAATAACTTTTCTTTTCTTTTTGCTTGGATAAATGTATTTATTTTGTGTTGTTTTCTGTTGGTTTTAACAATGAAAAATTCCCTAATTTAACCCCTTCTTTCCTTTAGTAGGAGAGAAATCTCTGGCCAATTAACGAACAACTCATCGGTAGTTAACTTGAACCTGATTGTTTTGTCGAATTATACAAAAATGTGTAGAGGAGGTGGTGGCGGTGACGGTGACGGCGTCGTCTTGATAATCAAAGAGATGAGCCTTTTCCATGGAAGCACTAAGTAGATGATTATTTACCTGGTAATATAATATATACTACATACTTGGATGTGCTTCCAAACAGTGTCACTACTGACACAAGCCAATAGTATCTTGATTCATCAGGTCATGAAGAGGACAAAACCATACTTCAAACAGGCAATTCATCATCTTTTCCAAGTGAAGGAATGACGTCTAATTCATACTTCCATTTTTTATCAAGTAGATGCCGTTCATGATCTTCCCAAACTTGCCATCATCTCAATTAATTATAATATCCCTTGTAATTACTAGGTTTATATACGAAAATGTAAAGATTTTGACTTTTATGTCATGGAAGCATTGAGAAGATGATGATATTACATATATAGTGTATGTATTTGGATTTAATCATTCCGCCGACCACCATTGATGTTTCTTGCTGTGCTGGAAGTTCCTTCCATGTTAGAAATATGATTTTATTTGTTAAAAAATAAATAAATAAAACATAAACATACGTGTATGAATGAATGAATGAATATGTTAAAAGTTATGTAACGTGTAAAGGATGATTTGTTTTCATCGTGTAACCATTCACACTGTTGCATGTTAAGCCATTCACTATGCAACTTTACACGATGAAAAACAAAGCATTCTTACACGATAGATATAAATTATCGTGTAATAATGCCTTGGTTTCTTCGTGTAACCATTCCCACAGTTGCATGTTGAATGATTGAACATGCAACAATGTCAAAGATTACACCATGGCTCATGCTACTATTGGCAGATATATTGCACCATGTAGATTAAGGGGACAAGGTGTTTCATTGATGGGAGTATGGGACAAGAGAAAAACCCATTTTTCACCTTTCATTTTTCTGTTTAAAAAAACATTATATAATTAAATGTAAAAAATAGGAACATATTTGAAATTCAAATAAATAGACAGATAAAATAAATACACGCCACTTTGTAAACATGATTAAACTCTGGTTACATGTAAAATGGTGACAGTATAAATGATTATTTGTAAACATGATTACACGATAAATTAAATTTAGCATGTAATCATTGGTTTACTTTCATCAAGTAATCATTAACAAAATTTTAAGTTGAATGATTTAATAGGCAACAATGTGAATTTTAAGTTGGGACAGCTGTGAAATCAAAAGATGAGTTAAGCCATGGAGAAAAACTGTTAGGCCTAGGAAACATTTCTAGGCCCAAAAATATTTGTTCCTAGGCCTGACAAAACTTCCCTAGGCTCATGCCTTAGTGGTTGCCATGTCATCAGTATTAAGGCTGATAGGAAGGATCTAAGGCTAGGAAGTTTAAGGCCTAGGAAACGGTACTTTGAGCCCAGGAACAACTCTTAGGCCCATTGTGGATTTAATTTCGAATTAAATATATATATTTGACGAAATTTTTATATTTTTTTCCAATTGCCCGGGTGTTTTTAAAAATCGGTGTGTACCCTTCGGAATCGATTATTTTATTGTAAATCTAATACGGGAGATTGTTTTAAGCAATGAGAACAACAAACAAGTTTTTGAAAGAACTCTTAGGTATTTAGGGGTTCCTATTTGAAAGGGTTGTTTTCTATCTGAAGTGTAATTTGTTCCTAGGCCTGTCAAATCTTTCATAGTCCCAAGAAAATTCGAGATCATCGACACTATTCGTTTGTGACATGTGTAACGAAGGATCCCACATATTTACTCGCCACGTAATCAATTGGTAGTGGATTACAGATGGATCCCACTAATCTTCTTCTTCTCTTCTGATTACATTCTAGATCCCACTTAGTCAAACACGCTTACCTATCTTCTTCTTCTTCACTTCTTCTTCATGTGTTCCGAAACCAACAAACTTAGTGTTCTTCATACTCCAACTCTTCCACACATACACTAAGAGGGTTTTGCCTGATTTACACAACAACGTTTTTCGGTTTACAAATATCTGCAAAGTCTGAGAACACAAATGGGGCAGAATTATGTTTATGTTATTTTCAAAGGAAGGAAAACAGGTGTGTTTGGTTCTTGGCCTGAATGTCATGAACATGTAGATGGTTTTCCAGGAGCATCTTACAAGAAGGTTAACTCAACAGATGAAGCATATAAAGCTATAAGTAGACGTTCCGTACATTCAAGCCATTCTTTGCCTCAATCTTCTGTGAATGTTGCTAAGAAGCTATCTGAGAAGAGTGAAAGCACTGGTGTGATGATGTTTTTATTTGTAGGGATGTTTATTTTGGGAGTTATAGTAGACAAGAATGTTTGAAAGATCTTGTTTGTTCTGTTCTGCTGGTATAAGTAATGAAGGAGCATTTAATTTTTAATTTGTTTGTTCTGTTCTGCTGGTATGAGTAATTAAAGATCTTGTTTATTATGTATTTTGAGCCTAGGAGACTTGTACTCGCCAACAATGGTCCCAGTCACGATCTTTGTTACTTGATGAATATATCCAATAACTATGAAAAATGCTTTATTAAAAATGATTGTTAATGTAATGAGAGACTAATTCACATTAAACTGTGACAAATTCATATACTTATATACAAATATCAGGACCCATAACAGGAACATAGCATATACAATAAAAAACTGTGGCAAATTCTCTAAGGCACTGGAACAAATATCCTAGGCCTAGGAGAATTGTTCCAAGGCCCACTATAGTTGTTCCAATGGGCAAGAGAGTTGTTCCTAGGCCTATAAGAATTGTTCCCAGGCTAACGAGAGTTGTTCTTAGGCGAAGGAGTAGCATGAATTATTTCCAGGCCTACGAGAAATTTTCCTAGGCCCACGAGAGTTGATCCCAAGCTAAGCATAATTGTTCCAAGGCCTGAAAACTAAACTGGTGGCTTTTCATTGTAAAGAGCTGTACAATGGTTCATTTGAAATGTAAAAGTTACATTAGTTAGTGTACCCACTGTTGAGTTTACAATAACAAAATAAATGTTCATTTAAGGTACAATGGTTCATATCATTTCAAATGTAAAGGTTATAATGGTTCATTCTTCAATGAATTTAATGTAAGGTGACTTTTCAGTTTTTAATGATATAGGTTCCATTATAAAAACCGAATCTCAGTTACATATTTTCCTCAGAAAAGTATTCAATCTTCCTAAGTAGTTATTTTTTTCAAGTGGAAATGGAAGCAAACGGCAGGACCAGTCACATGATAAATGCCATTTTTGAAGTAATGCATCAACGGGTTGCAATCGCTGAGGAGACCACCATTAACGAGCGTGAAAATGCAAAACGGCTACGTGATGATTATACTGTATTGGTGGGGAAATTTCAAAATCTGGAAGCTGAAATCATCAACTTAAACGTTGAGATTAAAGCAAGGGACAACCAAACCAATGGACTCTACCAACTTGTTGAACATTTGCAAAAGAGATTGATGGACTTCAACATTCTATCATCACCCTGAACATCCTCACATTTGAATTTTTTTTTTTTTTTTTTTTGTTTTTTGTTTTTTTGTTTTCAACATGCTGTAATTGGGTTTGCTTAACAAGTAAATGGAAGTAGTTTTGTTTTCTGGGAATTGCCTTTTGTCCTTTGTTTCACATGCGAAACTCTGTAAAATCCAGATCCAGATTGGCAATATCTGTAAATAGTAGCACGAGCCATGGTGTAATGTTTCACATTGTTGCATGTCTAGTCATTCAACATGCAACCATGTGAATGGTTACACGATGGAAAGTAAGCATTCTTACACGATATTTATATCTATCATGTAAGGATGATCAGTTTCCATCGTGTAATCATTGACACTGTTGCATGTTGAACGACTGAACATACAACAGTGTGAATGGTTACACGATGGAAAGTAAGCATTCTTACACGATATTTATATCTATCGTGTAAGGATGATCAGTTTCCATCGTGTAATCATTGACACTGCTGCATATTGAATGACTGAACATGCAACCATGTGAATGGTTACACAACGGAAACAAAACACACTTACACGATACAGTTAAAAGCACACGAATATCTGGTGTGTAATCATACATTATGTGACCAATTAGTATGTATTCATTCATTCATACACACACACATATATATATATATATGCATCCCAGGACTATGAGAATTGTTCAAAGACATTCTCAGCCAAATACATGATTCCCAAGCTGTACAAGTCTACTCTATGGGGAATTACGGAGTTGACCATTGGTGTAAATGTCAACTGCAATGGCCTTACGAATGTTTTTGATATTCTGTTGTCCAAAAATTGATTTCCATAGAATTGGTACTCCAGCCATAATCAACTCAGCATACTTCATTAAAAAGGCACCACAACTGTTTCTTTAAAATGATGAGATATGTCAAACGTAAGTATCTTTAGGAAATTAAATAAAGAGTAAATAAATATGTCAAACATACCCATCATGTTGTTGTGGAATAACATCACTGTGCATGCTTTCAGCTTTGAATGGGGTGGCATGATGATCCATCTTCAATTGTTGGTAGTAACCGGCATGCTTCAACATAGATGCCAATACGTAAAGCAGGCCACGAATGTCTTTCAGCCTATTACTAAGTCCGCTCTTCCGATCATTAAATGAGTCAAATACCCTTCCTTGAGAAGTACATGGCATAACAACTAATGGCCGGGAACGAGGCACAAAATGAGCACCTGTATATACACAATAGATAAAAATTATTTAAGGAAATAGGTAATGACAACGCAACGTCATTTCCAACAGCTTACTGAATCCATTTGCCACTAAGGTTGAGGGTATAGAAGTTCATGCCCTGTAACATGTCTGAATACGTCTGGACTTGGTTGGTAATCTAAATGAACAAATTATGGGTAGTCTTCCTAGACATTGACATCTTTAGGAAGAGTGCTGATCTTCTTGGGCCTTCTTTTGCGATTTTTTTTTTCTGTTGAGGAGAATGAGGAGAACTAGTTTCTTTCGGCTGAGTTCTTTCCTGCTCATTCTTCTGAAATTCTGCTCTCTCCCTCAAGCTGTCCAGCAATTTCATTTTATCTGCCCACTTAATGTTTACGATATTCTGTCATCAAAAAATACATTCATTAAGATAGTTCTTAGACTCATATCAACAAGTCCTAGGCTTATATCAATCCATCATAGGGTCAAAAAATTCCCCTAATTATAGGCTTATAGCACATTTTCATAAACATGCATAAAAACATTTTCATATCCGATATCATATAACTAGGGTGATACTTACAAAGAAAGATGCGTTAACCAATCCAATATTTTGCACATAGTTAAGCTCACAGCTCGATCGCCTTCTCTGTAGGATATCAAAGTAACTATGAATGTGCTGTGTAAATGCAGTGATGTACGTTACGTAATAAGTAACATAAAGCCTTATTAACAAGAAATAGATAGTTAAGTATGTTACCAAATGTGATATCCACTTTTCGACGTTGACCAAATCTTGTAAATTTTGACAAGTCATGGGAATGATTTGACCTGTATAAAAACTATTAAAAAATGAATACATTACACTAGGACAAATATTCAAAAATGAATACATTGAAAATCATGGCGATATAACAGATTACATGAATGGAATATTACCTAACTTAGTCGCCGTTCTTGAGGAAAGACGTGAACTCAGCTATATCTATATCTTCTTCGTTTGACTTTGTTTTCTTTGTCTTCATAGGCCTCGGATTTGTTTACGGGATTTCAAGATATCTTGACCACTTTCGAGCCCTCTGTTTGTCGACGTCTTTATATTCAACAATAGGGTCGGCCTTAGTAAGTGCTACCACACTACTTGGGAAGTTCTGGTCAATAAAACACACGGACGGGGATGTAAATTCTTCCACCTCAAGGATAGATTTTTCCTAGAGTCCTACATAAAATTAAATATTTAGTAAAGCACAAAGCATTTATATAGTCATAAAAATGACAAAAACACTATTATATAATTGTTCCCTAGTCTAATGGAATTGTTCCCAGGCCTAAGAGAATTGTTCCGAGGCCTAACAGAATTGTTCTTAGGCCGAACATAATTGTTCCTAGGCCTCAACCATATACATGACATAAACACTATTATGTTATAAATGGGGTATAAATGACAACATCATTGTTTTATTATTATTTATAGAATGTACCTCGACCATCCCATCACCCTCGATTGCAGTAGACCCAACAGCCTTAACACCCTCAACAACAACCTCATCTTCCTCACCACCCTTAACACGCTTAACACCATCAACAACAACCTCTTGCTCACCATCATTAAACCCTTATTTCCAACATCCATATCAACAAAAGCATCATCTTCCTCACTAGCCTTACCAATAAAAGCAACATCTCGTTGCTCACCCTCTTCTTCAACATCTTCCTCATCATCTTGCTGGTCACCTTGTTCTTCAGCATCCTGCTCAACAACAGCCTTATCAGCAGCCTTACCACCGATATCCTCCTCAAAAGTAGCCATATCACCAACATTTTTATCACCAACAACCTCATCATCTTGCTCAGCACCCTTCTAAACATCAACATCAATACACTCATCACCCTTATAAACATCAACATCAATAAACTATTATATATAAATTAATAATAATATAATTGTCAACAACTTTATATCTAACCTTCATCTCCTTCCTAATCTTTTTAAATTCATTTCTACAGAAGGCAATGATACGTTTCTTGCTATCAAACATAGCTGCATATAGTTCTGGGATTGTGGAAGGCACCTGAATTTTACAATAATTAATACAATGCATACAAGAATAACATACTAAAAATCTAAAACCATATAGTATAGATGCATTCATACCTTAGAATTTCCATCAGAGAATAGACACTTCTTAGAAGGGGGTAATATTCGTTACAAAATGTGCTTCTATTTCTCCCCGCAGAGCCTCCTATCTCCTTCGAAACAGAAACACCAATCCCATCACTGTCTTTGCCTTTCTGATAATCATCAACTCCATCGTCATAACCAATATCTTCTTCCTATTCACTTCGATGTACATCTAGAGCCAATTTCTCCCTCTTCTTTTTAGTTAGTGGCTCACAAACGTATTTAAGGTTCAATGACTTGAAGTAATCTATACCCTTTTCATACGTATCAACTTCCCAAGGAAATAAAGCCATCTGCATATCAGGAACAAACAATTGTTAGCGAATTCTACAAATAATTAACTAAAAACAAAGGGTCATTAAGTACACACCGATGCATTGAATGTTGATTCAATATTTTCAATCTTTTTTGTAAATTTCCATCTAGTGAACCGTGGATACCCCGTACCAACTCACTTTTCGATGTTATCATCAAAACAAATTATCTGCTCCATGTCCCATACCTATACAATTTAAACTAATTAATATCAATCAATGTTTTTTAATCCAACAAAGTATGAAACGAGAAACACTAAAACAAAGTTTGATAACATGCTAAATATTTCTAAAACTACCTGAAGTACTAGAGGGAACCCGGACAAATTGCAGGTATAATACTTTGATTTCTTTTCTTTCTTCTCTTCCTCACCCCGTAGCTTCCCTTTCTCTTTCCCTTTCCCTTTTCCTTTTCCTTTTCCTTTCCCTTTCATTTCTTTTTTTCTACTAACTCCCTTTTCCTTTTCTTGTTATTTTTCTTCTTATCTTCTTCTTATTATTCTTCTTCTTCTCTTAAGTCTTCTGTATTCTTATTCTTCTGCTGCTTCTTGTTCTTATCTTCCTTCTTTGCTTCACCTCTTAGTTGGGTGAGCTGTTTCTTTAGTACACCCTTCAAAAAATATATTGTAAACCTAAAGATATAACAACCCCATGGAAATTTTTTGAATTCTTCTTCCTTTTCAACTAATGACAGCCACCTTGAGTTGGCTGTGGTTCGTCCATCATCCGTGCCAAAGAATTAGCTCACCATATATATATTCAACATCTTATACATATCTTCACTCTGTTCGGACGTCATTTTCCTCAAAGTGGTGTACAATACCTTTGCAGTCGGCCTTTCTCCTTAGAAAATTCTCATAACCATCGAATCATCTCGTACTACATTGTTGTTAGCAAAACTTTTGGGGAGCTGTCCCATATTCAACCCGCTGCATAAACATAATTCTTCTAGGCCGAAACGGGCTTTCGACTTCCCCAACCCAAACCACATCTCATATTTTCTTTGTCCTTTGGGGTGAATGATCTCTTGTTTCAAAATATTATGCATAAGCTGCCTGTAAAGTGTCAACGGTTCTTTCAAACCCAAATATATCCCGAAAGGGCCCTCCTTGAATTTTTTCTCCAACCCAAATTTCTATAGGACGACTTTCAACTCTGTAATCATGTTCTTTTGACTTCTACTGTTTACTTTCACGGGAACCCAATTCTCATGGCCTGGGAACCGCCACAAGTCTGCATTCGAATTTTTCGGCGTTTAAACAATGAAAACCAAAAGAAAACATCAGTCCCAGGCTTATGAAAATAAGTCTTAGACTGAATATTATGCTTGTATCATCAGTCCCAAGCTCAACATCAGTACTAGATTTATTAAAATCATTCAAATAATACATATTAAACATCAGTCCTAGGCACAAAATAATACATACATATATCATCAATTCATCGACCCTAGGCTTATGAAAATCACTCATAGGCTCAACTTATACATTCAGCATTAAACCTAGGCTCTCTACGTACAAAATGAGTCATTTTCAGTCTCAGGCTTATGAAAATATGTCCTAGGCTCAAAATTATGCAAGTATCATCAGTCTCAGGCTTAACATCAGTACTAGGCTTATGAAAATCATTCAAATAATACACATTCAACATCAATCTTAGGCTGAAAATAATACATATATGCATCATCCATCTATCGACCCTAGGCTTATGAAAATCACTCGGCTCAACATATACATTCAACATTACATGTAACATCAGTTATTTACTCTGCAAATGTTTTTCTTCCCTCACACTATAAATTGCCAGTGTAGTTCACAACAATCAATCAATCAATCAATCAATCAATAAATGTTGTCGTCGTCCAAACAGAACACACAACCTCCAAATACATATACAAACACTTCAAATAAACAAATAAGAGAACAATTTACCATCCCAAAACACAAACAAGAACAAACTCCAAAAAATACACATTAGTACCTTGAAATTGGTTTACGTTTCATCTAGGGGTTGGGTGCTTCGTTCAATGCTGATGGCGATAGAGATGGCGACGACGACGAGGACAACAACAACGAAGACAACAACGATGACCTTGTGCTTCTCCTTCCTCTGTATTTTTGGTGTGTTGTTGTTTGGGTTTGCCATTTCAAACAGAGCAGAGTTTTGAGTATTGTTCCTCGTTTGGGTTTATGCATCACTGTATCTCTGCGTTACTGCAACGGCGACCTTCTGCTTCTCCTTCCTCTCACTTTTTCTGGTTGTTGTTGTTGTAGCCATTTGTGATTTCTCGAGCAAATTCAATTTGTCATCTAATGTGTTGTTAACTGTTAGTTTTGAGGTAAAATCAGAGGGTAATTTAGTCATTTTATGGGAAATTAGATTGGGGAGGGTAATTTAGTAAACATTATCAAGTTTTATTTATTCAAATATTTAAGGAGAGTATTTATGGAATTTCCACGTGAGGGCTCTTAAGGGCATAGTGGTAAATGGGGTAGGCAAAGCGGCTATATATGCAATTTTTTTCCCAAGTGGCCATTTCCTAGAAAATGGATGTTGTGAAAGGCTATTAGCTTCGATTTCCACATTTTTAAATGAAAAAAGTTGGTTTGTTTGGTGATCGATTTTTTTTTTCTTAAGACAAAAGAAGCTCCATATGTATAAAGGTACAATAATTTTAATTTTTTGTGATGGTATAGTGTAGCCAATATATGTTTAAAATTTAAAAAAAAAATACAAAGAATAGTTTTGTATTTTAAATGGTGTTTAGAGTAAAATTAATAATTTTAATTTATTAGTATGGGTGTAGGAAGATATTTTGTGGGTGACAATAGAGCCACCATAAAGCTAAATGCTAACAATAAAAAAATTATATTTATTTTTATATAATATAATAATTTATGTATCAAAAAATATAATATACAATATAACATCTATAAAGTAATAATCTCGAAGGTACGGATATTGACAACCATAAAACTTATTAGTACACCCATTTTTATAAGTACATCTATGTCTAAAATTTTAAAATTAAATATTACTATAAACACTCGTCCTAATACCAACAGTACCCTCATTGAAATAAATATATTCATTTTAATACAAATTATTTATAAACACTCTTAAATTATTATCACACCCAATTTATAAAAAAAATCTTATTATTTTTGAAATCAAATCTTTTTTTAATGATGGTTTAATTTACTTTTGGAAATATCTCAAATGTAGGAGCCTTATAAAAGGAATATGTATATGGGGTCAAAATATTTTCAATTTGGAATTCTCTTATTTATACAGCTATCTTAAGAAAAATTCTTATTGACATCTATGACTATCTTAATTAAAAAAAATTAAAAAAAAAAAAAATCCCTTATTGATATTGCAGCTATAGTTAAAAAAAAATGTTGTTTTTTTGATAGAGTTTATAACCATATATAAAAGAAAGACAAAAACAATATGATAATCACGTGATGATGAGAAATTTTGATACTTGAAATGAAATTAGAGTTTAATTAGGTTTTATTATAAAAATTAGGGTTTATAATAATTTTTTTTTTTTTGTTGAAGGTAAGTTTTTTTTTAATATAGAAATATAGTTGAAAATACACGTGTAATTAATAAGTGTATATAGTATTTGTTTATTTTTAATTAAAGTAGCTTGTCGTTATTTGTAAATTTCTATTGGGATATTTTTTGTAATTAAATTTTTTAATAAAATATTAGTGTATTAATAAGTTTTATGAGTGTCAATATCGGCTTCCTAATCTCTATGATCTATAAATTAAAATCCCTACTGTTTAATAATTTTTTACTGCCCCGATTTGGACTAACGAGATAAATTAAAAATTTCGATTAAATTACAAAATAATGTATTTTTGAAATTCTCTTATCAAAATATGTGATCTCATTTTATTTTTTATTTTTTATATTACAATAATTCGAGGTTTTGGAAAGGAAAAAAACTAAAATTATAAATCTAATATATTTAGGTTTATATATATATATATATTTATAATTTTTTATATATTTTTTATTTAGCATCATCTCCTTGCCGCTCCAAAAAATTTAATGTATCATTGTCAATATCTATTCAGTACCTAAGTTTCTGATCATTTTCATTTTCATTATTTATTATTATTTTTTTAATATCACATAGTCACATGCATCAAGAATTTATCTTATTTATTGAATGCAAATGGACAACCAATAATTCAAACCTCACTTATACATATTTGATCAGAATCAAGAATTGTAGTTGAGAGATCATCATGGAGGTCAGTATCATCTCCAGAGAAATCATCAAACCATCTTCTACAACTCCAAACCATCTAAGAACCCAGAAGCTCTCTCGTTTGGATCAAATGAACATCGACACTTTCATTTCCATCATTTTCTTTTATGATAAAGCACCCAAAAACTCTGGTCAACTAAAAACCTCTCTCTCACAAATACTATCTCACTACTATCCTTTAGCAGGACAAGTGAAGGATCATCTTTCTGTCGACTGTAACGACAATGGTGTCATCTTTGTTGAAGCGCAAGTAGTAAACCCCATAGACATGTCAAATGTCCTCAAACGACATGAAATCGATCCAGATGGACAACTAGTTCCTTGTAAAGAACATGAGATGTTGGAAGATCAATCCATCTTGGGTGTTCAGGTTAGTTACTTTTGATGGAAATTTTATTTAAAATTTCAAAATACAATAATTACATTAAATTAATTTTATAAGTTGTAACAGTTGTTATTAAATGATGGTTTTATATGAGCAATTATTTGATTTCCATTGGTTGTCCAGGTTAGTTACTTTGGTTGCGGTGGGGTGTCCGTTTGTTTCCTTTTTAGACATGTTATTGTTGATGCAACTACAGCTGCAAATTTCATCAAAAGTTGGGGTGCAATTTCTTGTAATGGTGATGGTGGTGTCATTAATGATGTTACGATTCTTGATCGTACCTCTATTTTCCCTCCGCGAGATGATTCAGGCATGTCAGCTAGTAGCGGTGGTGCTCATGAAAAATTATTTTCCTCATCGGAAACTTTAAAGAAGAGGTTCACTTTCGAAGGGTCGAAGATATCAGCTCTGCGAGAAAAAATTGGCAATCGGCCAACCCGTTTTGAGGCTGTGTTTGCGGTTATATGGGGTGCTGTAGCAGCTGCAAAAAGAGAAGGAGATGACTTGGTAGCAACGATTCCTGTCAATCTACGAAAGAGAATGAATCCACAGTTACCAGATCAATGTATCGGGAACATCCACACCATAATACAGGCAAATTGGCCAATGGAGGAGACAACTAACTATAGCAGTGTAACGGCAAAAATTCACGAATTAATAAGTATGGTGAATGGTGAATACGTGAAAAAGACTCATCCAAATGGGTGGATACTCTATCGTGCAACGAATAATGGTAATGGAAGATCAGATACTATAAGAAGGAGGTTGTTTATGATCAGTAGTTGGTGCAATCTTGAATTGTACAAGACTAATTTTGGTTGGGGAGAGCCAGTTCTGATAGCACCAGTTGGGAAGCTGAATGCAGGTGATAATATTGTTGTTGGACTGTTGGACACCATTGATGGTGAAGGAATAGATGCATGGGTGACAATGTCCAAGGAAGATATGGATAAATTTGAACAAGATTCTGCTGTTATTGCTAATGCTTCTTTTTCTTCTTTTGTTTGATCAATCTAACCCCCATAACTTTTAAATTTGCTTTGAAAATTAGGTGCTTAATCAATGTACTTCTCTTGTGTTTTGTGGGGGTCACGGGTTACAATATAAGGAATAAATTAGTGCTTGTAGACTTGTAGTTGTTTGTTTGTGCTTTATTGGATTTTTCTATATGCATTTGTGTTGCATGCTTGTGTATGTAAGTTCCTTGATTATTTTTTTGAATTTATTTTTAATAAATGGTTTCTTTGAAGGTTAAAGTGGCATTACATGTTGGTTTAAATGTTTTTCTTTTAAGAAAAGTAAAAATGTCTCTTTAACTGTCGAAGTTCACGTTAAAAAATTAAGAACATATAGACTATATGTCTTATTAAGATATATTTAATGTGGGAGACTGAATAAATTTCCATTAGTCACTCTAATTGAAAAATAAATATATATCTAGTCAAAGGGGATATAATAAACATTACACCGCAAATATAATAAAACATTGCAGATAAGAAAAAGAATTAGCAGCAGGTTTGCCCATGTTTGCTTTTATATGAAAACGATATAAAGAAAATCCAAAATTCAATCTAATACCAAATGAGTTGTCGTTACCATACAAATCATATATAGGAGACTTACTTTGATTAGTGAGAATTTTTTTAAGATATTAATTTGAAAAACGATATAAATCATATATTTAAATAGTATGTAAAACATAGATTCAATTAAGATATATATTACACAAAACATATCAATAGTTTATATGTAAATAATGGATCAGGCTATATCAACTTAAATTTCTGACTCAATTTTTTAATTTCAATATCACAACGACCCATTTGTTCATGTACTCTTTTATCCAATGGCTGAGAGGGTAAAATCAAAAAATTGAGTGAGAAATTTAAGTTGATATAGTCTGACCCATAAATAATATACAAAATATATGTATATGAAGTTGTAGCAAAAAGGTAGAAGTAATGTTACCTATCTCTAATTGATTTATTATGAAGTTAAGCAATGGATGGGCTGGGTGATTGTGTAGCGAGTAGATGTGTTATGTCCATAAGAATGGTCTGTGAGGAGTGGTGGCTTGGTGGGTTGTCATTTTTTATCGATACAATTTTTTCGCCAGTGAAAAGACTATTAAATTTATTTGGTTGTAAAATGTTAGTATTTACAACAAATTATTTATTCTCGTAAAGTAAATCCTTCTAATTGATGGTTGTAGAAACCTTCTGTATTTGGCCTAGCACTACTAACGTGTGACCAATATAAATTAGTTGTAAAAAATAATTGCTAACTAAAAACATATCTTGCGCAAAAAAGAAGTTAGTTACAAAATACAACTTTTTTTTTCATGTAGTGACGAGACGATATAGTGAATGACAAATAATTTTGGGCTGTTTAATATTAGTACTGTAAGCGTGGAGCCTATTATAAGCAATGAAACTCTCAAAACATCAATTGACATTAAGGGATCGTTTGTTTTTTGGTCTGAAGACTGAATAGTGACTGAAATCTGAATCTGAATGACATGTTTGTTTTTTTTTTTTTTTTCTCACATTTGAATATACTGCCAACATGTTTGTTTTTTAAAAATAAAATTGTCTGAAACAAGTAATTTTATATCTATAGCCATACTAATTAAAAGAAGTAACTTAATATGATCACTCTTTATAAGATTTTGCATGTTCTTCTGCAAACAAAGTTTAAATTAACAAAACAAAAAATTCATCAAGGAATATAATTTTGCATGTTATTCTACAAACAAAGTTCAAGTTCAATTTATTGTAAAAAAATAAAAATAAATTTGAAGTTCAATTTTACATGTTGTCCAAATATTTAGTATATAATTCTAGAAACCCTTTTTGTTTTTTGTTTTTTTGGTTTCCTGGATTATATGCAACAAGAAACAAAAAAAAAAAAAAAAAAAAAAGTTCCTAGATACCTTTTTTTTAGGTCCCTAAATTATATATATAAACAATTATTCTATAACTTCTTCAAGCTAAGAAATCTACTCAATATTGAATGCAACCACTAAAAGAATATTTGATAAATTATATAACTGCAATTATGACAATCATAATAAATATTTGAAAACATTCCCCTCAACCATGAGCCCTATATGGTACTTATTGATCAAGTGGAATACTTGAATGAATCAATATTCCATCAATCGCACCAACAACACCCTACATAATTATTCAACCAGAATTAATATGTAAGAATTTATTGAATCGTTGAAATGCCAAGTGCTGCATACCAACAATATACTATATTGTAGGATGTTCACTGCTCAGCAGCTCATGGTATCTGATCAATTTTTTTTTTTTTTTATTATATAAAATTAAAAAGATAAAGACAAAGATAAAGGAAAAAAAGAAGAAGAAGAGAAAATAGAAGTGGAAACAATAGAGAATGTCATGCCTAGGGTCTCATAATCATAACTATGGTGTTGTTGTAGGGTCTATCTATCAACTAAATTTACACAAAATTATAGATAGAATTATAAGTCGCTGATTAAGAAAAATAAGTACTAAAATTGGAAAATTTATATCTTAGAAATATATATTTTTTTTTAGAGGATAGACTTGGAAGAAAATATTTTAATTGTAATTCAGTGATTTGGAATTAAGATAAAAGTCAAGATTTCTTACTTTTTTAAAAGTTGTTTTTTGACATTTTTAAGTTGTTTGACAACTTTAAAAAAAAATAAAAAATAAAAACTTAATGAGTTCAATTCAGACTCATTAAGTTTTAAGTGGAAAAAAAAAAATGATCCCTAAATAATTTCTTAACTTTTAAGTGCATTACGAAAACTTAGGATATAGTTACTAATCAAAAATCCTAATGAGGGAAAGAGATTTCATTCATGATTTATGATTACAAAGTTTATTAAAATCAGTTCGGAATCAGATTTATGTGGCTCCCGCACACAAATAAGGAATTAATCACGCGTTTACTAATCATGTATAAAATGAAAGGGAATCAAGTTCTATGAGAAATGGAATCAAGAAAGAAAACTTGATTCCGAATGTGGGAAGGGGAAATCAAGTTCTATTTCCAACAAGAAATTAATTACTTATTTGTGTTTGGGACCCACATAATTCGATTGTGAACTAATTTTATTAAACCCTCATTAGGATTCTTGATTAGTAAATGCACCTTAAGTTATTATTGAAATAAAGAAAATTGATGGAGGAGATCAAACGGATGGATGAGATTTGATCTCCTCCATCCACTTTATTTAATATAAAAAAATAAAATAAAAGAGGAAAAAGAAAAGGAAAAAGAAAAGAAAAGAAAGATTAAAAAAAAGGAGATGGAGATCACTCCATCCCTGATGGAGTATCTACTCCATCATTGATGGAGGACGAGCTCGTAGTTAGGTTGGAGCATACTCCATAGACGGAGATTGAGCTCCATCGAAGGAAGACAAACTCAATGTAGCGGCTCCATCAAATGGAGCACGAGCTCCATCTGATATGCTCTGGTTTGTTCTAGTTTTCAATAATTTTTTTTTTTCTAATTATGTAGTTGAATTAGTTTTTGGAATAAATTGATCTGATTTGTATTTGTGTTGATTGGTTGTGATGAATATGATGGGTTGGTGATAATGTTGAAGGTGGAGATGTAAGATCATGATGGAGTTAAGATGGGGGATGAAGTTTTTGATATTTTTTTTGTTAAATTTTTTTAAAAAATTTAAATTTAATGTTGAATATGAAACTGAGATGGGATGAATTTTTTATGGTGCAAGGGTGAAATTGTCTTTCGTTGATTTGGTTGGTCAATCATTAACTTTAACGGTTTGACTTTAACCCCATGGTATGTTTGTGTTTTTTTTTTTTTTTTTGAAATATTACAATAATTTGGGGTTTGTGAAATAGGAGAGACTCGAACCCATAACCTCGTAGTATAGGTGTGAGAGGCAAACCACTGGACCAACTCCATCATGTCGTGGCATGTTTGGCATGAATTGCTTAAAGTTAGCGATATTTTACAGGTTGGAAAAAATTTAGGATACTTTACTGCAATTAACCCATAATTATATGGATTGTAAATTCAAACATGAAATGAGGCACTTCACACTTAATATTATATTATAAAATGATATGTTAGTCACATATTAAAAGGAGGATTATAAGGAGGAAAAGAGGACATAAAATATATTAATAGGCCCCGCAAAATGGCCAATGTTGGGCCATCTGTTCAGTTCTTGATTTCCCAAAGAGGTGAGAAGGAATCATTCATGAAATTTTGAATGCTAGTTCCAACAAAATAAAATTCCTAGTTCCAACTCTCTTTCTCTCCATATATATATATATATATATATATATATATATCAGGCTATAGAACACCGGTATATCCATTCACCGTGTAGGAAATATTATGATCGTAATTTGAAAAATTGTGATCCAACCTTCCATTGCAATAATTTCTACATAGTGTATGGGTACACCGGTGTATATATATATAAACCTTTTGTTGATTTCTAATCTTTACAATGGATTTGACCGGAATAATGTAACAAAAATATATTGGGTGATTGAAGAAACGACTTATCATTATCATTATCATTACTCATTATAATAAATAAATGTGAAACTTTCTTTTCGAACTAGAATGACTATTCTAATTAGTATACTAGAACTCATTATAAGGGTAACTTTTTATCATTAAATTATATAGTTTAGAATTACATTATTATACAGTTGGTTACCCTTTTTTTATTAAAAAAAAAGTAATATCTTTATTTTCGTTTAAATATTAATATTACCACTTGAGGTTTTTTTATTAAAACGGCCAAAAAGCCCCTTATTGGATTTGGACCAATGACTTATGACTTACCATGGCGTTACTCTACCACTGCATTAAAAGTGCCATTTTATTCGATTACTGAAGGAGTCAATATGCGCATAAGATATATATATATATATAGTGGTTCTCTCATAAGTGATCCTTATATATATATATATATATATATAGAGAGAGAGAGAGAGAGAGAGAGAGAGAGAGTGGTTCTCTCATAAGTGATCCTTTATTTTAATTCTTGTAAGTACCTTGATGAAATCATGTCGATTTTTATGAATTTTGATCTGATTTTTTTTTGTGCAAGATAAGTTCAATGAAATCTATCTATCAATAAAATTTAAGAATTTTTCAAGCACCACAACTATTTATCTCAATTTTGTTAAATATGAAGGCATTAGAAAATAGATGAAATATAGGATAATTCAAGAAACATAGTTGTAGTGCTTGAAAAATTCTCAAATTTTATTTACTGGTAGATTTCATTAAACATATCAACCCCAAAAAAAAAATCAGATCAAAAATTCATAAAAATGGACGTGATTTCATCAAGGTCCTTACCAAAATTAAAATAAGAGATCTCTTATGATCGAGAACCACTATATATATATATATGTATATGGGACAATCTATACAACACCGGTGTACCTGTACAGAGCGTAGAAAATATTACGATCGAATGTTAGATCACACTTTTTCAAATTACGATCATAATATTTCTTACACAGTGTATGGGGTACACCGGTGTTCTATAGCCAGACCCTATATAAATATATATATTAGAAGTTATAAGTATATATAGTAGACTCATACTAGTTAGTGTACCCAATGTGAACGATAATTTTGATTTACTTAAGGATTCTAAGTATAAGGTGTTCTTAGCTGGAATGAGTTATAATAAAATATGTCATGGTTATCTCGACGAAATGGGCGGACTAGTTATACCAACATGCTATTTAGTATCTTATCGATGGCTTCCCTTGCATTAGTGGTTGCGGAATTGATAGTCTTTTTAGGAATAATTACCAGCCAAAAATATTTTTTAATGACAAAAATACCGATTACTTTTGTAACAACAATTGGAATGATATTAACTCCAATTTATTCATTATCCATGTTACGGAAAATGTCTTATGTGTACAAGCTATTTAATATATATATATATTAACTTTCCAATGCTGGATTTTCCATATAGAATTGTCGATAGCTAGCGGTAACTATTGGATTGCTATCAGTACTTATTGAATTACTACTGGTAGCAATCAAAAAATTACTAGTAGCAATCTACGATATCGTATAGGATTTATTGCATTTTAAAATTTTCATAAATATATATATATATATATATATATTGGGATTTATGCCCTAAAACTTGTAATATGTAAATGTTATAAAAACACATGAATAAAAGAAGTTATTTTTCATTCTTTAAATATTGATTTATTGACATTCGTATACTTATATATCATGTGCAAAACATCCAAGATTTCTGGATGAAATCTCAAACTTAGTATATGAGTGTCATATACAGAAGGATTCAGTTTGAGAGGTGCAATCTAAATAGTCCGTTGTGAGCAAATAAAGATAGATACTTTGTTTGTGGTTAATCTACAGTTGCAGTCCATTCCGTAATGTACGGTGGTTTTATCCTAGACTACTCATGTAGTGACATGGGAATGGAGGCACCTTATATGATGAAATCATATAGGATAGGACCAGGATCTATATGAATCTCTCACCAAGATTCGTTAAATGAAGATATTCATATATATTCATATGGCTGTATATGGGTGATCTTAATCATGAGTATATTACTAACTCCTTCAAGTTGGATTGTGGCTTTTGACATACCATGGGTGAGATCGGAGTAGCATACCCAATCAATAACTCCGTATTTTAAAGTCACAGTTTAGCTTGTGGATGGGAAGGCTTGCACACAATAAAGGAATCCACTCATTCTTGAGAGAAATAGAGGAGTAGTTCCTTTAAGGGTTGATTTGAGGCTTGAACAATTAAGAGCACTCTCCTTCTTTCACAATGGAAATAAGATATAATTGTTCATTAGAGAATCAATGGTACTTAAAGGAAAAGATATAATTGGAGAGGTATAACAGGCTTATGACCTAACTCTAATTATGAACTACTCGTGGGGGATCACACCATATGTAGTAGCGATATTGATGGACACTGAGATTTCAGTCTATGTAATACATTTACAGTTTCGAGAGTACAGCCTTGGGTTTTTAGTGGATAAACGTCGAGGTTAGTAATTGTTAATAGCCAAAAATGGCAGAGGTCCAAAGAAGAATTTTTCATCCTTTGTTTGAAGTGGCAGGACGTTAAAGGGGATACCTAGCTACCTCAAGAAGAAGCCATACCAATACATCCAAATGTGCTTTCTACAAATAAGGATCATAGCCATCTAGATCTCCAAGTACTAGGAAACAGCAAAGGCAAGGTCCTGAAGACCCCACTATCGTACTACCTTGGTACCCCACTACTGTTTGGTATCCAAGTACCCTGACACCCCGGTACCCGGATACCCTAACCATTCTTGAAATCAGTTTATCAAGCAATAGAGGATTAAGATAATGAGAAGACTATCAAGGAAGAAAAGAACAAGCATTCCAAAGAATCAAAATCATGATATAGGTAAGACAATGCACATCAACATTTTAATAAGGAAGGTTGAATTTCTCCCGCCACTTTAAAGCTCCACTTTGAATGGGATTAGTAAACTCTATCAGATATCGGCAAAGAAGGAAACAAAATTTCCCCGATTAGGGGAATCATTCATGCGCTTAAAACAAGGCCACCACTAACGTTCCGTTGATTGCTTAATTAATCGCCTAAATTAATTGATTGATTACCTGAGTAATGAGCAAGGAACATGACCTATAAATGATTGAAGACTCAGGATGAGAGGGGATCCTAAATTTGACTTTTGACTCGACTTCTTACAGTCCCTTTCCACTTATCGACTACCACGAGATCCCCATCGCCAACTGTGTCAGAAAAATCTATTAACCAGAAATATTCCATAGGAATACCCATTGTACCATGTGTTACTTTGATTGATTAATAAAACAGTTTCTCTCCTATTTGCCGGGATTTTTTTCAATCTTTAATAGCCATTGTATCTTGTTTACTTTACTGAGTATTTACAGGTATCTGGTGAGGTATCTATCTTCGGCTGTGATCTACTTCGATCACGGTCTAAAAGTTGTTAATTGGAAATTCATCCCAGTGACTATTTTCAACTAACACTTTTTTAGAGTCATCTGTGGGGAGTTTCCTCCCTTTTGTTTCCTAAGAAGCCATCTAATTCTACCCAACAAGTAAAAAGATGAGACTTCGATCCTTTCAAGGGCAGCCTGACCTCTTGGGACCCCAATCCCTTACTTCTACTCAGAGAGTCCAAAGGTAGGAAAAGGGATCAAGGAATAACAACCTGGCACCGGTCCCTCCACCAAATGTGAGCTACCGCCTACATGGAAAGTATCCACCTCTAGATGATTGCCCAAGGGATACCTTTCAAAGCACCCAAGACTATAGAAAAAGCTGGACTGGATACCCAGGTACTAGTCTTCAACAAACTAGGACCACCATTTCTAGTTCCAAACCACCGTGTAGATTTCAGACCTCAACAGGTGAAATTAGTAGTGGATATCCCTCCCTGGAGGAACCAGCCAGTGGCTGCACCAGTAGCAGAGGAGAGAGCTCCACAGCCTGATGCAGGAGCGAGTACCGAGCCTAGGAGGAATCCTAGAAGGACCCATCATCAGATGGAGGAGCGTAAGGAAGTCATTGTTGTATCAAAAACCTCAGACAATGAAGGCTCAAAAGCCTGATCCAGGAACGATGGTTCCAAGTGCCTTGAAGACCAGATGGCCAAGATGGCAAAGTAGCTTGAAATTCCCTATAGAGATGTAGTGTATATTATACCTAGAAGGAGGGGGGGTGAATATGTATAGTCCTAATTTCTTTTAACTTCAAAATTTGTGAATTACAAGAATGAGATGTACACTTGATATGATTTAACAATTGTATAGTATGAGTTAATACATGTAAAAATCAATATACAGGAGATACAATCAATACATGATATGGAAGATAATAAAAAGTAAAGCGAAAAATGGACACAAGTATTTTTAGATGGTAAACCTCAAAGAGGAAACATCCACGGGTTGATAACCACAACCACCGGCAAGGCAATCAACTATATGAAAAGAACTTACACACTTAAGGCTATAAACAAATGATATCCACTCTAAGCTATCAACTCCTAATCTACCCTCAAGGCCTAGTGAACCACCTAGCCTACTCTCTATCCAAGATGTGTCTTACACCTTTAGAAATCAACTCCCTATCCAAGGCTCTCAAGCCTCTAGGTTAGCTATCTAGATCACAAATGATCCTAGTCAAGCTTCCTTAGCTTAACCATCCGGAGTACCAAATTCCTAGCTAAGACTTTTGCTTAGTTATTCGAATCCTCTTGATCCTAACTAAGTCTTCATGCTTGGCTATCCAGAATACTTTCCTAGCCAAGTCTTCTTGCTCATATCAAGACTTCACTCACCTTAACAAGAGACTTCAACCTTTCCACAAGGCAATAATCTAACTGATGAAAATGATGCAAACAAAAGACAAATAAAGCAAGATGATCAATCAAACTCTATGAACATGCTTAGATATATTCTAGGATATGCTTTCAACAAACAATCACAAATGTATCTAGAAATCAAGGCATGTATATCAATAAGAACAAGATGAGAATATTCAATATATCACAAAAGTCTTAGTTCTTAGATAATGAAATTAAACCTAGAAAATATCATGAAGCACATCACATATATATAACATTTCTAGAATTAATTTCAAGTTAATTCAAGTTTAGAAAATATATGTTCAATTAACAAATGATGAAACACCCCTAGGATATGATTTAACATCATTCTTACCACAAATCATCTATCAAATGAGAAGATTAAAAGAGATGATCAAAGAGAAAGTGACAAGAATAAATTTCACATACAAAGATGAAATTCGGACTGAAGAACAGCTTTCTGTGAACAATAAAGAATTCATTTGACTCTAAAAATGCTTGAAGTTTGTAGCTCTCTTCAAGACCAACAATTTTTGATTTTGGATCACTCTATTTCGAGTTCGTATGAGAGAGTTATGATCAAAATAAGAAAACTAAAGTTGAGAGAATTTCTGATTTCATCATTTTCAAAATTTCTACACTTTTTGTTTGGAGGGAAGGAGAGCTTTTGAAAGAAATCAAGGGAGGGAAAACGGACCAACCAAAGCCTGCCACGTCACCTCCACGTTTGGGGTGCGTGTGCCACACGTGGGCAGAGTGGCTGCTTGGCCGTGTGGCACATGTGGCTTCCTTTTGCTTGGTTTTTGGCTTAGCAAACTCCCTCGTGCTCCTCTCACTTTCTTTAGCCGTATTTGGGCATCCGAAATCTAAATTCGAATCCGTTTTTGGATTATGAACTATGACTCCCTCAAACACAAGGAAGACTACAAAACTTTGACAAAAGGTTGAAAATTGATCTCTGAAATCGACGACGAAGACAACTCAATGAATGGGAATGCAAAGTAGCGTAGCTACATCATTTGGACTCGAAACCTAATGAATGAGTAACCAAAATGACCGGGACTCAATAAGGATTCATATGAGATCATGTTCAAGTCCAATATATAATAAAAACAAAAAAAAAAATAACAATTTCCCTCAAGTATGTCATATTTAAGAGATATTGATAAAACATGCAATTCTACAAGTTTTGTCTATATGAGACCAAAGCATGAGCATACTTAAATGTGTATGAATGTGTTGTACCAAATGTTTGCACAACGATGTAGGGACACACATGAATGAATTGTGTATGTGTGTACGCTTATGCCTTGCAAGAGGAAGAAGAAACTTTATACCTTAGCATCCAAGTGTGCGATTTTCCTCTTGATGACGATATTTGCATAAGACATTGCTTTTAACCTTTGAAGCTTCTTTTCACCAAGAACCACCTAAGAGAAACTTATTACAAATATAGAGAATTTTGTAATGGAATCAAGCCAATACAAATCAAGGATCTTACATAGCTTAAGGAGTTGAGGAAGGGAAAACACCGGGGTACCCAAAAGAATCCCCTAGGGGAAATGAATGCACCTTTCTCGAAAAGGATACGGGAGGCAAAGCTACCCCCCAAGTTCAAAATGAATGCACCTTTCGGATTAGAGAACCCTGTGAGCCACATGGAAAGCTTTGTCCACTAGATGGAGATCCAAAATGCTACCTAATTAGCGATGTGCAGGATGTTTCCTTCGACTTTAATAGACTGTGCCAAGACCTGTATTAGAAAATTACCCTCATGTAGTGTGGATTCTTTTACAAAGCTTACCATAGATTTTTGTGCTCAATTTCAGGAAATCAAGCCTCGTCCTAAGGACCTTGTCCTTCTCCAATACTTGATCCATGAGCGGGGTGAGACGATGAGGTCCTATGTGGAGAAGTTACACAAAGAAGTGATCGATTTGGAAGTTTTCGCCACGAAGAAGACTTTAGACAACTTCCGAAGGAACCTATGGGCTAGCAGACTACTTCGATCGTTTACCAAGTATCCACTTGGAACTTACCAAGAGGCCTATGAAAGGGCATTGGAGTAGGTGGAGATTGAGAAGTAGCTCCGGATCAAAGTCGAGCATGATGAAGCCTAATCAGCCAACCACCCAATGAAAGAGGCTCCACAGCCCGTGCCAACCAAGAAATTTTAGAATCAACCTCCAAATCGGTCTGCCTACCAGTCATCTCCTTTTCCCCAAAGTCAAGAGAGGTACCCTACAAGAAAGACCCCTTGTAGAACAACGCCCCCACTAGGCGAGGTAGCACAGGTAACGAAAGAGGAGGACTAGTACAACCATTACATCCTTCTCAATGCATCCAGAGAGACCATATATCTCGCCATCCGCATTAAGGGTTTGCTTAGAAATCCCGGTCCCATTGAGATCCCGGTTGACCAAAGAAACCGCTACAACATCCGCAACCAGATCGAAGGATTGGTGAGGGGAGGGCTCTTAGTTGAATTTTTACAACAAGTGTGGGATAAAATCAAGATAGGGAAGGAGGTGCAAGGAGAGATGCAGGAAACAGAAGAATGAAAGAAGAATAAAGAAAAGGGACCTGATGCAGCAGATCCATGTCATTCATACAATCAGTAGAGGCCTTACACTAGCAGGAACCTATAAAAACTCAGGGAAGAACCATGCTAGGAAGATCCCTCGACTCACTATTGGTCATGATATACTCCAGGTCATTACCAGATCCTAATATTGTCCTCGTGCTACCAAGATCATTTTTATAGAAGAGGATATCTACAACACGGTCCAACCACATGATGACTTGATGGTTATCTCATTGCAGATAGCCAACTGCCAGGTTCATTGCATCCTAATCGATACTAGAAGTAGTGTTGACATCTTATTTGAAGAAGCACCCGAGAAGCTCAACCTATAGAATCCTTGCTACACTAGCTGTACTACACCCTTTTATGGATTCACAAGGGACTTCCTAATGCCAGTCGGATCCCAGATTCTACTGGTAATAATCGGGGAAGCTCCTCTCCAGTAGAACATTATGAATGAATTTATTGTAGTTGATACCCCGTCTGCTTACAATGCGATCCTAAGAAGACCCTTCCAATCACGGGTAAGAAGGGTACTGTCCATCTAGCACAACGTACTAAAATTTTCAATTGGAACCAAGGTACGAGAAGCTCAAGGAGATCAACAAGCAGCTCGTAGGTGTTATGCGGTATCGACCAACCCTACCACGCTAGCAAAACTATGAGCACATGTGACCATTAACCAAGTATCCGGACGGTACCAAAGGAAGGGTGAAGACCTTGAATTTTAAAGAAGGGGACTTGGTCCTCAGGGAAGTAACCCAGAATACTCGGAAGAGGTCATACGGGGGGAAGGGGAGGGGTGTTATTCCCAAACCCGGAAGATCCCTATCTGATAAAGATGGTAGTCTGTGGTGAAGCTTACAAGTTAGAAGACATGGATGGCTACCTAGTAGACCACAAATGGAATATTGGTCACCTCAAGAAGTTCTGTCCATGAAGTTGAAGAAACTGTTTATTTCGACCGATACTCCTCTAAATTTGTACCCGGATTTGCTTTGTACCGCTTAAGAATTCAATAAAGAAGTCAGTTTTTCACCTACATGATTCTCTTACGTTCATCTTGAAAAATTCACCATAACTGACCAGGAAAGCTACATAGTACTCTTGATGCCCTAGACCAGGTCAATCCTTCCCGGAGGATCGCCATGTTATAACTGCCTTAAGACTAGGAATGCAAGGAATACACTTTCCCTCTCATCCCATTTTGACAAAGGTCGTTTGCGTGTATGAAAATTCACTTGTCAAACAAAATTTATAAACCGAGCAATGCCTCAAAAGGTTTTAAAAACATAAGTATGGTGGCAAGCAAGGGTCGTCCACTAAGATCAGAGGTAGCTATGAATAGATTAAGATTAATATAACTAGTATGCATAAAAGTAAAGGTAAATAATTGATGTGTGTGAAATGTGAATTAACTAAATAAAACAAATAATACACAACAAACAAAAGACTCGAACTATAAATTTCCTAAACAAAAACATTTACTATAAAGCCAACTAGTAGAGAGATAAACCAAAACAAGTGGGAGTGAGGAATAAGCATATGCAAAATGTTCTAAACAACTCATAGGCACCCCAAAGGAAACTCGCACAACACGAATCCCATACTTAAAACGCCCTTGCCTTGGAAACTACTTAATCTCATGCCTCGAGCATAATTCGCTTCGACGCTAGGTTCTCATATGAATTCTCTCTTATCTTTCCTCTCAGAACCTAAGTTCACTCAAAATACATATGCAATATGAGTCTATGTCATGGATATCAAATTTAATTGAACATGATACATTTTAAAACATAATTTCCGAAAAGGAGGTCTCATGAAAGGAATTGCAAGCCATGAATTAGAAAGATCATGCATCAACAAAATTTTACAAAGTGGACACTCCTAAAGATCATGAAGGTCTTTCTTTTGGTTGTAATGGAGCCTTAGGTGAATGGTGAAACAATGAATGGGGCAATGGATAACAAAGAACTCAATGATTTCACTAAGGCATACATTCTAATTATGAGTTCCAATTGCTTCACACATATTGTTCACACTTTAGGCGTCTAGGCTTACAATTTCAATTTTCATGTGCGTTATACTCTAGCTTTTCATTTGAGTAGCTCATTCCACTTTTCATTTCCTTTCTAGGCCAATTGTGCCTAATTCTTGGTTCTCTTTTCCTCTTTTCCTTTTCTTTACTATGCCAAACTTTTTCTTTTCAAGCTTTCTTTTTCTTTGCTTTTCTTTTTTTCTTTTATTTTTTTCAAAATTTTCTTGTTTTGTAAGAATTTTTGCACACATTTACATGCCTAGGTACACGCCTCTAAATTCTGAAGTATAAGATCTTACATTGATTTCCTAAGCCTTAGTTATAACATTTGGTCAAGTTAAGTCAATTATGTAGGCTATAAGGTTCATGTAGATGTGGTTCTTGAATGAAAAGCTTAAGACGTGTTAGGCTTCAAAGGGGCTTGGGAGCACACATATTAGAGGATTGGAAGTATTTTTAGGCCAATTAGTGGTTTTCACATGCATTGCCTAAAATCATTTCTAAACGCTTGTCCACAAAGCAAAATAAAGCATCCACAAGCAGTCTGTACATTCTATGGAAAACAACATTTTAGTGCAAACGAGACCTATACATGCTTCTATGAGTGTTTGTGAGTGAGTGTTTAAAGAGTGAAAGAATTCCCTTAAAATTCGCTTTTTAGGTCATGTTTGTGACACTCCCGGGAAGTCTCCACTATTAGAATAAGGTGTTTGAGTACCGAGTTCCTTCAACTTAGACACTAAAAGATAGGACTAGCCCGTGAAGTGCAAGTGAGACCCCTAAAGTGACTAAGAGCTATGTATCAAGCACACTATGCATATACACATTCACCATAAACACTATGCTCAAGGTATCTCACCAAGCTAAGTAAAACTTGAAATTTTGCTAAGCATAAAATTTTTGAAAAATTGATACAAAAACGATTCAAGTCTCATAAAAAGACGACTCGACAAGGCTTCTAGACCACCAAACCAAAACTTAACAATGTCCCCATTGTTGTAAACAAGTGAGTCCGGCCTAGCGGCACGCACCTAACATGACTCAACACAAACCTAGGCACTAATCATGCAAAATCAATGCCTAACAAAATAAAAATGACTCAAAATAGGCTCAACTAATAAAGGCAATTCAATCAATATGAATTTAAGCACAATCACTCATATAATCACCAACATTAAGCATTTTCTCAAAATTGGCGGAATGGGGGCATGAACAACCCCTAAACCGAATTAAACAATATAAAGCACTGAAACCTATATAATCATGGTCATGCAATAAAGCATTTGGATCATAATCATTTAGCGCACGCATAAGAGCCTCCGGCTCAATCATTCGCAAATATAATCAATAAAATCAATGTGCAACTATCCACAAAATATAATATTCAAACAAAAACATCACAACATTATTGAACTTAAACAACATAAAACATAAAAAATAAAATGCACAAAAGAATTTTTCTATATTATGTACTTGTGCTAGGGGTGATATCAACTATAGGAGGTTTTACCAAGTTTGGAAATTGGTTCTTTTTCGTAACCCAAACAAGTTGTGTTGACTTCCCCTTTTATTTTTTTTTTCCTTTGGGTTTAACTTGGTTAACCAAGTCTTTTCTTACCCAAATTTGCTTAACTCTAGGTGGATTTTTCCTATTCCTAGACTTTCTCAAATTTTCATGCTTATTGAATTTAAAACAATGAGCTTTTAAGTGCCCTTTTTACAAGCAAAAATAGCAAGTAGGAGGATGGTTAAGAAAACTCCCTCTTGGTAGGTGACTATGAGGTCCATGGTGTTGTCTCATTTGTAGTGCTTTGACCTCCTTTTCCACCTTGTCTAGATTAACTATGTAGTCACATTCTTTGACCTTGGCTACCAAGTGCTTCCTTCGTTTTGTCCAAAGCTTTTGATTTTCGCTCCATTTCCATAAGCAACTTCCTTGTCTTCCTTGCATATTCTTCTTCAAATTCGTTACATAGTTTTGCAAGGTCTACGAATTCCTTTGATGTGGAATTCCTCCCAACTTTAAGTCTCCCAACTTGTATTTCCAACTCTTTGTTCTTGTTGGAGACTTCTCCTACCTTCCTCCGAAAGGTACTATTCTCCTCTTTGAGCATTTTGCTTCAAGAGTGAGCTTCTTGTTTTGCCTTTCAAGCTCTTCCACCTTCACCTTTCCCAAGGCCTCCTTATCTTCCAACTCTTTCATCATGAGTTGTAATTTTCTCTCCAATTCTTTCCTCAATTCTTCCTTCTCTTGGGAGGTTTTCACTAACTTCTCTTGAAGCAAAGACAATGTTTCTTTCACTAACTACTCTTGAAGCAAAGACAATGTTCCTTCTCATCCCTTGCTTAGGATTGACTAACTCTATTGATTGGCCTAGCCAGCTAGGTAGTAATAAATCATTGGAATTCTACACGATTTCCTGTTGTGAGATAATTTACTCATTTTTTTGACAAGCATCTTGTAGACAAATGAGCTTCCTCAACATATCATTGATTGATTTGCTCATGGTAGAAGACTCAGAGGTATTAACCACATTGTTCCATGAGTGGTCTTGGTGAGTCCTCCAGTTTTGATTATACATATTCTCCTGAGGCGTATATCTTGGCCCTGAATCTTGCAAAGAGAAATCCATAGAGTCCTGAAACATAAAGAAACAAAAACTACCAAAGATATAAAAAGAAACTAAAAAGACTAAAACAAACTAAGAACTAAAAATATTAAAACTAATATAACCACAACTATGCACACCGATCCTCGGCAACAGCACCATTTGATGATTAGATTTTTGTCGTTTAAAATCGCACGTCAAAAATATTTATAAACCGAGCAATGCCTCAAAAGGTTTGGAAAAACCCAAGTATGGTGACAAGCATGGGTCGTCCACAGAGATCAGAGGTAGCGATGATTAGCTTAGGATTAATAAACCTAGTGTGCATAAAAGTAAAAAGTAAATAGTTGGTGTTGTAAAGTGTGAATAAAAATGTAATAAAAAAAAAAATGAAACTAGGAATGCAAAGTGAAAGGAATGTGAATGCAGTGAAAGATATGATATATGAAACTAAGGAATTGATGGACTCGTAAGCAAACATTGGGCAAAAGCAACAAACTTGTAGTCAAGTACGTTTGATCTAAAATAACCAACCTGGGGTGTGTAGTGTTGGATATTTATCTCTAGAAAGAGGCCAACCTAGGCTGTATAGTGAAAGCCTCCTACTAGAGATTAATCCCTTCTAAGAAACCAACCTAGGGTGTATAGTGCTAGTTGCTCAATTAGGATTCTAGCGATGAATGCTCATCTATATATTAAGGGCTTAACCTCTTACTAATGGAGCCATCTTAGGGTGTATAATGATGACTTCAATTCTCTCACAAGTGGCCAACCTAGGGTGTATAATAAAGGCCACCCATTTAAGATTAGATGAAGCTAGAGCTTATTTAACCAGATTTTACTTGAAGGGTTAGTTCTTGCAAAATCGCTAATGTAGCCATCCTAGGGTGTATAGTGATGGTTTTTAATTCTCTCACAAGTGGCCAACCTAGGGTGTATAGGGAAGGCCACCCATTTAAGATTAGGTGAAGATTATGGTTATTAACCGGATTTCATATGAAGGGTGTATCCTTGTGAAAACCTTCCATTCAAAAGAGCATTAGACAACCAAATAAGGTGTATAGCTGGTTGTCTACTCAAATAGTTTCCAAATAAATCTTGCTAAGAGGGTGTATCCAAGACAAGTCGATATTAGAATGCAATTAATACAAGAGAATAAAACGTAGAAGTTAGATTGAATAAAGAGAATAATAGAGTTTATTTACGAATGCCCAATATCCATCAACTAATCACATCAACCCTTAGTGGGGGGTTTAGCTACACATGTTCTTTACAACAAATAGAAACTAAGAGAAGAGATTGAGAGAAAACCCCTTAAGAGTGTCTCCTTACTTGAAGCTTGATTCCAATCCTCCAAGTTGCCTTTAGTTGAATAGAGATGGTTAGGATGAGAGGGAGAGTGTATTCTAGAGCTAAGTTACAAGAAAATATGAAAATCTAAGTGTTGTAGGATGTTTGGTCGAAATAACATAAGGTTCTATTTATAGGATTACAAGAATAAGTCATAAAATGCTTAAAAACTAAAGTTGTCACGTGTGGAGTGCGAGTGGATTAACCTGCACTCATCTGCACTTTATCCAATCTTCTACTGATTTGGGCATGTAGCGTGCTGGTAGTGCACGGGTAAGTGGACCAGCCCACTTTTGGCTGATTTCTTTAATTGTGCGGGTAGTGTGCGGGTAAGGTGACTAACACACTATCTTTTCTTTAATATTTTAGCTCTCGTGCCTAGGAAATAGTGCGGGTAAAGTGCGGTTGGGACCCACACTTTATCAAATCTTCAGAAGTCAGGTCTCATGCTTTATGAACAGTGCGGTTGGATGACCTACACTCACCCCACACTTTATGAGCTTCTGATGCCCTTTTTCCTTCTTTATGTACCTTTTAGTTCCTTTTCACCCGAAATACCCGCATTCCGTTCTAAACACCAGAAATGGACAAATACTTGCAATTACGAACAAAGAGCCCATAAGAGATGCTAAAACAAACGAAAATGAGATAAAAGATAAGGAAATGAGGGCCAAAATATACACCAATTTTGGCACGATCAGTGTTACATAGCACTCCTAATGCCCTGGACTGGGTAAATCCCTCCGGGAGGATCGCCATGATATAATCACCTTAAGACTAGGAAAGCCACATAGCACTCCTAATGTACTGGACCGGGTCAATCTCTCAAGGACGATCACCATGATATGATCACCATGATATTATCGCCATGATATTATTGCCTTAAAACCAGGAGAGCTACATAGCACTTATGGTGCCTAGGATCGGGTAAATCCCTCTAGGAGGATTGCCATGATATAATCGCCTTAAGACCAAGAAAAGCCATATAGAATTTATGTTTCCTTAGTCAGGGAATACCTCCTCTAGGAAAGATCTGGTGCACAAGTGTTTAAGTGGTATAGTTGCTAGCTAGATTAAGGATGCGACCTCAAGACTAGGAGAGCCTATACAGCTTTCCTGAATCCTCGGTCGGGGAATACCCCGCTCTAAGAAAACCTGGTGCTAAAGTGGCACTAGCTGCCTACTAAGATTGCCTAAGGATCAGGACACTTTATTGGGATACCTGGTGCCAAAGATTCACCAAACAGAAGACCTGATACTAAAGAGGCCCTAGTTGCCTACCAGGACAGATCACTTACAGACCAAAACCGATAATCGTGACACCTGGCACCACGATTCTCCTAATAGAAGACCCGGTGCTAATATGGCCTTAGTCGCCTACCGAGATCAGTTTCTTTAGGGACCAGGATTCCTTGTACAGGAATACCCGATACCCCGACTTTCCTTGTGAGAATCAAGAATTAGCCTTATCGGCACAGAAATATCAGGTTCAAGATATCTCCTATGTAGGAAGTAGTCAATGCTTTGATCTACATTATCCTAATTTTGGTATCAAAGCAGAATTGGCCACTTACAAGGATTAGTCTTTCCTCTCAGGGTCAGACAATACATGTTACTAATTACTTGTGAAATTTCTATCAATTTTTACGAAGGGATTGCCTACTAGGATACCTTTGACAAGTATCAGGGTATTAAGACTTAATCAAATTCAACATCTTAAAGTGTGTTCTATTTAGATTATGGGACGTGTATCCATACACCAAGTACTGCCTGTATTCCAAATAAGTTTTCATATGGATTATCCTTAAGCATGAAGACATGAAATCTTATCAGGGATCAACATATGCAAGTGAGACAGTGAATTTGCGAAAAAGAAAAGGCATTTCATTAATCAATCGGGGTGCCTAACCCCCATTTATGGTCTACAAAAATATGAATGTATTGAATTTGACAAGTGAATCAAGCTACTTCAAAATCCTTCTTCTCTCTTGCTTCCTTGTCTGGTCTTGCTCCACCTGTACCCTTGACCCCCTCAGTTTCAGTAACCTTTAGATTAGCTAGGGTCTCTCCAATTTCTGACTCTTTTGGTTCAACAAGAACCTTCTTCTCCCTCATTGGCTCAACATTAAACCCGGATTGATTCCCTACCTCCATCATTTGAGTACCCTGGTGTGGGAAGAAGGATCAAGAGGCAACCCTCCAATACATATAGCTGGATAGGCAAAAGCAAGCAAATCAAGCTCCTAAGGCATTGAAGGATCTAGGATAGTGGTATCTTGAGAAAGACCCTCTAGAATCGAGGTAGCATCTGAAAATTGAGTAATCTTGGCCATAATCTACTTCCAGTCCCATTTGAAAGCAGCTTGTAGGTTAAAGGGAAGAGGAAGTGCTTGAGTGGCCTCGTAGGAGGCAAAGAATTACCTCTCTTCAAATGAGGCATCAACTATGGCCTCTAGAGCCTGCACTGTATCTCGTAGAAGATGATTCTCATCCAGAAGCAGGGTCTTCTCGCTTCTTAGACTTACCATTTCCTCATGCCTGCGTACTAACCTAATTATCTTTGTATCCAGGGCATGTTTCATCCTCTCCAGCTCCACCATGGCCTTTTGCCTACCCCTCTCATATTCGATTGCAGACCTAATCAGGGAGTCTGTACCCTTCTCAGACTGGGCCATATCCTTCTTAGCCTCTACTAACTCAGCCTAGGCAGATATGTTTGCCTTCTTAAGGGCTTGCACCTGTTGCCCCATTACCATAGCAAATTTAAAAGCCTAGAAAAAGAAAAGGGAAAAGTAAGAACCTTCCAAAAATTTTACCAAGCAAAAGAGAAGATCAAGAATCATACCTCAACTAAAAGGGAGGATCCCCTGTTGACTATAAGATCAAAAGACATAGAAGTCAAAGCCTGCAGACTACAACAAGGGCAAGTAGTTGTAAATTGGGATAGCATTTCATCATGGCTGCTATCTCATGTTTGAGTTTCCGATGGCTGATCGGTAGAAAGAGTGGCCATAGTGCTAGCATCTTTCTCTTTCTTCTTGTCTATCCTGATTAGACGTTTGGCAGTTGTTAAAGAAGAATGAAGAGGTGGAGAAGCCACTTGTTGAGGCTTGATAGTAGGAGCAGCAGAAGCCTATTTATGAACTTGGAAAGAAGGACCTCGGGCTCTGGCATCCCCTACAGCCATATCACCTATAGTAGGACATGCTGACAGTAGGATAGGAAGTGGAGTAGGACGATGCATAGGTAACCCTGCTGGAGCAAAAGGTAACATTATTGTAGACAGCTTAGACCTGGAAGGGACACTAACACCAGTACCAGTAGCAGGAGAAGGAACTCGAGAGTTGATTGGAAAGGGGCCTTGAAACCCTGGTCTTGGAGGATGGAAGAAGAAGGTAGAAGGGGTGTTGTAGAAACTATAAAAAAGAAAGAGTTAGTACCAGGCAAGGAGATTAATCAAGCAAGAAAGAATAAAGAGAAGGAAGCTCCATAACCGGATGAGCGATATAAATCTTGAGGTACCAGTCCAACCTGGCACATACATAGGGATTAACATCAAGATAATCCATAATCGGGAAGATCGATCCCGAATCTTCTTCAGGATACTTGATCGGGGTATAAAAGTACCTATTTTATACCCATAATTCCTATTACTTTATGCTTTTTTCTTGGATTAAGCTGGCTAATTAATGGATTAAATAAGTGTTTCAGGTAAATAGAGGAATTTAGGGGCGTTGTTGTCATTTTGGACAATTCAGGGGCTAAAGTGTAATATTCTGCAATTTATTGAAGATTCTGTGAATAGTGGACAAGTCAGGGGTGCTGATTGTAATTTCTAACAAAGTAGCGTAGCAAGGCCACGTCACCTACGAAAACGACGTCGTTTTGAGCTGCATGGCTGATGTCAGCATGATGCAAAACTGACGCAGGTCAGCTTCTCCATGAAGCTAGGTCGACCCGATCTGCGTTTGTCCTGGCTGTGACACAACTCATACCCAACCATTTTTTGGTTATTTTCCAGCGCTGCTCCATTTAGATCGCAAGCCCTTTTACTCCCGGTCACTACGGACCCACTTTTAGCCTACTATGCAAGGGTTTTCCCTCTCCTCTGAATCATCCAAACTCCAAGATAGTCCAAGCTTGCAAGCTCACTTCTAGCGGGTTCTTTCATGCCCAAACACATCCAAAACCTAAGGAACACCGTGACTTCATGATGAGGGAAATATCTCGCATACCAGAAGGCCACAAACTCACGGCCAACTTCCATTTTCCACCGCGAGTTCCACCAGTGAGAATGAACCTGCGAGATAAGAGTTTGGAACCCGCGAGCATCACGTTCAAAAGGATTTTATGGTCTTTTCTAAGTCCAAACTTTGCCCAACCTCTTCCTCTATAAATATACCTCTTTTTTTGAACAAAAACACAATCCCTAATATCCAATAATAAACCTAAATTAGCTTAGAATACTAGAATCTCACAAAGCCATCATTGTTTCCAAGCTTGGGAAAGACAAGGAGAAGACCAACTGTTTGTGTTCTTTATCTCTTTTCTTGCTTTAGCTTGTTGTAGTAACTATATGTTTATGTTGGGATTTTGGTGAGATTGTAATAGTATTCAATATTTGGTTTATGTGTTAATTTGCTTGTGCTTAATTTATACATGTTAATTGATTGATCAATTGATTGATATGTAACGGATGTAGACTAATTGAGTCCTCAATATCATGCATGAATGACTATTTTTGTATGTGTCTTTATCGTAGTTTAGATTGGTGAAAACCAATCTTGTGAACATATTTTTACCATCAACTAGGAATTGGATTAATTGCATGAATATCATTTCCTAGCATTTTCATATCCTGATCCTCACTCTTGCATGACCATGCATGAGTTTAGTTAATTTAGTTAGTTAGTGTTAAATTAGTTAATTGTAGTTGGATTTAGTGTAATTTAGATAATTGCCCTCTTAGTGTAATCTTAACTAGTTGTTAGCTTACTTGCAACCATCCCCCCTTTACTTTTCATGCTTGTAATCAGTGTATATATTGTATAGATTATATAAGGCTAGAGTTAATTTAAGGTACCGTACCTCTCTATGGGAACGAACCCTGCTATGCGATCGTAATGTTCTGTGCACTTACGAAAAATAAACTCGCACGTCATATCGTTTATGATAGTTTATAGAACTATCCCATGTGCATCAAGGTTTATGACGCCACTGCCGGGGAGCGTAACGTATCTTTTGTTAGTTTTAGTCTTATTTTTACTTTCGTATTTTTAATTTTACTTTTTATTGTTCATAATCTATCTTGTTCGATTTGATTTTGTTTTGTTTGTTTCAGGATTCCATATCGACATGGAAGGTGGTAATTCAGCTTGATTTCTCAATTGACTAACTTGAATGGGAGAGTGGTGACTTTCATGTCACACTTTAGGCAGCCACCGACTATAGTTTATCCACCTTTGGGGTGGAATGGACACACTGACCTTGGTCCGCGAGGAGAGCAATGGTAGGGGTAGAAGAAGCACTATCCATGTCTCTGTATTAGAACTGCAACCATCAAGCTAGATATGATCGAGAAAGCCAAAACCACCAATGGGGCAATTTTGATGTAGAGGCATACCAACATGCCATTGACCAACGATTGCTTAACATAGAGAAATGCATAGAAGGGTGTACAATTTGGTTGAGACAATATGTGGAAGACTACTAAGAGCAAGCCAAGCAAGCCCTTGACCAAGAGCAAGCCTACCGACAACACCTTAACCAATGGTTGCTTCACTTTGAAAAACATATAGAATGGTTGGGGAGGTCGGATGGCGTAATATTTGGACGGTTTCCTAGAGCGGAAAGAGGTGGAAGAGCCTCAACAACTCCACAAATCAACCAACCCATTGTTTTGCCTCACTTTTGGAGGAATCAAACGAGTGGATTCCTTAATTAGCTCGGAATGCGACCTTAGTGATGTTTTGCTAAGGGTTCATGAAGAGCTAAGGGTAGAAAGGGAGAGCAAAGAGGTTGAGAAACCTGTGGAATCCTCAAAGACCGTAGATGATTACTTGGATGAGCTTTTGCTCATATTGGATGAGGATGAGGATTTCTAGGTAGATTTAACAGGAAAGAAAGAAAGGGTAGTAGAGGTTGCCCTACAAAGCAAGGAATTGATAAGTAAAAACAATTACTTAGTCTTGACGATCAATTTGCTTGAAAAGGAGAAAGACTCAGCAATGAATAAATCACAAGAACTCTTCGTATTGGTGTTTGAACATGAGGAAGAATTTGCTCAGAAGGTAAGCAAGATGCAAGAGGAAGCAAAGAAGAGGGACAAGGCATTGGAGGCCATTAGTGAAGAACTCATTAAGAAAGACCATGTCTTGAAGGTAGCACAAGTCCTGATTTGTGACTACATCGTGGAGTTAGACAAAGCTGAACTTCTACTCAAGGCTTTGGAAAAGAAGGGGACCAAACGAAGATCAACAAAGAAGTCCCTTACTACCCTAGGTGGAGCAAGCCTTCCATAGGTCACCCACAAGCAAGTCGAAGCAACGGAGAAAGACAACTGAGGTAGTATTTCTAACTTTTCTCCTATATGCTATTTTTGCTTTATTAGGGGTCGCAAAAAGACCCAATCTGCTAAATATGTTGAATATTGTAAAAATAGAAGCATGCTTAGGAAAAAAGTGAGAAAGGTTAGGAAAGGTTTGGAAAGTTTGGATCTGTAAGGACAAACTAGACCAATCCTAGGAGTCTCCTTTTATTGCTAGGAATGACACACCTAGAAATAAGGTGTGGGTAGTGAAAAGCCACGATGGAAAGCATGTCACATTAGATATTCCTTCGAACTTACATAAATTGCAAGATCACTTTTCGAATGAATTACGTGTCTCATTACACGTATGAACAATTTTGATGTATGCTAGCATGTGAATGTGCTATAGCTTCTAGAGGAAGCTCATTTTTAGGATTTTTATTATTTTTAGGATTAGTTTAGTGTTTAGAGTCTTGAGTCTCTTATTTGTCCAATTATCATGATGAGATGCAAGGAAATTGATAGGTTTGGGGGTTAGACTTACTTATATACTTGCATAGCATATGTTGTGTGGTGTTTTTGGTGTTATTTTTGTATGTGTATAGGCCATGGAATCAAGAGAAGAGCTAATTGTTAGGATTATGCTCAATAGCAAGAGTGTAATATTGTAATTAACAATCTTTTTCATATTAATAAAGAGATTTCTGGTTTAACAAATCGTATAGCATTTATAGTTTATATTATAATTGTCAAAGTAAATAATCATAAGGTCTAAAGACTATGGGAAAAGAAGAATTGTTCGTACATCTGGATATGTATGTGGTAGACACAATTCTTTAGTTAGTCTTGAATATTGTTCACAACTTAAGTTAAAGGTTGGGCAACTTTATCTTGTTAAAGTTGTAGAATTCTTTTGCTAGCATTTGAGTGGGATCAAATGAGATATGATGAGTCTAAAATCATCGGAGTGTCTTCGAGCAAAAGGATCTAGTGCACTGGGTGCATTGAACTGGATCACAATGAAAAGCTTTATCTAGAACCGTCAATAGATAATAGTCTTTTCATTATCAGGACAATCGGAGAGTCTATCTTAATCCTGAGATAAATGATGGACTTATGGTTGCAAGTGATATCATTTGAGTTATCAATGAGTACGATTATATCGCATAGTCTATCCTCGATAGTTTGGTGATATTCATTTGTTAATCGATAGAGGACTTCATTTATAGATATGAACATCGTGGCTCCATTTAATTAAATGAGAGTATAATATCATCATATGGATGTTTTGAGGTAATTGGATATTAAATCTCAACGTTGAGTTTTCGATAGTGTTTATTGAAAACATGGCTTCTGGACAAGTCAAAATATCCAAGTTCAAAACATGGTCATGTGAGTAAATATGGTAACTTGGAGAGTTATAGGCGGTCTATGAACTCTTGGCGATTACTGATATTAATCACGAGGATACACTATCTCCAATATGATTGTCTAGGATATGAATGAGGAGCATCTTCCTTTTCTATCTTTATTTAAGAGTTCAGTTTTAGCTCTTTAGTGGAATTAGTTAAAATTAATGGATCGGACCTATGTGAATCATTTGTTGATTGTGATTCGGTTATGTCTATTGAAGCTTAAATTTAGATGGCCCGCCAAGATCCCCAATCCACACGGACTTGCATGGATCACTTGATATATTCTACCGGACCAATTTAAGGGTCCATCTAGAATTGCATTTAATATATTAAGAATATAATTTGCACATTATTTAAGTAATGGGCTGCTCAATTATATTAATATATTAATAAAAGACATGTGGGCTTGTTTCTTTTAGTAAGAATGGGTCTGGTTCACATGTGGACTTTTTATTTAAATTCCAATGGATTAAATGAAATAAGAAAATAATGTTAGGCCCAATCTTAATCAAGTGGGGCGGCAAGGTTAAAATTTTAACCTAAAATATTATTTTGTTTCATTTGTTTTAATTAAATAAGAATTAATTAATTTATTGATTAATTGTTTAATTAAAGAAACAAATCTTTCCTAAAAGTAAAAGACTTGTTTGACAAGGAAATAAATAAATTAGTTTTATTTATTTAATCAAATAAGGAGTCTTTTTATTTAGTCAAAATAAAAGAATAAAAATCAAGGAGTTCGATTAGGGTTTGAAGTCTATTAAGTTGAAAAGAATTAGGGTTGAATTTAAGTCACCCTATATAAGTGACATTATAGAATTCGGCCAACCCTAATCTTAGACTACATAGAATTCGGCAACCCTAAAGGAAAAAGAAGAAAAAAAAATTTGGCCAACCTATATATGTGTTCTTATAGGGTTCGGCCACCACAATCCATTGTGCTTGAGTTTTTTATTTCTTTCTTCTTCTTCTTAATTCCAAGAGAGAGTTTTTATTCTAAAAAGACAAAAGAGAGTGAAATTATTCTTTGATAGTATACTATTGCTTAATCATCAATAAGCTTGTGTATACGATATCGATCTAGGTTCACGCGAGTTTCGATCATTAGATTGAGAACTCAAAAGTGACCGGAATAATTTTTGACATTCTTTTGATTGTTTTGTGACTAACAAAGAAAAGAAAGTTTTTTGTTTGGTCCATTCACAGGTTTGCAATCCAAAGAAAAGGGAGACCACGCTCCTAGGTGATCCACGTTCGTGCTCGGATTGAAGGTCTTGCGGATTACCATCAACGTAAGTCAATCGGATCACGCGACAAAAGGTAATTTACTTTTGTTAACATATATGCATGTTTATTGATTAAAAGGGTTTAAGTTTCATAAAGGAAAAATTTTAAAAGTCACTAAATCGTTTTTAGTATCGCTTCCGCTGCGTTTACCACTTTTATTTATTATTTTTCCCTACACTAATAGGCTAGGAATGCCCATGGCGGGATACAAGTCCACGGGAAAAAGCCTATAAAAAAAAGAAATGGGGTTCTCTTAAACCATGTGTGGGATACATCCATGGGAAAGAAGCAGTGGGACAGAAGGAAGGAAATCGTGGAGTTCACCACGGCTTCTTTACTTCATATTCGCAGGATAGAAGCCGCACACTAGAATGCATGAACTCGTGTGGAATTCTCCAAGAACCTCCGCGACTTCATATCAATGGGAAAAAAGCCGCTGTCCAGAAGACAAGAACCCGTGGATTTCTCCGCAACTTCAAGTCCGCAGGAACACACCAAACCTTGAAGCTGCACCAACCTAAGAATGCTAAATCTCAGGTCCAATCTTCTACATTTGAGCTTTTACTTCAAGTTATATCTCTTGCTTAGCTTAAGAGTGTGAATTGATTGTGTTTGCCTTGACTAGGATTGGTTGTGTGATGTGATTAGTGGTAGATATTTAGAATTGTATATATGTGTTTACAAGTTAGCTGTAGATATTAGGATTGTATATATGTACTATTGTTGTATTTTTGTTTTTATTTTTGAGTTGTATTTCAAACCTTGTGAAGATGCCTTGTTTTGAATTTTTGAGGCGAAATGTTTCTTAAAAACTGTACTAATCGGTGAAGAAATAAATTTTTTCGCCCACGTTACATTCATCGTTTTTTCGATATGATTCCAATGATATAAGGAATGTAAAATTCTGGGCGATGATTTAAAAGTTATGAGTATTTCTTAGACCAAAGGTCATGAAGATGCCCTGTTTTCAAAATTATGCATGTGACATGTTTTCGATGTCATTTTTCACACTTTTTCGATTTGAATTTCGTAATATTTTCTGTATGAAAAGTGTTAAATTGCATGTCTATATTCTTGTATAAAAATTTGAGCAAGTTTTATGGATTATCTTTGAAAATATGCATTGAAGAACAGACGTTGTTTGAATTCGAAAGTTGACAGTTTTCTTGAAATGTTGTCCTCTATGTTTAGAGGCTGCTCTCGCATGGTATTCTTGTTATTTTGTTTTTAAAAGTTGTGTTTAGTTGTGTATAAGTGTAAATATGTTTGTGTCCGAATTTCCAAATCATGAACTCTTTGTCCATGTGCTTCAATTTTTCAACATTGAGGACAATGTCGAGTTTAGGTTTGGGGGTGTAGACACATATGTGTTGTTTTTGTATTGTGAATATTATGTTTTTATGTTTTTGTCTAAAATTTTGAAATTTTTGCAAATGAGCCATTTTTGAACAAAATTGTTTAAATGAGGTGTTTTTTAGTTATGCCGTTGATGAGTCTTTCGCATGTGTTAGTAGTTAATTCCTAGCTAACTTCTTGTCAGTCTAGGAATTTTTTACGCATTATGTGAATTTAGTCCCTTTCTCTTAGTGTCTAAGTGAATGAGACTCCATACTCGATTGTTAGGATTAATGGTGGAGACTGTTGGGAAAAATAAACAAATAAAAGTGTTACACGCAGCAGAAGCGATATTGAAGACAATTTAGTGACTTTTAAAATTTTTCCTTTATGAACCTTAAACCCTTTTAATCAATAAACATGCATATATATCAACAAAAGTAAATTACCTCTTGTCGCGTGATCCGATTGACTTACGTCGATGGTAATCCGCAACACCTTCAATCCGAGCACGAACGTGGATCACCTAGGAGCGTGGTCTCCCTTTCCTTTGAATTGCAAACCTGTGAATGGACCAAACAAATGCTTTCTTTTCTTTGTTAGTCACAAAACAATCAAAAGAATGTCAAAATTATTCCGGTCACTTTTGAGTTCACAATCTTATGATCGAAACTCGCGTGAACCTAGATCGATATCGTATACACAAGCTTATTGATGTTTAAGCAATTGTATACTATCAAAGAATAATTTTTCACTCCTTTTTGTCTCTCTAGAATAAAAACACTCTTAGAATTAAGAAGAAGAAGAAAGAAAATAAAAACTCAAGTACCAATTAATTGATGTGGCCAAACCCTATAAGAACATATATATAGGTTGGCCGAATTTTTCTTCTTTTTCCTTTAGGGTTGCCGAATTCTATGTAGTATCTAATTAGGGTTGGCCGAATTTCATCATGTCACTTATATAGGGTGACTGAAATTCAACCCTAATTCTTTTTAACTTTATAGACTTCAAACCCTAATCCAACTCTTTTATTTTTATTCTTTTATTTGACTAAATAAAAAAAAAAGACTCCTTATTTGATTAAATAAATAATACTAATTTATTTATTTACTTATCAAACAAGTCTTTTACTTTTAGGAAAGATTTGTTTCTTTAATTAAACAATTAATCAATAAATCAATTAATTCTTATTTAATTAAAACAAATGAAACAAAATAATATTTTTAGGTCAAAACCTTAACCTAGCCGCCCCACTTATATATAAGATGGGCCTAATATTATTTTCCTATTTCATTTAATCCATTGGACTTTAAATAAAAAAGCCCACATGTGAACCAGACCCATTCTTACTAAAAGAAACAAGCCCACATGTCTTTCATTAATATATTAATATAATTGAGCAGCCCATTACTTAAATAATGTGCAAATTATATTCTTAATATATTAAATGCAATTCTAGATGGACCCTTAAATTGGTCCGGTAGAATATATCAAGTGATCCATGCAAGTCCGTGTGGATTGGGGATCTTGGCGGGCCATCTAAATTTAAGCTTCAATAGACATAACCTAATCACAATCAACAAATGATTCACTTAGGTCCGATCCATTAATTTTAACTCATTCCACTAAAGAGCTAAAACCGAACTCTTAAATAAAGATAGAAAAGGAAGATGCTCATCATTCATACCCTAGACAATCATATTGGAGATAGTGTATCCTCGTGATTAATATCAGTAATCGCCAAGAGTTCATAGACCGCCTATAACTCTCCAAGTTACCATATTTACTCATATGACCACGTTTTGAACTTGGATATTTTGACTTGTCCAGAAGCCATGTTTTCAATAGACACTATTGAAAACTCAACGTTGAGATTTAATATCCAATTACCTCAAAACATCCATATGATGATATTATACTCTCATTTAATTAAATGGAGCCACGATGTCCATATCTATAAATGAAGTCCTCTATCGATTAACAAATGAATATCACCAAACTATATCGAGGATAGACTATGCGATATAATCGTACTCATTGATAACTCAAATGATATCACTTGCAACCATAAGTCCATCATTTATCTCAGGATTAAGATAGACTCTCCGATTGTCCTGATAATGAAAAGACTATTATCTATTGACGGTTCTAGATAAAGCTTTTCATTGTGATCCAGTTCAATGCACCCAGTGCACTAGATCCTTTTGCTCGAAGACACTCCGATGATTTTAGACTCATCATATCTCATTTCATCCCACTCAAATGCTAGCAAAAGAATTCTACAACTTTAACAAGATAAAGGTGCCCAACCTTTAACTTAAGTTGTGAACAATATTCAAGACTAACTAAAGAATTGTGTCTACCACATACATATCCAGATGTACGAACAATTCTTCTTTTCCCATAGTCTTTAGACCTTATGATTATTTACTTTGACAATTATAATACAAACTATAAATGCTATACGATTTGTTAAACCAGAAATCACTTTATTAATATGAAAAAGATTGTTAGTTACAACATTACACTCTTGCTATTGAGCATAATTCTAACAGAGACTACCCTTGAATTTTGTGCCTTAGCGTTCATTTCTGAGGGTATATGTTTCTATTCTTAAATACTCTTCGAATAGGTTTTTCATTGTGATCTCATTACATCAATTGCATTGTTTGCCGTAGAACACTCATAAATGCAAATAACATGTTGAATTTGTATTCCCATTGTAGACGGACTTCTAGAAATGATATCAGAACTTTGTTAGTGTTTCACGACTAAAACGCCTAAACACATTCATATCCCTATTATGTGTGCTTCATTGCAAATGTGGCCAAAATACTTAACCTTCCCACATCACTCATATCACCTACATATCCTAAACACTTAACCTTACCTTAGTTATTAATCTTGTCAAGGTGTACAAATTAGAAGATATAATTGATAAGCTCTGAAATTTGTAAAAGCGTATACTGAGGCATATTTTGATGTTTGTGCTAAAAGAAAGGCTTTCAAAAATTAAGTGTTAAAAATAAAACACTTAAAGCCAATGCAATTCAATGTAATGTTACTAAAAATTAGAGTAACCAATTAGCACAAATTGAAATTCAAAGTTGCAGCCTAGAGGCTTGTTTTATCAATGTGTATATATAGAGCATAGGATTCTAAAGTGTAATGTATAAACACCTTGGCTTGATTAGTAACTTTCCATATTCTATGTCTACCATTTCATACACCACATATCACCCTTGGCCAAATTATGATTAGGGAAAACCTAATTGATCTTTTAGGAAGTCTATTTGGGGAATGCGAAATTTAATATGCTCTACCACGTTCATGGCATTCAATTCCTTCATGAGATCAATTCACTTATAATGTGCTTTATTTCGAATACTCACATGCGATTCTTATTTGATTTCCATGTACATAACTTCCAAGTTGCATGTGTTTGATAGAGAGTGTGCCTAGGACTATGAGAGAAGAAAAAAAAAGAGTGAAATCCAGTTAGATTAGAGTCGAGGCGAATTACATCCGAAGCATTTGAGTGTGTTGTATTTGATGCTATGCCATTAAGAGTGTGGGATTTACATTATGTGTTTCATTCAATTTGAATGACTTTAGGTTGTCCTCCACTTAGTGGATTTCACATGTGTTGCTCCTTATTTGCACAACTCTTTTGATATCTCATTTTCCATGGCTTTCGCAATTTGCTTTTAATTGTAGTTTTCAATTTTTAGCTGTACGTTTGTGGGTATCGTAGCAGTAAACCCTCAAGAGACTACACTCCTCCTACTAGGGACACTTAGGGGTTTAAAAGGCTTGTGGCACGTGCTAAGTGCTATCGTTTCTCCCATGATAGTGGACTAATTAGTTTATATATATTTATACTTTATTGTTTTGTTTATTTGTTTTGTTTTTTTATTTTGTTTTGCTCAAGGACTAGCAAAAGTTAGGTTTGGGGGTTTGATAGGAGTATAAAAGTACCTATTTTATACCCCTAATTCCTATTACCTTATGTTTGTTTCTCTGGTAAAACCGGATAATTAATGGATTAAATAAGTGTTTCAGGTAAATAAAGGAATTCAGGGGCATTATTGTCATTTTGGACGATCCAGGGGCTAAAGTGCAATATTTTGCAATTTATTGAAGATTCTGTGAACAATGGAGAAGTTAGGGGTGCTGATTGTAATTTTCCAGCAAAGCAACACAACAAGGCCACATCACCCACGAAGACGACGTCATTTTGGGCTGCAAGGCTGACGTTAGCATGACGCAAAGCTGACGTAGTTTGTCTTCTCCATACAGCAGGGTCAACCCAACCCGCGATTGACCCGCGGTTGACTTGGCTATGACTTGACTCATACCCGACCATTTTTCGGTGATTTTTCTGCACCGCTCAGCCAAGATCGAAAGCCCTCTTCCTCCCAGTCATGTTGGACCCCATTTTTAGCCTTCCATGCATAGGTTTTCCCTCTCTTCCAAAGCACCCAAACTCCATGAAAGTCCAAGCTTGCAAGCTCACTTCCAGCGGGTTCTTTTATGCCTAAACACATCCAAAACCATGAATTAATGATGAGGGAAAGATCCCGTGAACCAGAAGGCCATAACCTCGCGGCCAACTTCCATTTTCCACTGCGAGTTCCATCGGTGGGAATGAACCCTCGAGACAGGGATTTGGAACCCGCAAGCATCACGTTAAGAGGGATTTTGTGGTCATTTCCACGTCCAAACTTTGCCCAATCTCTTCCTTTATAAATATACCTCTTTGGTGTACAAAAACACAATCCCTAATATCCAACAATAAACCTAAATTAGATTAGAATACTAGAATCTCACAAAGCCATCATTGTTTCCAATCTTGGGAAAGACAAGGAGAAGACCAACTGTTTGTGTTCTTTATCTCCTTTCTTGCTTTAGCTTGTTGTTGTAACTATATGTTTATGTTGGGATTTTGGTGAGATTGTAATAATATTCAATATTTGGTTGATGTGTTTATTTGCTTGTGCTTAATGTATACATGTTAATTGATTGATATGTAATGGATGTAGACTAATTGAGACCTCAATATCATGCATGAATGACTATTTATTTATGTGTCTTTATCCTAGTTTAGATTGGTGAAGACCAATCTAGTAAGCATATTTTGCCAGTAACTAGGAATTGGATTAATTGTATGAACATCATTTCCTAGCATTTTCATATGTAAGGATTCCCATTTGTTGATTGGCTTATTTTATGGACAGACCACGTGTTGGGGTTTAAATGTGAGGTCAGTTTAGGTGATTGAGATTCAAGCTCAAAGTCGCATTCAAGTCCTCAAGAGAACAAGCACTTCAAAGGTAAATTTCTAAGTGCTTACTTGCTTTGAAGAGATGTAGTTGCACAAACTCACAACACATGCATAACTCTTATTCTTTTAGGTTGTGTGTCTTTATTATGTGTGCATTAATGTTCATTAATCTCTCTTCTTGCATGTTTAATTTGATTGCATCTTGTGTGTTAAATGCCATGTCATGATTAGTCTCAGGATGCATCATTTTTGTAGAGGGTGTTGTACAACTGCCCTTCAGGTGATGTATGGTAGCCTTTTAGGCACTCTACGACCACCCTACGTAGAGCGGTGCCACTGGTCGATTTAATTGTCGCCTGTGAACCGCCGTACAACCGTCCTACATAGAGCAGGTGTAGAGCAGCTCTCAAAATCCTGAGAGCAATTGCCTTTGGTTCACCTGATTTTCGCTCTATGCGTAGAGTGGTCATGAAGAACTTGTCCTTTATTTCCCAGGTGAATCGCCTTACAACCGCCTTACGTAGAGTGGGTGTAAGGCGGTCAAGGCAAATTTTAGGGAAACTTATCAAAACGATGTCACTTAATTTTGATACCTTATATATATGCCTCTTTTGTTTTAGGTCAGTTAAAAGAGTTCCAAAAGCATATTTTTCACTTAGAAAATATTTCAAGAGAAAAATTCACAAGAACTCACCTTTAAACACTCAAAGCTTTTCCTTTGTGCATCAAAGATCATCTTGCATCATCTATGACCATATAGGATGCATCCATACATGGTTTAGCAACATCACATCATATCTTGCTTGGTAAGGTTTTCACTATTATCTTACATAACTAGTGCCTTTCTTAACAAGCGATCTCTTTTATCATTTGTATGCTCTTAAAATATATTCTAGAAACAAAATAGAGATTGATTGTAGTGTATTGATTGAGTGTTGTATTTTGATAGCTTCGTAGGATTGCCATAATCTATGTTTAGTTAAGCATTATGACATGTCATTTAGTGATATCTAGGATTGTATTAATTGTTAATTCATCATCCTAGATAAGCATCTATGGTTACCTAGCTTTATTTTCTCCTTGAATATCATCATATATTCATATAGGCTTTTTATCTCTTCATTGAGAACTAAGACTTATGTTGTGACCGGGATTAGGTTGTATACACTATTGCAATTAGTGGATTCGAGGTTCATGTATGGCGCACATAACAGCCCCTAGTTTTTCCTAGTGGTTAGATTTCCACATATACTTCAAGTGTTGTTTATATTTCCGCACCATATTACACTTGTTGTTTTTATTGACTAGTTGGGGTATTTTTGCGAATATTCACTCAACGCGAAAATCGGTAATAATCATTGTAAATATATTCACCCCTATCTAGATTAATATTGAACACACCGTTAATTTGTTTCAATTAGTATCAGAGCGGGTTCTTAGATATACTGAGGTGATCCTAGCTCATTTTGGTGTGTGTTGTATTTTGTGTGATTTTTGATTTGTCATACATTTTGTATTCATCTCATTGGCATTCATCCAAACTCTACGAGTGATTTTGGGATGAGCAAAGAGGGAGAGCATGAGGCCACCGTTGCTCACCGGCGTAAACTACTTGTCATGGAAGAGGAAGATGGAGGTGTAATTATGCCAAATCCATGATAGGACATGGATGGCTGTTGAAGACGGTTACGAGCCACCGAAGATGACTCTTACGGATGGAGGAGAGGAGGTTCTCAAGCCTAAGGCACAGTGGAGTCCTCAAGAGTTTGTTGATTCCATGTGGAGCAACAAAGCTATACATGCCATCCGATGTGCGATAGACAAAAATCAGCATAAACTGATTCAAATTACTAGGATAGCCAAAGAGGCATGGGACATCCTAGAGACTGCAAATGAAGGAACCGAGGTGGTCAAACAGTGCAAGCTCCAAGTCCTCCAAACTAAGTTTAAGACCATTAGGATGGAGGAAGGTGAGCGGTTCAATGGCTAGGCTAATGGACATTGTGAACCAAAGTCACCAAATTGGTGATCCTTACTCAGATAGGAGGATCAAGCAAAAGATCATGAGATCACTTCCTGAGAGGTTCGAGTTCAAAGTGACGGCTTTAGAAGAAAATATCGAGTACAAAGATATGAAGCCGAGTGAAATCATTGGAAGAATTCTTACCTTTGAGTCAAGAAAAGAGACTACCACATCACCTCCTAAGAAAAAGAAGAATATTGCTTTGAAGACTTCAAAGCATGACAAGAAGGAGGTTGATGATAACTCGGGCGAAGACATGGCTTTGTTGCTAAGAAGATTCAAGAAATTCGTCAAGTTTGAGAAGAAGGGTATTGGATCAAAAGGCCAAGACTTGAAGAAAAATGGTCCTTTCAAGAAGTTTGAGCCTAGGCAAGAGGAGTCCGAAAGGAAAGAGGTCTAATGCTATGAATATGGTGGCATAGGTCACTTCGCCCCCGAATGTGCTAATTGCATGGACAAGAAAAAGGGAAAGGCGATGGCCGCCACTTGGAGTGGTAGTCGTGATGACTCCGGTGAGGGAGATAATTCTTCAAGTGATGAAGACCTCGCCATAAACTATACGACATTTGGTGCCACTCATATAGAAGTTGAAGTTGATGGCAAGGATGACTTCACTAATGATCCCACAAAAGAGATTGATTAAGAAGTAGCTCTAGAGGTGATTGGTGTAGCTACTCATTGGGATATGTCTCATATGTCATCAAGAGACAAATTCGATGATCTTGATGAAGAAGATGACTCCATTGGTGAGATGGAGAATATATGAGGTAACTCAAAAGTTGAGAATTTGTCATCTAACTCCACAAATGGAAATGTTGAGAGTATGGATCATAAAGATTACTTGAAAAAGTTTGAAAGCTATAAGGTGAAGAATGAAAAGGAGATTCAAAATTTGAAGGGAGAAAACCTTAAGCTTTCAAAACTAGTTGACCACTTGAGTGAAGAAGTGGTGAGATCCATAAAGGATGAAGATAAAATAAATGATGAGTTAGCTATATCTAAGAGGAACGAAGAAGGGTTGAAAAAGGAAATTGAAGATGCTAGAGTGTTGGTGGCTAAGATGGCCTCTAACACAAAAACTCAACCATATGTTAAGTGTTGGAAAAATCCCTTGTGACAAGAGTGGTCTTGGCTTTAAAAATGACATAGAGATTCCCACTCCTAGCAAGACCATGTTTGTCAAGAGCTTAGGCATTAACTAAGCTTCACCGGTGCACACTCCTAGGAAAAAGATTGACTAGGACAATGTTCAAAAAATGCACAAGTGAAGGTAGCTTCAAGAAGACAACCACAAGCTCAACCTACAAGAGTTCCTAATACTAACTTTCCTCAGCCTTAAATCCATCAAGGGAATAGACCAATCATGCAAGCTCAACTGAGGAAGCAACCAAGTCTTGGTCAATAACAAAGAAGGAGAGATCCTATACAACAACCAAGACAGCTACAAAGACATGGGAAGGCTCTTATGCATGCATAAGGACATGGTATGATTTCTAACTTCATCCCTACATGTCATTATTTTGGTATTGATAGTTACATTAGACCAAATTGCTTTCATTACTTCAAAATGTGTAGAGCTAAAAGCATGATTGAAAAGAAAAAGGCTAGAGCTAGAATGCATGTTCATAGGAAGGATAAAATTCATTTAAATGATCCTATGATATCTAGAACTCTTGAACCTTTAACCACTAGGATTGTTATTTTGTCACCTAAGTGGAAAAGAAATAATGAACCCGCTTGCTACGAGACTAACAAGTCTCACATTGGTTCAACTAAGTCCAACGGACTTGGTAGGTCTTTAGGACCTCATGACCTTCATTGATGAAGGGTGGTGTTTAACCCCATATGGGTAACTCAAGCAAATAGAGCTATTTTGCATACTTGTCACATGCAAAAAATTGAAATATCTTATGCTTCTTTATTAATTGTTTGAGTATCATGGTTGCACATATGTATATATGTTTTTATCTCAATTAGTGTGAACCATGCTTTGAATGCAATCCATGTCATATTTATGTTCAAACATGCATTTTTGGATTAGGAGATATATACATATGGAGTACGATTTGAATGACCTATAGTTATCTCCATGACATGATGATTCATAATTGACATGATAAAAATGAATAGCATGAATTTTTTTTTTTTTAACATGCTTATGCAATATGAAAAGCATGAATTGATGACTGCATATTCGTAAATGCAAAACAATGTGTGAAAAGCTTATGAGACTCAAAAGGATTAAAGGATCTTTATCCGTTGAAAAGATTTTATAATCCTATTGTCTCTCTTTCTTTATTGGTTAAACATGGCTACTATCATATGGGTATCATTCCCGAAAAAATCAAATAGGGTGCAAAAAGTAGCTCATGCCATGTTTAGCTCAAAAAGTTGGATATAGTTGCTCTCAAATTAAAATCAATGAAATCTCTATATCCTTGCTTCTCTCATGACAAATGGTGAAAATGGTTTGACTTCTATTGGAAACCTTTGTCATTTGCTTTGCCAAATACCATTGTATTTTGGACTTCAATGCTACATGTGTTGTATGCAAAACAGTTTTTAATTCACACATTTTCATAAAATAAATTCTCGTTTCTCTTCAATTTATTGGGTAGCATAAAACGGCTTTTATGATTATGCAAATATCTTATATGCTACTATCTCTTTTTACCTTAAGTGACCCGGTTAGGGATTACTCCTTTTCCTATATCATGACAAAAAGGGGGAGTAGAATGGTGGTATGGGGAGTTGCAAAATTGTAGTAGCAATTGTGCATGTTGGGGAGACTATACATTAAGGAGGAGTAACCCAATGAGGGGGAGCATTGCATACACATACATTGCATGATGTTGTGCTTAAATTCGTAAATGCAATTGCTTGATTTATTTTCACTTGATCATTTCACTTACACTTGCTTTGGAATTGTAACTTTTGTTTTGAATGGTTAGTAGTTCTACAAGAGATTGAAGGCATGAAGTTTTTAATTTTTTATTATCTCTTTGTAATGTAGAATATCATTGATATCATGTTAGCTTTAAATTTTTTGTGAGGATCAATGTGAGTGGTGGTTTTGTCACGAAATAACCAAAGGGGGATATTTTAAGGATTCCCATTTGTTGATTGACTTATTTTGTGGACAAACCACATGTTGGAGTTTAAATGTAAGGGTAGATTAGGTGATTGAGATTCAAGCTCAAAGTCCCTTTCAAGACCTCAAGAGAACAACACTTCAAAGGTAAATTTCTAAGTGCTTACTTTCTTTGAAGAGATGTAGTTGCACACACTCACAACACATGCATAACTCTTATTCTTGTATGTTGTGTGTCTTTATTATGTGTGCATTAATGTTCATTAATCTCTCTTCTTGCTTGTTTAATTTGATTGCATCTTGTGTTAAATACCATGTCATGATTAGGCTTAGGATGCATCATTTTTGTAGGGGGTGCTGTACAACTGCCCTTTAGGTGTTGTACAATCGCCTTTTAGGCGCTCTACGACTGCCCTACGTAAAGCGATGCCATTGGTCGATTTAATTGTCACCTGTGAACTGCCCTACAACCGCCCTACGTAGAGCGGGTGTAGAGCGGCTCTCAAAATTCCGAGATCAACCACCCTTGGTTCGCCTGATTTCTGCTCTACACTTAGAGCGATCATGAAGAACTTGTTCTTCATTTCTCAAGTGAACCGCCTTACAACCGCCCTACGTAGAGCGGGTGTAAGGCAGTGAAGGCAAATTTTAGGGAAACTTATCAAAACGATGTCACTTCATTTTGACAACCTATATATATGCCTCTTTTGTTTTAGGTTAGTTAAAAGAGTTTCAAAAACATATTTTTCACTTAGAAAATATTTCAAGAGAAAAATTCACAAAAACTCACCTTTAAACACTCAAAGCTTTTCGTTTGTGCATCAAAGATCATCTTGCGTCATCTATGACAATATAAAATGCATCCATACATGGTTTAGCAACATCACATCTTGCTTGATAAGGTTTTCACTATTATCTTACATTACTAGTGCCTTTCTTAACAAGCCATCTCTTTTATCTTTTGTATGCTCTTAGAATATGTTTAGCTAAGCTTTATGACATATCATTTAGCTATTGATATCGAGGATTGTATTAATTGTTAATTCATCATCCTAGATAAGCATCTAAGGTTACCTAGCTTTATTTGCTCCTTGAATATCATCATATATTCATGTAGACTTTTTATCTCTTCATTGAGAACTAAGACTTGTGTTGTGACTGGGATTAGGTTACGTAAATCACAAGGAATTGGACTAGGTCCACTTTAAAAGGCCTGTGGGTAGTGGTAGCGGGATATTGGCCGGGATTAGGCCATCAAACCGGGATTAGGTTATATACGCTATTGCAATTAGTGGATTCGAGGTTTGTGTGTGGCGCATATAACAGCCCGTGGTTTTTCCAGTGGTTGGGTTTCCACGTATACTTCAAGTGCTTTTTATATTTCCGCACCATATTACACTTGTTGTTTTTATTGACTAGTTAGGGTATTTTCGTGAATATTGACTAAACGCAAAAATTGGTAATAATTGTTTAAAATCTATTCACCCCTCTCTAGATTAATATTGAACATACCGTTAATTTGTTTCATCATATCCTAATCCTCACTCTTGCATGACCATGCATGAGTTTAGTTAATTTAGTTAGTTAGTGTTAATTTAGTTAATTGTAGTTGGATTTAGTGTAACTTAGTGTAATTTAGATAATTGCCCTCGTAGTGTAATCTGAACTAGTTGTTAGCTTACTTGCAACCATCCTCTCTTTACTTTTCATGCTTGTAGTTAGTGTATATATTGTATAGATTATATAAGACTAGAGTTAATTTAAGGTACTGCACCTCCCTGTGGGAACGAACCGTACTTGCTGTTACGCGATCGTAACGATCCGTGCACTTGCGGAAAACAAACTCGCACGTCATATCATTTACGATAGTTTATAGAACTAACCTGTACGCATCAATACTCGAGGGCTCAGCAAAGATGTCCCTTTTGTCCATTTGTCTCTTTTTGTGAACTGAGTAGGGACCAGATACTCAGTCCCACTGATGTGCACTAAAGGGCCCTAATCTCCTCCTACCACGGTCCACTCATCCATCCAAGGTTTGTTGAATTTTATGTTTGCTCTGGGTACGATGAACTTCAGGGGGTTATACGCCCTCAAGTAAAACTATAACCTAGGACCCGGTGCCAGGTTCGCCATATGTAAGATGTACTAGATCTCGTCAAAACCTAGGTCCCTTACCACTTTGTCCATTTCACTTTGCTCCTTTCAGAGCACTAGGAACCCTGTCAAATGCTTCCAGAACCCGGGAGAAATTTGTAGAGGGGTGAGCTTAAAAACGTGAAGCACCCTACGAAGAGTGGGATGGAGAGGTAGCTTGACCCCGCACTCAAAGGCGACTACTTGAAGAAGAAGTAGGCCTAGAGGAAGGGCATACACATCATAACCCCGATGAAGAAGGGATTGGGTGATAGCATCAGGAAAATGGTATTCAACTTGCAGGCGCGCCAAGGTATCAGCAGTGCAGACAGAATCAGGAACGATACTAGCATCATGTAAAGAAGAAAGAGGACCACTCAGCATCGGAGAGAGGTCTGTAGAGGGAGTATCATCCTTCTCATCTTCAACATCCTCACCCTCATTTTCATCTACGATCTGGATTGGATCCTAGAGTTTATTGTGAAAACCCGACTCGATACAAGGGTTCTGGGTGGAACGACGGTGTTGGAACAAAACAGGACTCTCTACTGCATCTTCTACATCATTTACGCTGCATCCTTTCTTCCTTGTGTTCTACTAAGAGACCTCAACGGAATCGGGTTTCCCATGTCAAGAAGAGCATCGAGACTATCTGAAGGTGTAGGTGGATTTGCCATTGAAGAAAAAGAGGTAAAAAGAAGAAGCAGAAATCTCTCGGAATTTGTGAATGAAGAAATGATCAAAAAGAGAGTTAGGTTTTCTGGTTTTTGAAAATTGAAATCAGTGTGGACGGATGAAGAAGGATGAGTTTACTTATAGAGGGAGGTAGGTGTTCATAGGAATAGAAAAGGAAGCAGTAATAATGATAGGAGATGTGCAACAGGCGGTTTCAAGAAAATCACGCCAAAAACAACCCATTCAAATAAACCCACCAATCCTCGCCTGACATATGGATCACACATTAAATATAGGCGTGCCAATGGAAGACTTCCTCCTATCCAGTTGAAGCCAGCTAAGCCAGTTGGGTAAAATCCTTTATGTGTTCGACGTATCTTGACTCTAACCTCATCCAAGTACTAGCGTTCAAGTCAGAGGGGACTTCTGTGAATAGCCAATAATTGTAGGGGTTCAAAGAAGAACTTTTCATCCTTTGTTTGAAGTGGTAGGACGCTACAGGGGTACCCAGCTACCTCGAGAAGGAGCCAGACAAATATATCCGGGTGCTTTCTACAAATAAGGATCAGGGTCATCTAGATCTCCAAGTACTAGGAAATAGCGAAAGAAAGGTCCTGAAGACCCCGCTATCGCACTACCTTGGTACCTCGCTACTATCCGGTATCCTGGTACCCTAACACCCGATACCCCAATACTCAAAGAATGCTGGCACCACTATTTGGTAAAGATACAGGGTACCCGAATACCTCGATCACTCATGGAACCAGTCCATCAAGCAATAGAGGATTAAGATAATGAGAAAACTGTTAAGGAAGAAAAGAACTAGCACTCCAAAGAATCAAAATCATGATGCAAGTAAGACAATCAACATTGACATTTTAATAAGGATGGTTGACTTCTCCCGCCACCTTAAAGCTCCACTTTGAATGAGATTAGTCAACTTCGTTAGATATCGGCAAATAAGGAAACAAAATCACCCGATTAGGGGAATCATTCCCGCACCTGAAACAAGGCCACCACTAACGTCCTGTTGATTGCTTAATTGATTGCCTAAATTAACTGACTGATTACCTGAGTAATGAGCAAGGAAAGAGACCTATAAAAGATTGAAGACTCATAACTAAGAGGGGATCTTGAATCCAACTTTCGACTCAACTTCTTACAATTCTTGTCCACTTATCGACTACCACGAGATCCCCATCACTAACTATGTTAGAAAACTCTGTTAACCAGAAATATTCCATAGGAATATCCATTGTACCATGCGTTACTTTGATTGATTAATAAAACAATTTCTCTCCTATTTACAGGGATTTATCTCCATCTTTAATCGCCATTTTGTCTTGTTTATTTTATTGAGTATTTACATGTATCTGGTGAGGTATCTATCTCCGGCTGTGATCTACCCCGATCACGGTCTAAAAGTTGTTAATTGGAAATTCATTCCAGTGACAATTTTAAGCTAACAATAATCATGAAATATTCATTAAAGAGTTTAATATTTATAAGTATTATTGAAGCTTAAAACTATGGGTTCATTAGGTCCCCTTGCTAGCCCTTTATGGTTAATGGTAACAAGGGTCATGGTTAATTAATTGGATAGTCCAATTAATTGTGTTACGAAAATGACACGAACAAATTCAAGGAACTAATTAAATAATATGATCATTTGATTAGTATATTAATAATTGAATTATATTAATAATTAAGAATTATTAATTATTTAATTATTAGTAGGAGGTTACTTGTTCGAACCATGACTAATATCAAAGGATTAAAGATAATAAAGAAAATCCTAGAGGTCACGGGTTTAAGTCCTAGTGGTGAACAAATTAAAATAGGATTTAGAATCCTATTTTTACTTGGACAACTAAACCCTAGGATTCTAATATAAATAGATACTTATTAGGGAACAAAAAACAAAAGAAAAACCTAACAAAGAAAGAGAGGTGTGACCAAAGCAAACATAATAGAAAATAAAAAATTCTCTTGCAGGGGTCGACCGAACACAAGGAGAAGGCAAGGGGTTGTCTTCTTGATTTATGTAACCTTTGTCTAGTCTCGTATGCATCTGTGATATGCCTACACACAAGTTATCAGACTGCTGGTTATAGCTCAGAAGGCTTGGTGATGAAATCTCAATCGAAGCTTTAAGAAAACAATCAGGTATACTTCAAGTTTTTAAAAATTTTTTTTTTTTTTTTTATATATGCGTGTATATACAAAATCCGGTCCCGAAAATATGTTTTCTAAAGGAAAAAATTTTTAAAACCCTATTCCACTTTTATTTAATAATCAAAACCTTTTGTTAACCGCCAAAATTGGCCAAGGACCAAAGAAGAATTTTCATCCTAAAATCAAAGAGGAAATGTTTTAGTAGGCAACATCCTGCTACCGCTTGAAGAAAATCCAAACCAAGATATCAAGATACATACCTAGTGAAGCCGAAGCAAGGTCAGAAGCGTGAAAATTCTAATCCTACAAACCATGCTACATCATCCTAATACCGCACTTCTGCGTAAGCTGGGTATCTTGCTTCTGTATGGGCTGAGTATCCCGCTTCTATGTGGACCGGGTATCCCACTTCTACATAGATCAGGAACCCCGCCACTATGTCATCCCGAACCTCGCCACAACATTAACCGGTATCCTGAAACTGGGGTGACCAAGGAACCACTAGAAATCGTGATACATCAAGAAGAAGGACATCGGGATGCCCTAAAACCGAAATACTCTGACACTGCAAAAAACTAGCTCTCTAAATAGCCCAAGTATCAGATAAGGATGCCACTAAGGTTTAAAGCTATAAAGAAGGACGTTTAAAAAGACAGCGTTTTTATCATTAAAGAGGAGGGCTCATTCCTGCCATTTAAAAGTCTTATATTGAGTCTGCCATAATCAACCCAAGAAAGAATCACTTGATTTTAGAGATTGGATTCCACACGATATATTCGCTTATCGCCAAGGAAAGTCCCATAATTGCTAAAAACCATAGACCAAAGTTATAGGAGTGCTTGGAAAGTAATGAGACATAAATATATGACGTTATTCTCAACTGTTAAAGGGATCGAAAACCCTAGACTTACATCCTTTTTTCTACTTATCGACTTACACGAGATCTCCATCTCTAACTATGTCAAACTTCGCCTACAGTGACTGGAGGAGAGTATTGTTCAACATTGTATTTAGATTACGAAAAGAAACTCATTGTATTCCCATCCTTTATAATATAATATAATCGATTATCCTTCTATTTTTGACTATCATTATATTTAGTTACACTTACTGGAAATCATAGGTATCGAACTACGTGGTACCACTCCGACCGTGTTCAATTTCGATCATGGTCCTCTAAAGTCGTTATGTAAATTCACCTCGTTGGTAAATTTTGGTTAACACATTTTGGCACAGTCTATGGGAAACTTACATCCACCCCGTTATCAAAAGTAGCTTAACATTACCACGTTAGTAGAAAGATCAGACTCAGATCGTCTCAAGGACAGCCCGACCACTCAGGACCTTACTCGTTTACTTATATTCAAAGAATCCAGAAACAGGGGGAAGGGAGCAAGAAATAACAACCCGGCACTGATCCCTCCACCAGAACCAAGCCTTATTCCCCTAGATCTGGATATCTAGGAAGTAAATCAGGATATTCCAGAGCACCAGGTTGCTACCTATGTAGAGAGTGTCTGCCTCCAGATGATCGTACAAGGGATTCCTTTCAAAGCTGCCAAGAATGCAGGATAGGGTGGACCAGGTATTCGGACACCATTCTTTGACAGACTCAGACCACCATTACCAGTTCTAGATCGTCTTACAAATCCCAGACCACAATAGGTAAAGTCAACAATCGATGTCCCCCCTAGGAGGAATCTACTAACAACTAGACTAGTAGAAGAGAAGAGGACTCCGTAGCCCGATGTAGGTGGTAACACTAGACCTAGAAGGAGCTTGCGAGGTAGCCGCTCCAGAAAAGAGGAATGCAAAGAGGCAGCCGCAAGGTCCGAAACCTCAGATAACGAAGGTACAGTAACTCGATCCAGACATGAGGGATCCAGCTGGCTTGAAGATCGAATGGCCAAGATGGCCAAGGAACTTGAGGAGCTGAGGAAGGGAAAGCATCGGGTCACTCAAAAGAACCCCCTCGGGCAGATGAATGCACTTTTCTCCAAGAGGATCCGGGAAACAGAGCTACCCCCCAAGTTCAAGAAGCCTACTGAGAAGTACTTTGATTCGGAAGATCATGTAAGCCATATGAAAAGTTTTGTTCTTCAGATGGAGGTCCAAAATGCTACCCGATTAGCAATGTGCAAGATGTTCCCTTCCACTTTGGCGGACTGTGCCAAGACTTTGTTTAGAAAGTTACCCCAGGTAGTGTAGATTCTTTTACAAAACTCACTACAGATTTTTGTGCTCAGTTTTAGGGGATAAAACCTCCAAACTTGTTAAAAACACCTTACCACCTTATAAGACCACAACTAGAGGGTTTTACTCATTACCTTAATTTAGACCTAGTTTTAGTTAGTTTAGTGTAGAATCTTAGAAAGAGAAGCACTCTCTCATTTGGTTTTAGTTCTTAGACATTTTCCCATCACTTTCTAGGTAGCCAAACACCATTTTTAGGTACCTAAACTTGATCTTTGTGAGTTGCTCTAGAAGGATATTGTGCTTGGATTGGAAGGAGGAGTCATCTTGGCCAAGAAACCTATCCATATGGGTTTGTTTTTCTTTTCCTTCGTAGTTTCTTGTTCATATATTTCTATGTGTAACTAAACCCTTTTGTTAGGGGATTGATGTAATTCTTGTAAATTAAACCATTGGTTAATCAATCAATTTGTTATTTCACTTTATAAGGCTTTGTATGTGTGTATTATGAACTATAATGATATATGGATGATATGTCTTGCATATACATCTATTTGTACACACTTGGTAGTTGATATTCATGCATAAAGTGTTCATTATGTGTATGAACCTTTCCCTATCCATTTTGTAGAGATTTCTCTAAGTAATTCATAACTTTGGTTAGTTAGAGAATCTCTACATCACTATTATGAAATTCTCTCTTAATCAATTATCTATGATTTAGACTATGTGTAAGATGATGAATTTGGTGCTTTATTTTATTAATGATGAAATACATGTCTTAGAATGGTTGTGATTGTGCTTAATGAATGATTGGTTAATGCAATGGTTGTTACTTGAATGAATCAATCCCCTAACATCCTTAATCTAGCTTAATCTTATATTATTGTAGTGGAATTGGTAATTTAGTTCATAGCAAGCTTAGTGTAATTGATTTAGATAGCATTAAATGGTGAACTTGTTAGAAGTTAGAAATTGATAAGCAATGATAACCTAGAACTTACTTGTTAGCTAAGTCACCTCCCCATAGGAACGACCACCTTTACTAGTATACCCTTTACTACTCGTACGACTTGTACACTTGCGATGGGTGAACCACTTGCATGCCTCTTTAATTCTCGTTGTAGTTTAGTTAGTCATTAGTGTAGTTGCTAATTTAGAGATACCTTTTCGGGGTGTGTCACAAGTCGACGGTTGAGCATCAAAGGAAACTTAACCCAAACATGAAAGAAGTGGTGAGAGTAGAAGTTATGAAGCTTTTAGATGTGGGAATCATCTATGCCATTTTGGATAGCCCATGGATAAGTCTCGTGCAAGTGGTTTCAAAGAAAGGGGGAATAATAGTAGTTTCGAATGAAAACAATGAGTTAATCCCAAAAAGAACCGTTACCGGATGGAGAGTTTGTATCGACTATCGAAAGTTGAACAATGCTACAAGAAAATATCACGTTCCTTTGCCTTTCATCGATCAAATGTTGGAAAGATTTACAGGTCATGGGTACTATTGCCTTCTAGATGGATATTCGGGATACAACCAAATCCCGATCGACCCCGAAGATCAAGAAAAAACCACCTTCACTTGTCCTTACAAAACTTTTGCTTATAGGAAAATGCCATTCGAGCTATGCAACGCCCCAACCATTTTTCAAAGATGTATAATGGTGATATTTTTCGACATGGTGGAGAAATTTATAGAAGTCTTCATGGATGACTTTTCGGTTCTTGAATCTTCTTTTGATGGGTGCTTAACAAATTTGGGGATGGTTCTCAAGAGGTGTGAGGAGATCAACTTGGTGCTAAGTTAGGAAAAATGGCACTTCATGCTGAAAGAGGGCATTGTACTTGGACAAGGGATCTCTTCTCAAGGCATCAAAGTAGATAGAGCAAAGATATAGGTGATTGAGAAATTACCACCTCCAATTTCGGTCAAGGGAGTTAGGAGCTTCTTCAAGATCATCAAACCATTGTGTGCTTTGTTGATGAAGGATATCCTTTTTGTTTTTGATGAAGAGTGTCTCCACGCTTTTGAGACATTGAAGAAAGAGTTGACATCTGCTCCCATCATATTGACACCGGATTGGGAACTTCCTTTTAAGCTTATGTGTGATGCAAGCGACTATGCGAGTGGAGCGGTATTAGGGTAAAGGAAGAACAAGAGGCTACGTGTGATTTACTATGCTATCCAAACTCTAAATGATCCCTAAATCAACTAGGCTACAACCTAAAAGGAACTCCTAGCAATTTTGTTTGCATTTGACAAGTTTATGTCCTACTTGGTGGGTTCCAAGGTGATCGTCTACATAGGCCATGCCGCCATCAAGTACTTGTTATCAAAAAAGGATGCCAAACCACGGCTAATCCGATGGATTCTCCTCTTACAAGAGTTCAATTTGGAGATCAAAGACAAGAAAGGATCCGAGAACCTTGTGGCAGATCACCTCTCAAGGCTAGAGAGGAATGAGAAGGATAAGGTGCAAGTGGCCATAAATGAAACATTCCCGGACGAGCAACTACTAGTGGTCCAAGACTTGATGACTCCTTGGTTTGCCGATTTCGTGAATTTCCTTACAAGTGAAATCGTGCCGGTGGAGATGAATTTCCACCCAAAGAAGAAATTCCTCTCGGATGCAAAGTCATACTTGTGGGATGAACCACTCCTATTTTAGATTTGTAGTGATGGTCTCATTAGATGATGTGTACCCAAGGAAGAGATGAGGGATATCCTATTGCATTGCCACTCTAAGGAGTGCGGAGGACACTTTGGAGCAATTACAACCTTAAGAAAAGTCCTCCAATCGAGATTTTATTTGCCTACACTTTTTCAAGATACACGATGCTTTATGAAAGCATGTGGCCAGTGTCAAAGGACTGGTAATATTAGTAAAGGGATGAGATACCACTCAATGTGATGCTTGAAGTGGAATTATTTGATGTGTGGGGTATTGATTTCATGGGACCAGTCCCAAGCTCTTTTGAAAACCAATATTTCTTGTTGATGATGGACTATGTGTCTAAGTGGGTGGAAGTTATAGCCACACCAAAGAGTGATGCCAATGTGGAGATTTGGTACTCTAAGAGCAATAATTAATGATGGAGGCTCTTACTTTTGTAGCAAGTTATTTGAAGCTCTATTGAAGAAGTATGGTGTGAAGCAGCACATCACTACCCTCTACCACCCACAAGCAAATGGCCAAGCGGAGGTGTCTGTAGGGAAAAATAAACAAATAAAAGTGTTACACGTAGCGGAAGCGATACTAAAGACAATTTAGTGACTTTTAAAATTTTTCCTTTATGAACCTTAAACCCTTTTAATCAATAAACATGCATATATATCAACAAAAGTAAATTACCTCTTGTCGCGTGATCCGATTGACTTACGTCGATGGTAATCCGCAAGACCTTCAATCCGAGCACGAACGTGGATCACCTAGGAGCGTGGTCTCCCTTTCCTTTGAATTGCAAACCTGTGAATGGACCAAACAAATACTTTCTTTTCTTTGTTAGTCACAAAACAATCAAAAGAATGTCAAAATTATTCCGGTCACTTTTGAGTTCACAATCTTATGATCGAAACTCGCGTGAACCTAGATCGATATCGTATACACAAGCTTATTGATGTTTAAGCAATTGTATACTATCAAAGAATAATTTTTCACTTCTTTTTGTCTCTCTAGAATAAAAACTCTCTTAGAATTAAGAAGAAGAAGAAAGAAAATAAAAACTCAAGCACCAAAATTAAATTGATGTGGCCGAACCCTATAAGAACATATATATAGGTTGGCCGAATTTTTCTTCTTTTTCCTTTAGGGTTGCCGAATTCTATGTAGTATCTAATTAGGGTTGGCCGAATTTCATCATGTCACTTATATAGGGTGACTGAAATTCAACCCTAATTCTTTTTAACTTTATAGACTTCAAACCCTAATCCAACTCTTTTATTTTTATTCTTTTATTTGACTAAATAAAAAAAGACTCCTTATTTGATTAAATAAATAATACTAATTTATTTATTTACTTATCAAACAAGTCTTTTACTTTTAGGAAAGATTTGTTTCTTTAATTAAACAATTAATCAATAAATCAATTAATTCTTATTTAATTAAAACAAATGAAACAAAATAATATTTTTAGGTCAAAACCTTAACCTAGCCGCCCCACTTATATATAAGATGGGCCTAATATTATTTTCCTATTTCATTTAATCCATTGGACTTTAAATAAAAAAGCCCACATGTGAACCAGACCCATTCTTACTAAAAGAAACAAGCCCACATGTCTTTCATTAATATATTAATATAATTGAGCAGCCCATTACTTAAATAATGTGCAAATTATATTCTTAATATATTAAATGCAATTCTAGATGGACCCTTAAATTGGTCCGGTAGAATATATCAAGTGATCCATGCAAGTCCGTGTGGATTGGGGATCTTGGCGGGCCATCTAAATTTAAGCTTCAATAGACATAACCTAATCACAATCAACAAATGATTCACTTAGGTCCGATCCATTAATTTTAACTCATTCCACTAAAGAGCTAAAACTGAACTCTTAAATAAAGATAGAAAAGGAAGATGCTCCTCATTCATACCCTAGACAATCATATTGGAGATAGTGTATCCTCGTGATTAATATCAGTAATCGCCAAGAGTTCATAGACCGCCTATAACTCTCCAAGTTACCATATTTACTCATATGACCACGTTTTGAACTTGGATATTTTGACTTGTCCAGAAGCCATGTTTTCAATAGACACTATTGAAAACTCAACGTTGAGATTTAATATCCAATTACCTCAAAACATCCATATGATGATATTATACTCTCATTTAATTAAATGGAGCCACGATGTCCATATCTATAAATGAAGTCCTCTATCGATTAACAAATGAATATCACCAAACTATCGAGGATAGACTATGCGATATAATCGTACTCATTGATAACTCAAATGATATCACTTGCAACCATAAGTCCATCATTTATCTCAGGATTAAGATAGACTCTCCGATTGTCCTGATAATGAAAAGACTATTATCTATTGACGGTTCTAGATAAAGCTTTTCATTGTGATCCAGTTCAATGCACCCAGTGCACTAGATCCTTTTGCTCGAAGACACTCCGATGATTTTAGACTCATCATATCTCATTTGATCCCACTCAAATGCTAGCAAAAGAATTCTACAACTTTAACAAGATAAAGGTGCCCAACCTTTAACTTAAGTTGTGAACAATATTCAAGACTAACTAAAGAATTGTGTCTACCACATACATATCCAGATGTACGAACAATTCTTCTTTTCCCATAGTCTTTAGACCTTATGATTATTTACTTTGACAATTATAATACAAACTATAAATGCTATACGATTTGTTAAACCAGAAATCACTTTATTAATATGAAAAAGATTGTTAATTACAACATTACACTCTTGCTATTGAGCATAATCCTAACAGTGTCAAATCGAGAAATCAAAAGTATCCTAGAGAATACGGTGGGAAACCAGAAGAAGGAATGGGCTAAGAAACTCAATGATGTTTTATGGGCTTATTGGACAGCCTTCAAAACCCCATTAGGCATGTCTCCTTATAGGCTTGTCTACAAAAAGGCGTGTCACCTTCCGATGGTGCTTGAACACAAAGCATATTGGGCAATCAAAAAGTTGAACTTTGACATGCAAAAGGTGGGAGAGAAGAGATTGCTTCAACTCAATGAACTTGATGAAATCCTGCTTGAGGCATATGAGAATGCCCGCATTTACAAGGAGAAAGCTAAGAAGTGGCATGATAGAAGAGTTTCGAAGAAAGATACTCGAGTGGGAAACCAAGTTCTCCTTTTTAACAAACGACTCCGTTTATTTCTTGGAAAACTCAAGAGCCGGTGGATGGGCCCTTTTACCGTCACCCAAGTGTTCCCGTACGGAAGCGTGGAAATTGAAAATGGAGCGAAGGAAAAGTTCAAGGTGAATGGGCAAAAAGTAAAGGATTATTGGGAGAATGCATTGGAAGAGCCAAAGGAAAAAGTTCTTCTCAAAGAACCAACATGATTATTCACCAGGGGAGGTACCTTCTTGTAAATATTAGTTAGATTTAATTGCTTTCATGATTTGTTTTATTTTATCTTGAGATTGAGTTTTTCCTCTCCGAGCTTGAGTTGTGCATTATGAAATTCTATTTGAAAAGTTGACACAATGTGGACAATGCGCAATTTAGGTTTTGGGTATAGGAAACTCAAAGTTAATTTTGTTTAATTAAGTACGTTTTTAAATTCATATTTTTTTTTTATCTATATTTGTTTTTATTATTATTATTATTATTATGTTTTTGTTCAAACCCATACATGTAATCCGTTTTGTGAGTTTTATGAACGTGCAAAACTTAAATTGTGTTTGGGGAGTTTTAGTTGTAAAAATGGGGCAAAAGGAGGAAAATTCCTAGAAAACCGCCCTACGAACAGCGGTTGTAGGGCGGTTTACCAGCGTGCATCCTCTGTCCTAAAACTGCCGTACAGGCACCTTACAACTACCCTACGTACATCGGTAAAGGTAAAATCTGCAACCCCAGGTACTTATCATAACACAATGTTTTGGAGGGTTTACACTAAACCGCTGTATAGGCACTCTTCACATGCCCTACGTACATCGGTTTTAGCATGATCAGTCCCTATCTCCTTCTCCCTTAAACGATTTCTTCACAAATTTCACTATTCCAAACATTCAAACTCATTCTCCTTCACGCCTCATTTTCAAAATCGGTAAGAATCTCTCCCCAACTCCTTCCATTTGACTTTATTATCCCTTCACATTCATTTCTAGCATCAATCTTCCATTTACACACATTTTGGATCACAAATTTGGGGGTTTTTCACCTAAGGTTTTAAATTTGTTTTTTTTTTTTTCAATTGGTTGAAATTGGTTGATTCTTGCACATGTTTTGGTCGAAATTGTGAGGATTATTGTAAGGGTAACTTCTCTTACTTAGTATTTTGTTCTTTGAGTTGTAATTGGAACATTGTGGCTAGATTTGATTTGGATTTTTTTGTTCAAATCCATGAATTTTGGCGTAGTGGAGGTAAATTGTGGCGTATTGGTAGCCCTTAACAATGGATAAATTGTTTGATACCTATAGAAGTGCTTGTGTGGTATTTTTTTGTTCTTCGGCGTGGTTGGGATTATCTGAATTACAGATGAAACTCTGTCCGTTCGTTGTGAAAAATGGGAAAAACTAAACAAGCGAATCCGAAGGAAGGCACTTTTAGAGGTACCAGGGCGACACGAAGTTGAGGTCCATGTGTACAAAACAAGGACTTTGCTACTAGATTAAGGATACTTAGGGACAGAACCAACATTTTTGAGAGGGACATTCAGCTAGACAGCCTTTGTGATACCTCCATCTCTAGGATGGTGAAGGACAAAAAATGGGAGCTTTTTGTGCAGAATCCGAGGACAGCCAACCTCACAATAGTTAGGGAATTCTTTGCAAGTATGGTTCCAAGAAGCTTTATGAGTGGGGGAGTTGTGATAGTGAGAGGGATAAAGGTTTAGATTACGGAAGAAAAGATCAACAACTTTTTTGGTACAGACCCTAATTACGCAGACGCAGGCACCCCTTGGTTTTCCTCCGTATAGCGGAAATTTAGAGGAGTTAGCAATGCTCATGAGAGGGAATGATGATAGGAGATGGGATAATGACCACCCGCTTAGGGATTCTGATTTGCCTAAGGATCTAGCGTCGTTAAACCTATTCACTTGTGCTTTATTGAGCCCCGTATCACACCATAGTTCTATCCCCAGCAAGAAAGCTGGACTTTTGGCTTGTCACCTTGTAGAAGGCAGCAAGATTGATATTGAAAGGATCATTAAGGCAGAGATTGGTGGTGCTGGGGATGTAGACATCAAGGGCAAAAGCAAGTCCGGTCAGAAGATTATTCCATTCCCGTGCCTTATTACAAAGCTGTTAACCACCAAAATTAGCAAATGACCAAAGAAGAATTTTCCACCCGGATACAGGGAAGAAACACATGCCGAGATACCATCGAAGTACTGCTAGAAAGAAGAATACTGGGTCAAATCTGGATACCTACCTCCTCCCTCGGAGTAACACCAGCAAAGCCGAATGATCCCGATAGCCCGTAAAATGATCCAACGCAGAGTTCTACTTAGAATCCTATCACGGAGCTCAATAGGGTACCCTGCTACTGCATCAGACAGATATCTCATTACTAGATTGACAGGATACCATGCAAATATTTCAGCAGGGTACCCCGTTGCTGCATCAGACAAATATCCAGATATAACATCAGCTAAAGTATCCCGCTTCTACATCTAGCTAAGTATCCCACTTCTACATCCAACCGGGTACCCCACTATAAGAATAACTGATATCAGGATACCCCGCTGACCAAGAACCTAACCAAGAAAGCATTAAACTAGAAAGAGGCGAGACAGACAGGTCTTGAAACTCCAAAGCTAGGGGAATGAAATGCGGTCGTTCATCTCCAGATAAAAAGGTAGACTCCTTCCCGCCACTTAAGAATTCCATTGGAATAAGGAGTCCACTTGTATTAGAATCCTCTCCAAACAGAATCACTTAATTCGGATAATTAAAGCTCCTACGAGATTGTCTCATAGAGGGAGAAAAAGTCTTGTGATCGCCAAAACCCTAGACCGAAATTATAGGAGTGCATGGTAGGCAACGGGACCTATATATACAATGTTACATTCATCAGAATAAAGATCGAAAATTCGCCTCCCCAAACCCTACACTTGCATTTTTCTCTACTTATCGATAGGCACGAGCACGCCATCTCCATCACCTAACAGAAACATTGAATACCGCCACATATAACCATAGCCCTAATTTCATCAGTTGAATACATGTTTTTATCAATAAAATCGTACCTATTAATCTTTTCTTGTATGAGTTTTTAGTTTGGTTTGACAGGAATCTTGTTGGTATCGAACTACATGATACCCCTCCGACCAGGATCCATCTCTATCTTGGTCTTTAATGTTGTTATTTGGAGATTCACCCCAGTGATAATTTTCCATTAAAACTTTTGGCGCCGTCTGTGGGAAAATTTTCCATTTATGCACCATTATCCAAAAGAATCAATGAGGCAGGGCTTCCCCCCAGATTCAGGATGTCTTCCAAAAAGTATTCTGGAACAAAGGATCCAATCAGTCACCTGGAAAGCTTTGTCCACCAGATGGAAGTCCAGAATGCAACACGGTTAGCTATGTGTAGGATGTTCCTCTCAACATTGACCGACTGTGCCAAAACGTGGTTCAGGAAATTGCCACCGGGTAGTGTGGATTCTTTTTCTAAACTCTCCACAGCTTTCTGTGCGCAGTTTTAGGGAATCAAGCCTCGTCCTAAGGACCCTATTTTGCTTCAGTATGTGAACTAAGAGCAGTGTGAAACATTGAGGTCTTATGTAGAGAAATTTCATAAGGAAGTGATCTAGATGGGAGTATTCGACGAAAAAGAAACCTTGGCTAATTTTTGAAGAAACTTGTGGGCGGGCAGACTATTCTGTTCTTTTGCTAAGCATCCACCAGAAACTTACCAGGAAGCCTACAATCGAGCTTTAGAATAGGTAAACATAGAAGAGCAACTCCAAATCAAGGTTGAACGTGATGAAGCTCGGCTGGCCCCGCATCCTAGCAATGAGGCTCCAAACCTATACTAGTCAAGAGATTCCAAAATCAGCCCCCAAACAGGTCAACCTATAGGCCGCCTCCTCTTCCTTCGTACCAGGAAAGGTACCCGACTAGAAGATCCCTTCTCAAGAGATCGCCTCCCATGGTGGCCCCTCTGAAAGAAGTTACCCGGGTAGCAAGGGAGGAAGATGTATATAATCACTACACCCCCCCTCCAATGCTTCACGAGAAACCATTTACCTCGCCATCTGGGACAAAGGCCTACTCAGGAAGTAGGGTCCCATGAAAGTCCCAACTGATAGGAGGAACAAGTACAAGTATTGCGATTTCCACAAGGAATGCTACAGCCTCCGCAATTAGATCGAAAGATTGGTAAGGGGAGGTCTACTGACAGAATTTCTACAACAGGTACGGGATAGCATCAAGGAGGGGAAACAGGTACAAAGTAGGATACAAGAGGCGGCAGATAGAAGGAGGGATGGGGAGAAGGATCTGATGCAGTAGATCCAGATGATTCATACCATTAATGGAGGCCTCACCTTGGATAGAACTTCCAACAATTCTAGGAAGAACAACACAAGAAACATTCCCAGACTCAATGCAGGTCATGAGATATTCAAGGTTAGTAGTGGGTCCTGAGATCCATCCCGCTCTCCCAAGATTGTCTTCACCGAGGAAGATGTCTACAATATAATCCAACCACATGACGATACTATGGTAATCTCGGTATAGATTGCTAACTACCGGGTTCACCGTGTCTTGACCGATATAGGAAGCAGCGTCGACATCTTATTTAAGGGAGTTCATGAGCAAATTAACTTGAATAATTCCTGCTACAACAGATGTACCTCTCTTTTGTATGGTTTCACAGGGGACTCTGTAATGTCCATCGGATACAAAATTCTATCAGTGATAGTCGGAGAAGCTCGACTTCAGCAGAATGTGATGACGAAATTCATCGTGGTGGATACGCCTTCTGCCTACAATGCCATTTAGGGTAGGCCCTTCCTCTCAGGGATTAGGGGGGTACAATCCGTCAATCACAACGTCCTAAAGTTTTCAGTTGGAACAGAAGTGGGAGAAGTAAGAGGGGACCAATAGGCAGCGCGCAATTGATATACGGTAACCACCAATCCCGCCGTGCTTGCCAGACAGTGCGCACACATGGCCAGTGAAGTAAACCCGGATACACCGAAACAATGTCCTTATGACATGGAAGATGGAGAGGTACCAGACATAGTCATAGAAGAGCAGGAGGATGAAGAGTGGGGTTGGACCAGTGGTCGTCCCACGGATCAATTAGAAGAAATACCCATCAGGGGAGAAGATCTCGCTAAGGTGGTGAAAGTTAGAGGGGGGTTGGATCCCGAAGTCAATGAGGACTTGATAAAGCTCCTAAGAGAATACAACAATATTTTTGCTTGGACCCATGAGGAAAGGCCCGGCATTCCTCTTAGCTTGGCCACTCATAGGCTGGCAATAGATGCAACCATCAGACTAGTGAAACAGAAACGAAGACACTTCAACGCAGAACGGAACGCCGCAGTCCAGGAAGAAGTGGACAAACTCCTAAAGGCCGGGTTCATCAGAGAATCCCGATATCCCGAATGGATCGCCAATGTGGTCATGGTAACCAAATCTAATGAAAAATGGTGAATGTGTGCAGACTACACCGATCTCAACCGAGCTTGCCTCAAAGATAGCTTCCCGCTGTCTAAGATCGACTAGCTCATCAATTCTACCGTGGGAAACAAGCTTCTAAGCTTTATGGATGCCTTCTCGGGATACAAAAAGATCATGATGCATCCCTCAGATCAAGACAAGACCAGCTTCATCACAAGGCAAGGCCTCTACTGCTATAAGGTAATGCCATTCAGACTTAAAAATGCAGGTCCTACATACCAGCGTATGGTGAATAAATTGTTCAAGCAGCATATAGGAAGATCTATGGAGGTGTACATAGATTACATGATTACAAAATCTTTGGAGGCCTGGCAACACCCAAAAGATTTATGCTAAACTTTTCAGGTAATTAGGAATAACCAGATGAGACTGAACCTCGCAAAGTGCGCTTTCGGTTTAGCGGCAGGAAAATTCCTAGGGTTCATGGTACGTGAAAGAGGAATCGAGGCCAATCCCGAGAAGATCAAGGCCATCCTAGACCTTAAGTCTCCCACAACGCTCAAACAGGCACAGGGATTGATAGGCCAAATAGTAGCATTGAACCGATTTATGTTCGGCTCCACCGGTAAGTGCCTCCCGTTCTTCAAGATTATCAAGCAGGGAAAGAAGCTAAAATGGGATGAACAAAGCGAGTTGGCTTTCCAAGCCTTGAAGGAATACTTGGCCAGTCCCCCTCTACTAGTCAAGCCCCTCACGGGAGAAGAGCTCCAACTTTACCTAGCCGTCTCTGAACCTGCCACTAGTGGGGCCCTAGTGAAAGAATGCAATGACCGAAAACAAAGACCGATGTACTATGTGAGTCGTGCTTTCACCAAGTCTGAATAAAATTATACCCTCTTAGAAAAGCTCGCCTATGCCGCAGTAACTACTGCCAGAAAGCTCCGACTCTATTTTCAGGCACACACTATCGTGGTAGTCACCGATTAGACCTTAAGATAATTTCTCTAGAGACCGGATGTATCAGGCAAGTTGGTTCAATGAGCCCTAGAGCTTACTCAATTTGACATCAAATACAGGCCAAGGTCCACGATCAAAGCACAGGCCTTAGCCGAATTTGTAATGGAGTTCAGTGCAAATCCGCACCAAATTACCAAGCCCGACCCCAGTTCGAAAACTGGCTTGAAGACAACAAGACCTAGATTTTATACACAGATGGGGCATCAAGTCAATCAGGATGCAGAGCAAGAATAGTTGTGATAGACCCAGAAAGGGTTGAATGCAGTCATTGCTTCAGGTTTTAGTTCATGGCTACTAATAATGAAGCAGAATATGAACCCTTACTAGCAGGAATGAGAGTAGCTGAAGCCTTAGGGGCCGATTTCCTCCTAGTCAAGAGTGATTCCTAATTGGTGGTCAACCAGGTGTTGGGGCTGTATTAGGCAGAAGGTGACAATATGGTAACATATCTGGCTAAAGTCCGAGAAGCTATGTCGGGATTCAAAGGCATGAGGATGGAACAGATACCCTGAGAGAAAAATCACCAAGCAGATGTTCTAGCATAGATCGCAGTAGGTGAGGGTCATACTTTACCAAGGGGGTACCCCTCCAATTGATACCCTGTTCCAGCATAGCCAGGGGAGTGAAGATCCTACCAGTCAACTGATTCCTTTGTTGGATGGATCCAATAGCGGACTACCTCCTAAGTGACACTCTCCCTACAGATCCAGATCAAGCACGCAAGTTGAAGAGAATTGCTACCAGTGTACTGCCTTGTAGACGGATACCTTTACCGCAAAGGAAAATCCTTCCCCCTACTTAGATGGCTTTACCCAGATGATGCTACCTGGGCATTTAACGAGGTACATTGAGGGGACTGTGGTAATCATGTAGCAGGCGAGACACTAGCCTACCAAATACTTAGAATGGGCTAATTCTGACCAACTATACATCAAGATGCAAAACAGTTCGCACAATCATACAAGGCTTGCCAGAAGACAGCAAACCTCTATCACCTCCCCCCTGGAAAGCCTCTCCTCGATCAGTACACCTTATCCCTTTGCTATTTAGGGACTAGATCTAATCAGCCCGCTTCCTACGGCACCCGGCCAGGCTAAACATGTAGTAGTAGCAATAGACTACTTGAACCGTTGGGTGGCAGCTAAGGCACTTGTCAAGATAACTTAAGAAAAGACCACCAGTTTTGTCAAAAAGAATATTGTTTACCGCTTCGGTACCCCGATGGCCATCAAAACTGATCTCGGAAAGCAATTTGATAACGCCAACTTCAGAGAATTCTATGAAGATCGAAACATTGATCTCTGATTTGCATCAGTGGCACACCCTCAGACTAATAGGTTGGTAGAAGCTACCAATAAGACAATTAAGAAGCTCCTAAAGAAAAAGCTCCAATAGAAGAAAAGGTTATGGGTTGAAGAATTACCTAATGTGCTATAGGCGTACTGGATAACCAGGAGAACTGCAACAGGGGAAACCCCTTACTCATTGGTATTCTGAACTGAAGCAGTCTTGCCCATCGAACACATGCTTATCTCTTTCCGGGTTCAAAACTATGAACCAGAAGATAATGAGGCTAAGTTAAGAGCCAATCTAGACCTACTCGAGGAGAAACAAAGCAAGATCGCAGAAAGAGTAACAGTGTACCAGAGTAAGATAGCCCGACACTTCAATAACAGAGTGAGGATCTGCCATTTCAAAGAAGGAGACTTGGTCCTTAGAAAGGTAACCTAGAGCACACGGAAAAGGTCCGACGAGGTACTAGCCCCTAACTGGGAAGGCCCTTACCTGATTAAAGCAATGCTTTGGGGTGGCGCCTATAAGGTGAAAGACCTGGAGGGATACCCGGTGGATCACATATGGAATGCTGATCACCTTAGAAAATTCTACCCTTATGAATACAATTTATATGGCTGGAATACACACCCCGATTTTATATTGTACTATTTGAAAAGTTCAATAAAGTCAGTTATCTCTCCTATATGATTCCCCAATGATCACTCTGTAAGCTCCCCTACATAATACTTTTATAACTCATCTTGCCGCCTTGGTCGAGGTATACCCTCCTTCGAGAAGCCTGGTGCTAAAAGTGGCCTTAGTTGCCTACCAGGATAGATAATTTTCGCCTTACTGAATCGCCTCAAGACCAGGAAAGAGCCTTATGGTGCTCCTGCTGCCTTGGTCGGGGTATACCCTCCTCCGAGAATCATGGGGCTAAAGTGGCCTAAGTTGCCTACCAGGATAGATAATTTTCGCCATTACTGAATCGCCTCGAGACTAGGAAATAGCCTTATGGTGCTCCTGCTGCCTTGGTCGGGGAATACCCTCATCCAAGAAGATTCTGATATATCAGACTGTAGACCTGGACTCGTGGCCTTAGTTGCTCGCCGTATCCTCAAGACCAGGAAATAGCCCTATGGCACTTCTACTGCCTTGGTCGGGGTATACCCTCATTCAAGAAGGATCTGATACACCAGACTAAGGATTCGGACTCGCGACCTTAGTTGCCCGCTGCATCCTCAAGACTAGGAAATAGCCTCAAAGCGCTCCTGCTGCCTTAGCCGGGGTATACCCTCCGCTAGGAAGCCAGGTGCTAAAGTGGCCGAAGTTGCCTACCAGAACAGACCATCAGAAAGATTGGGATAGCTTTTCGAGATACTCGATTCCTTACTTCTCCATCTCTTCAAGAAGAAATAACATTAGGGCATTCAAGCAACCTCTGTCGGGGTATACCCACCTCCGAAAAGCCTGATGCTAAAGCAGTATCAATTGCCTATGAGGACAGAATCTCATAAGAAATAGGATACCTTACCAAGATACCTGATGGCTTGCTTCTTCTAAAGACACTTATAGCTGAAGCAGGTTTGATTATCAATCGGGATATCCAGAACCTCAAACTATTACATACACTTTAAAAAACCAGTAAAAAATGGGGCGTGTTCGCCTGTTACAATCACAAGGTAAAAAATTGTTATATGGCTATCAAGTATCCCAATCAAGGAGCTGGTCTCCAAATTTAGTTCCATTCATTTACAAATACGAAAGCGTCAAGATTTCTCCTAAGTCAAGATTTTTCCTCAGTACATATTTTTCTAAGTTAATCTCTTTCTAAATCAGAAGAGCAAGCAAGATACAATTTGTTCCAACAAATAAAGATCTTTTATTGGACTGACGGGGTGCCTAACTCCCTTTTTAAGGCTATAAAAAAATACATGAAAGACAAGTCAAGTGTTCTCCTCCTCCTCCAAGTTTTCTCCCTAACTGGCTTCTCCTTCCCTGAACACCTCAGTCGCAGTATTAGGCTGGGTCTCCTCGATTATTGGAACCATAGATCGAGCTGAAGCATTTTCCTCTCCCCCGGCTACCAAAATACTCTTGTCCGCCTCAACTTCTGGAACCTCGGTTGCAGCTACATCTTCTTCTTCCTCCTCGTCCACTAGAATAACCTCTGAAGAAGGCACGAGGTCCTATGTTTGTCCTTCATGAGTAGAGGGAGGGTCATTCTGATCACCCGCAAGCTAGGCAGCCTTCGCCATGATTTGTTCTCGGTCCCAGTTCAAGGCCGCCTAAAGATCAAATGGAGGAGGCAAAGCCGTGGCCACCTCATAGCAGGCAGTGAAATACCCATCTTCAAAGGAATGACCTTCATAGGACTCCAAGTTCTGCACTCTCTCCCTTAAAAGACGGTTTTCATCCTGCAGCAGCCTCTTCTCCCTCTTCAGGCATTCCATCTTCTCACATCGACGCAGGGACTAGACTGCCTCGGTATCCAATAAGTGCAGATATCGTTGGGCCTCTACTATGGTAGCTTGCCTACCATCTTCAGTTGCTTTAGCAGTTGGGAGTAGAGGGGCCATGCTCTGCTGGGCTTGAGCCAGCTCTTATTAGGTATCCTCTAGCTTGGCCTGAAGCCCTATGTAGGCTTCCTTCAGATTCAGCAGCTGTTTCTCCATGGCCAAAGCAAATTTAAAACCTTGCGAGAAGAAGAAGAGTTTGTACCAGTAGAAAAGAAAGGAGAGTAACAAGAGGAAAGTAGTAGAATGCTACCTCAGCCAATACATAAGCCCCTTTGAACGCCAACATTTCAATAGGAAGCTTCGCTATGATCATTAAGCTCCCTTTAGGGTATGATGCTCTGAACCGAGATACCACCTCATCGTGGGTAGCACATCCTGACCCCGATTCCGAAGGAACATCAGCGGCAAGATAAGAGATAGGAGCAGCTTCCTTCTCTAAAATTCCAAGCTTCTCCCTGGAAGGCAATACTGCTAGAGGAGGATTAGGAGGAGTGCCCAGAGTAGGAGAAGCAACAACCTTTCTAGTCTTCCTTGGAGATTGTTCTAACGAGCCTCAGGTTTTGGTAGCTCGAGCTAGCATTGACCTTATGGATTGGTGTCCCGTGGCACAAGTAGAGGGATGAGTATAAGTCTTGACAAGCAATCCCGTAGGAGCAGAAAGAGGTGAAGGGATCTTGGCAGAAGGTTTAGCAAAAGTAGAAAGAGGGATAAGTACCGCGTTAGGCTGAGTAGTTATGACCTGGGCAGTATTAGAAGGAGAATGAGGAAGAGATAGAATAGGAGAAATAGAAGGAGGCAAATCCACACCTCCTGCCCATGTCCTAGAAGAAGTAGGAGAACAGGTCACCAGTGGGGTAGCAGAAACTGTTAAAAAAAAGATAACATAGTAAGAAAAGAAGAGTAAAAAATGCACATACATAAACAAAGAAGACAGATGAAATTTTTATACTTGGAAGGTCGAAAGAGGTCCTCCTAGACTTCTCCAGCCGGGATTCTAGAGAAAGCACCCCCTCCGCCCATTTGTCTTTAGTTGTGAACTGGGTTGGGACAGGGTACTCAAATTCCCCAATATAGGTCGTATTCCCCATTCTCCCTTTACAATGAACCACTCTTCCTTCCATGGTGGAACATATTTCACATTCGCACCAGGAACGATGAACTACATCTCATTGGATGCCCTCAAATAGAACTGACCCTGTGGTACTAAGTTCGCTATCTGGAATAAATAGCGGAGCTCGTCAAAGCCCGGCTCCCTATCTATGTTGTCTCTCATACACTGCTCCTGCCAGGGCATTAAGAAGCCCGTCAGATGCTTTTAGAAACCCGATGAGATCTGGAGGGGTGCCAGTTTAAGGGAGACCAAAGCCGAGTGAAGAGTCGGATGGAGAAAGAGCTGAACTTTGCTTTTAAAAGTCATTTTGTGGATAAGAAGGACATCTTACGACGAGGTGTAGACATCATATCCTCGATGAGGAATGAAGAGATCGATGTTGTCTAGGATCCGATACTCCTCCTGTAGCTTAGCTAGGATTTCCACCGTGCACACAAAATTCGGAATGATACGCCAATCATGAAAAGAGGCTAAAAAACCGGTATGCACCCCGGTCAAGGTAACGATTGGTGCACCACTAGCCTCCTCTACATCGCCAACGATCCCAGTGTCTTCTTCTTCGGTGAGGTGGACTAGGTCCTCTGACCTATTATGGAAACCCAACCCGATTCTTAGGTTCCTTGTAGAACAACTGCATAACGGCGTTTGTTCATCGTCGGAATCATCCACCTCATCTAGCCTTTAACCTCTCTTTTTCCCCCTCAGTATTAAAGAACCAGCCTCTAGTCCCCCCTCAAGAAGATCATCAAGACTATCAGGTGAATGAGGCAAATCTAGACGAGGTTTAGAGGAAGTGGGAAGAAGTCCTAGGGAAGGAGTTGGAAGTTTTGAAGGGGATGTCATTGAAGAAGGAAAAAGAAAGCTTGACAAATCGCTGATAAGAAGAGGAAAGAAAGGAAAGGCTAGGGTTTTCTCTGCTTTTGAATTTGAAAGTAATGAGGAAAGATAGCAAGAATTTTGGGTTACTTATAGATAGAGACAGTCGGTTACGCATAAGGAAACCGGAATTGATGAGGAGTTGATGACCGGCAATGTGCTTGGAAAACGTGCCAATAGCTATTTGGCAATAATCATGCCAAAACGGCTCGTTTTTGAAATCCGTAAGCCTATCACCATCTGACAAGTGGCTAAAACAAATGATTACCAGCGTATCTAGGAGGGATTTCCATCCCGGCTATGATACCTAACCAAACAACTGACAGATGAGGTGGAAAATCCTTCAAGTAAAAATAGAATACTGACTCCTAGGGCCATAGAAGCGGATACCCGGATACCTGTGTTTGACAGACTGTGACCGCCATTACCAACTCCAATTAATCTAGACCATCACGGGCCCGGTTTGGTGGAGTCAACAGTCGAGATACCTCAAAGGAGGAACTAGTCTGTAGCCAGAGTGGAGGTTCAGGCAAGAGATCCACACCTCGATGCTGAAGGGAGTACCAGATCTAGAAGGAGTCATAGACAAAAACGCCGCCTTAGAGAATAGCGAAATGAGACAACCGCTAAATTGAAGACCTTAGATGATGAGATTTTCGGAAGCCCGATCTGGAATTAAAAGACCCAAATGTCTCGAAGATCAAATGGCAAGAATGGCGAAAAAGCTGGCAGAGTTGAAGAAAAGAAAGCACTAAAGAACCCGGAAGAACCCTTAGGGGAGATGAATGCACCATTCTCTAGGAGAGTTAGAGAAGCTGAGTTACCCCATAAATTCAAGATGCCTGCTGCGAAGTACTTAGGATTCGAAGATCCTGTGAGTAACCTCGAGAGTTTTGTACACCAGATGGAGATTCAGAATGCTACCCGGTCAGCAATATGCAAGATGTTCCTTTCAACCCTAACAGACTGTGCCAAGACGTGGTTCAAAAAGTTGCCAGCAGGTAGTGTTAATTCCTTTACTAAGCTTACCACAAGTTTTTGTGCTCAGTTTCAGGGGATCAAGCATCGTCCTAAGGATTCCGTCTTGCTCCAGTATGTGATCTAAGAGCAGGGTGAATCATTGAAGTCATATGTAGAGAAATATCACAAGGAGCTTATCCAAATGGGGGTCTTTGATGAAAAGGAAACCTTTGCTAACTTCCAGAGGAACCTGTGGGTTGGAAGACTCTTTCGATCTGTTGCCAAGCATGCCCCGGAGACCTACTAGGAAGCTTATGACGGGGCTTTGGAATAGGTGGATATAGATGAACAACTCCGGATTAAGGTCGAGCATGATGAAGCCCGATCAACGCCCGAACCGGTCAATTTATCGACTACCTGCTATCCTACCATACCGAAAGCAGTATCCAGCTAGAAGGAAACCTCCTCAAGCGACCCATCTTTTTAGGAAAGTAGCCCGAGTAGATAGAGAGGAAGAGAGGTACAACCATTACAGTCCTCTCAATTCCTCGCGAGAGACCATATACCTTACCATCCGTGACAAGGGTCTCCTCAGAAAACCCGGTCCTATGAAAACTCCAGCTGACAGAAGTAATCACTACAAATATTGTGACTTCCACGAAGATGTGGGGCATAACACATCGGAGTGTTATAGCCTCCGCAACCAGATTGAAGCATTGGTAAGAGGAAATCTTTTGGTTGAATTTTCGCAATAGGTGCGAGATGGAATTGAGGAAGGAAGATAAGTACACAGCGAGATGAAAGAGGCTACAGAGAGAAGGAGAGATGGGGAGAAAGATCTAACGCAACAGGTCTAGGTGATCTATACCCTCAGTGGAGGGCCCACCCTGGCCGAAACATCCAAAAATTCCAAAAAGAACCATGCCAGAAAGATTCACAAATTCTTAACCAATAATGAGGTACTCAAAGTCAATGGGGCACCTCGAGACTTGTCTTGTGCCACCCGGATCTTCACTGAGGAAGATATCTACAACTTGGTGCAACCATATGATAATCCCATGGTAATCTCGGTAAAGATCTCCAATTGCCGGGTTCATCGCAACCTCACTGATACTGGGAGCAGTGTCGACATACTGGTCAAGGGAGCTCATGAACAATTTAACCTGAAGAACTCATGTTACAACAGCTGTACCTCATATTTATACGGATTCACTGGGGACTCAGTCATACCGATGGGATCCAAAATCCTGCCAGTGATAGTTGGAGAAGCTCCACTTCAACAGAATATAATGACAGAGTTTGTCGTGATAGATACACCATTTGCCTACAACGCGATTCTGAGAAGGCCTTTCCTATCAGGGATTAGGGGTGTGCTATCCATTTACCAAAGTGTACTGAAGTTTCCAGTAGGGACATAAGTAGAAGAGGTTAGAGGAGATCAGTAGGCAGCCTGCAATTGTTACGCCGTGTCAGCCAATCCAGTTGCACTCGCTAAGCAATGTGAATATGTGACTAGTGAACCAGGCTAGGTTGCACAAGAGCGGGATCATTAAGACCTAGAATAAGGAGAGGTACCAGATGTGATGATAGAGGAGGCAGAAGTTGAGGAAAAGGATCGACTGGTGGCTACCCAACTGAGCAGTTGGAAGAAATACCAGTCAGGAAAAGGGATCCAACCAAGGTTGTGAGGATAGGCGGTGCATTAGATCAGGAAGTGAGAAAAGGTCTGATAGGACTTCTTGTAGAATATAACGATATCTTTGCCTGGAGTCATGATAAAATGCCAGGTATCCCCCTCAACCTAGTTACTCATAGGCTAGCCGTGGACACAACCTTCAAACATGTTAAACAGAGAGAAGGCATTTCAATGCTGAGCGGAATGGCGTAGTACAGGAATAGGTGGAAAAGCTTTTCAAAGCTAGATTCATCAGAGAGCCCCGTTACCCCGAAAGGATCGCCAACGTGGTTATAGTAACCAAAACCAATGGGAAGTTGCGTATGTGTGTGGACTATACTGATCTCAATCGGGTTTGCCTGAATGATAGCTTTCTCCTACCTAAAATAGATAAATTGATTGATTCAACGGCAGGCAAAAAGCTTTTGAGTTGAGGTACAATCAGATCATGATACACCCCGCAGATCAGGACAAAACCAGCTACAGCACTGCACAGGGTCTCTACTGATATAAGGTGATGTTGTTCAGACTCAAAAAAGCTAGAGCAACCTACCAGCGCCTGGTGAAAAATCTATTCAAGTGACAGATAGGGAAGTCAATGGAAGTGTACATAGACGAATTGATTACTAAGTCTCAGACAGCAGATCAACATCCAGAGGATTTATGCTAGACCTTCCGGGTAATAAGAGAGAACCAGATGAGGTTGAATCCAGCCAAGTGCTCTCTTGGAGTAGTAGTAGGAAAGTTTCTTGGTTTCATGGTACACAAGAGGGGAATCAAGGCTAATCCCAAAAAGATCAAGGCCATCATGGATCTTGAATCCCCTACTACCCTACAACAAGCCCAATGGTTGACTGGCAAAATTACGGCCTTGAACCGTTTCATATTCCGCTCTACTAACAAGTGTTTACCTTTCTTTAAAATTATTAAGCAGGGTAAGAAGATGAAGTGGAACCAGAAGGGTGAGCAAGCATTCCAGTCGTTGAAGAAGTACATAGTTAGCCCGCCTTTGTTAGTAAATCCTCTACTCGGGGAAGAACTGCAACTCTATTTAGCAGTATCATAAACCGCTACTAGTGAAGCCCTAGTGAAGAAATGTGGCGACGGGGTACAGAGGCCAATTTACTATTTGAGCCATGCTTTAACCAAGTCTGAGAAGAATTATACCCCTTTGGAAAAGCTCACCTATGCACTGGTGATTACAGCCATCAAGCTCTGACCATACTTTCAAGCTCACACAATTACGGTAGTAATAGATCAACCACTTCGGCAATTCCTCCAAAGACTAGACGTATCGGGTAGATTGGTCTTGTGGGCTTTAAAGCTCACTTAATATCACATAAAGTACAAGGCAAGAATGGCAATCAAGGCTTAGGCCTTAGTTGACTTTATGGAAGAATTCAGCACGACTCTGAATTCGGATACAATTGAGATGCCAAGCCCGGACCTAGAATCCCAAGAATAGCCTACCAGGCGTAGGATCTAGGTACTGTACACAGATGGAGCATCAAGTCAAGCCAGATGTGGAACCGGAATCATCCTTACTAATCCTTATGGCATTGAGTGCAGCCACTGTTTTAGGTTTGAATTTAAAGCCATAAACAATGAGGCAGAGTATGAGGCGCTATTAGTAAGAATGAAGGTGGCAGAAGAGTTAGGGGCTGATTTCCTTTTAATTAAAAGCGACTCACAGCTCATGGTCAATCAAGTGTCTAGCATTTACTAGGCAAAGGGAGACAACATGATAGCTTACCTCAAAAAGGTCCAAGAAGCAACAACAAGATTCAAAGATGTGAAGATGGAACAAATCCCTCGAGAGAAGAATCACCGAACGGATGTTCTGGCCAAGATTGCCACAACAAGAGGACAGGCACTACCCAGAAGAGTACCCTTCTAACTGAGACTCCAATCCAGTATAGTTAGAGGGGTGGAAGTATCTCTAGTAAGTCGCTTGCAATGCTGGATGGATCCCATAACAGAATACCTCTAGAATGAGATCCTGCCTGTAGACCCGAATCAAGCACCCAAGCTCAAAAGGATCGCGACTAGGTACTGCCAGGTGGAAGGACGCCTCTATGGTAAAGGAAATCCCTCCCTTTACAGAGGTGTCTGCATCCCGATGATGCCCAGTGGGCTTTAAACGAGGTACATGCAAGGTGAAACAAATTAACGGTGTGTGTCTAATGTTAATCTAGAGGGGGCGTGAATAGATTTTAAACGATTTTACCAATTTTCACGATTAGTCAATATTCATAAAAATACCCCAACTAGTCAATATAACCAAATGTAATATGGTGCGGAAATATAAACAACACTGAAAGTATACGTAAAAACCCAACAACTAGAAAAAACCACGGGCTGTTATGTGCGCCACACACGACCTCGAATCCACTAATTGCGATAACGTATACAACCTAATCCCGGTTTAACAGCCTAATCCTGGCCAATACCCCGCTACCACTATTCGCAAGCCTTTAAAAGTTGATCTAGTCCAATTGCTTGTGATATAAGCTACCTAATCCCGATAGCAACACAAGACTTACTTCTCTAAGAAGAGATTATAACCCTAAGTGAATATATGATGATATTCAAGGAGCAAATAAAGCTAGGTAACCTTAGATGCTTATCTAGGATGATGAATTAATAATTAATACAATACTAGATATCAATAGCTTAATGACATGTTCATAAAGCTTAGCTAAACATAGATTAAACAACCTAGATAACTATTGTTAACCGCTAAAAATGGCAGAGGGATCAAGGAAGAATTTTCCATCCCGAGTCTAAGCTAGTATCCAGTATCCCGTTACGAGGATAGCTAGTGCCCCGATACACAGGTGCGCCAGGACCACATCTCCAAAGACTCAGGCTACACAAAATATCTCGGTACTACTCCGTCTTGATACCCCGCTACAAGGAACCTAGGCATACTATCACCACGAACCAGTAAGTCTAAACCTCCTGGATCCTTTCCAGAATCAGCTGGTTGAGTGGTTAAAGCTCCAGAAAAAATAAATGACCAAGGCATTCTAGATGACAAGTTTAGAGGTATGTTGAAACGCTGTCGTTCAATCAATATAGGGTTGGATTCCTTCCCGCCTCTGAGAAACCTATTTGAAAATAAAGTCAACTTTCTTAGAGATCTACCAAAAAAATGAGGGATCATTCGAAACACAAGAGGAAGGCAGAGATATTCTCGGAGATGACCGGTTAATACTCCGAAAATCTCTAGGTTAAGAAACAGAATGAAGAAGAGTGCATAGAAGGGTGGAGTACTATATATATAGTAGATCGTTCTACGCCAAAGGAGGAGAGATTTTCTACTTATCAACAGGCATGAGAGTGCCACCACAAATAGTTCAGTTTTTCTGTCCATAGTCTAAGAGGGCTTGTATTGAGATTTGTACTGGTAACGATTTTCAATAAAAGAGATGGATGAACACTTTAATTATTGAGAATATTGTCTTCTTTCTATCTATTGTAACCATCATACCATATCCATTTCACCGAATAAACCTCCTAAGGTATCGAACTAATTGATACCACTCCGATTAGGATCCATCGAGATCTTGGTCCTTCAAAGTTTTTAATTGGAGTTTTCACCCCAGTGACAATTTTGGGTTAACATTTTTGGCGCTGTCTATAAGAACAACGAAGCCTTCCCGACCATTATAGAGAAATCAGCCTATTCTTGCCTAGATGTTCTTCATGAGACTCAGATCCTCGCAAGCTAATCCCAATCCATCGGGACCCTAGTCCCTCACCTCCACCTAGAGAGTTCAAAGGCAGGGAAGAGAATCAAGGAACAACAATCTGGCACCAATCCCTCCACCCAACATGGGGTCCATGCCCTAAGATCCAGCTGTGTAGGAGATTAATCGGACTGCCCTGGAGTAGCAAGCAGCGGCCTATGCAGATGTTATCTGCCTTTGGATGATCACCTAAGGGATACCCTTCGAGGTGGCCAGGGCCACAGGACCGGATACACGGATACCTGTGTTTGAAAAACCGGGACCATCATTACCAACTCCGATCAATCTAGAGGATCCTATACCTCGTTTGGTGAAGTCAGAGATCGATATACCCCATAGGAGGAACCAGCTGGTAATCAAAGCAGAGGCAAAAGCAAGAGATCAGCTCCTTAATGCCAAAGAGAGTATTGGAGAAGTAGTCCTAAGCAGAAACACCGACATAGAGAACGGCTAAAGGAACTAACCACCAGATCAGAGACATTGAATGATGAGAGTTCAGAATCCCGATCTGGGAGTAAAAACCCAAACGCCATGAGGATCAAATGGCAAGAATGGCGAAAGAGTTAGCAGTGCTGAAGAAAGGAAAGCACCAGGGAATCCAGAAAAACCTCTTAGGGGAGATGAATGCACCTTTTTCTAAGAGAGTTAGAGAAGCTGAGTTACCCCCCAAATTCAAGATGCCAGTCGAGAAGTACTCGAGTTCCGAAGATTCAGTTAGTCACCTAGAGAGATCTGTACATCAAATGGAAATTCAAAATGCTACCCGGTCAGCAATGTGCAAAATATTCCCTTCAACCCTAACAGACTGTGCCAAGACGTGGTTCAAAAAATTGCTAGCATGTAGTGTTGATTCCTTTACTAAGCTTTCTATGGCTTTTTGTGCTCAGTTTCAAGGGATTAAGCCTCGTCCCAAAGACCCTGTCTTGCTCCAGTTTGCGATCCAAAAGCGGGGTGAATTGTTGAAGTCGTACGTCGAGTAGTATCACAAGGAAATACTTTATCTATAGCCGTCAGTAGATAAAAGTATTTTCATTATCAGGACAATCGGAGAGTCTATCTTAATCATGAGATAAATGATGGACTTATGGTTGCATGTGATATCATTTGAGTTATCAATGAGTACGATTATATCGCATAGTCTATCATCGATAGTTTGGTGATATTCATTTGTTAATCGATAGAGGACTTCATTTATAGATATGGACATCATGGCTCCATTTAATTAAATGAGAGTATAATATCATCATATGGATGTTTTGATGTAATTGGTTATTAAATCTCAAGGTTGAGTTTTCGATAGTGTCTATTGAAAACATGGCTTCTGGACAAGTCAAAATATCCAAGTTCAAAACGTGGTCATATGAGTAAATATGGTAACTTGGAGAGTTATAGGCGGTCTATGAACTCTTGGCGATTACTGATATTAATCACGAGGATACACTATCTCCAATATGATTGTCTAGGGTATGAATGAGGAGCATCTTCCTTTTCTATCTTTATTTAAGAGTTCAGTTTTAGCTCTTTAGTGGAATGAGTTAAAATTAATGGATCGGACCTAAGTGAATCATTTGTTGATTGTGATTAAGTTATGTCTATTGAAGCTTAAATTTAGATGGCCCGCCAAGATCTCCAATCCTCACGGACTTGCATGGATCATTTGATATATTCTACCGGACCAATTTAAGGGTCCATCTAGAATTGCATTTAATATATTAAGAATATAATTTGCACATTATTTAAGTAATGGGCTGCTCAATTATATTAATATATTAATGAAAGACATGTGAGCTTGTTTCTTTTAGTAAGAATGGGTCTGGTTCACATGTGGGTTTTTTATTTATAGTCCAATGGATTAAATGAAATAAGAAAATAATATTTTGGCCCATTTAGTCTAAATGGGGCGGCAAGGGTTAGTTTAACCTAATATATTATTTTGTTTCATTGTTTTAATTAAATAAGAATTAATTAATTTATTAATTAATTGTTTAATTAAAAAAACAAATCTTTTCTAATCAGGAAATATATTTCCTAAAAGTAAAATGAAAAGACTTGTTTGATAAGGAAATAAATAATTAGTTTTATTTATTTAATCAAATAAGAAGTCTTTTTTTATTTAGTCAAAATATAAGAATAAAAGATCTATGAGTTGGATTAGGGTTTGATGTCTTAAAAACTAGATTGAAATTAGGGTGCAACATAAGCCTATGGTGGGCATGTGATTTCTGCAACCCTAGTTATTTCTAGGTTAGGATTTCGGCAACCCTAATAATAATAGAAAAGAAGAAGCAAACTTAGGCCACCTATGTATTGACAAGTATAGAATTCGGCCACAAAAAAAAAAAAAAAAAAAAAATATTGATATTGGTTCATGATACAAATTTCTTCTTCTTCTCAATTCATAGAAAGCTTTTTATTCTACTAAAACAAAAAGGAGTGTTAGATTATTTTTTGATAGTATACTATTTGCTTATTCATCAATAAGCTTGTGTATACGATATCGATCTAGGTTCACGCGAGTTTCGATCATTAGATTGAGAACTCAAAAGTGACCGGAATAATCTTAGTCATTCTTTTGATTGTTTTTGTGACTAACAAAGAAAAGAAAAGTTTGTTTTGTCCATTCACAGGTTTGCAATTCAAAGAAAAGGGAGACCACGCTCCTAGGTGATCCACGTTCGTGCTAGGATTGAAGATCTTGCGGATTACCATCGACGTAAGTCAATCGGATCACGCGACAAAAGGTATTCTAATTTTTGTTATTGTATATGTATGTTTATTTAATTAAAGGGTTTAAGGTTCATAAAGGAAAATTTTTTAAAAGTCACTAAATCTAATTTTTTAGTATCGCTTCCGCTGCGTGTACTTCTTTGTTATTTTTCCCAACAGAAGCCCGATCAACCTCGCACCATAAGAAGGAGGCCCAGAAGCCTACACCAACTAAAATGTTTCAACCAGAATGACGCCTCTTAACTGGTCAACATATCGACCGCCTCTTATCCTGACCTACCGGGAGCGGTATCCAGCCAGAACGATGCCACCTCTCGCGACCCTATCTTAGAGGGAAGTAGACCGAGTAGATGGAAGGGAAGAGGGATATATCTCGCAATCCTCGACAAGGGTCTCCTCAGAAAGCCTGGTCCTATGAAAGCTTCGGCTGATAGAAGAAATCAATATAAATATTTTGACTTCCACGAAGATATGGGTCATAACACATCGGAATGTTATAGCCTCCGTAACTAGATTGAAGCATTGGTAAAAGGATGTCTTTTGGTTGAATTTTTACAACAGGTGCGGATCGGATTAAGGAAGGAAGGTAGGTACAGAACAAGATGAAGGAGGTTGCGGAAAGAATGAGAGATAGGAAGAAAGATTTAATGCAACAGATCCATGTGATCCATACCATAAGTGGAGGGCCCACCCTGGCCGGAACTTCCAATAATTCCAGAAAAAACCATGCCAGGAAGATTCCCCTATTCTCAATGAGTAATGAGATACTCAAAGTCAATGGGGGACCTCAAGACATGTCTCGTGCCACCCGATTCGTCTTCACTGAGGAAGATATCTACAACACGGTGCAACCACATGATGACCCCATGGTAATTTCAGTACAGATAGCCAATTGTCGGGTTCATCGTGTCCTTATTGATACTAGAAGAATTGTTGACATACTGTTCAAGGGAGCTCATGAGCAACTCAACCTGAAGAACTCATGTTACAACAGCTGCACCTCACCTTTGTATGGATTCATAGAGGACTCAGTCATACCGATGGGATCAAAAGTCCCACCAGTAATAGTTGGAGAAGCTCTATTTCAACAAATTATAATGATAGAGTTCATCGTGGTAGATACACCGTCTGCCTATAATGCGATTCTAGGAAGGCGTTTCTTGTCAGGGATTAGTGGTGTGCTATCCATTTACCACAATGTCCTGAAGTTTCCAGTAGGGACAGCAGTAGGAGAAGTCAGAGGAGATTATCAGGTAGCCCGCATTTGTAACGCAGTGTTAGCCAATCCAGCTGCACTCTCTAAACAATATATACACGTCACCAGTGAACCGGGCTAGGTCGCACATAAGCAAGATCACTACAACCTGGAGGACGGAGAGGTGCCAGATGTGATGATAGTAGAAACAGAAGTTGAAGAACAGGGATGGACTGTTGGCCACCCCGTTGAACAGTTGGAAGAAATACCAGTCAGGATAGGGTATCCAACTAAGGTTGTGAAGATAGGTGGCGCGTTGGATCAGGAAGTTAGGAGAAGACTGATAGGACTCCTTGAAGAACAAAACGACATATTTGCATAGAGTCATGATAAAATGCTAGGTATTCCCCTCAACCTAGTTACTCACAGGTTAGTAATGGACGTGACCTTCAAACCGGTCAAACAGAAGAGGAGGCATTTCAAAGCTAAGCGAAATGTCGTAGTCTAGGAAGAGGTGGATAAGCTTGTTAAAGCCAAGTTCATAAGAGAGTCTCTTTACCCTGAATGGATCGCTAACGTGGTTATGGTGACCAAAGCCAACGGGAAGTGGTGTATGTGCGTGGACTACACTGATCTCAACTACGCTTGCCTAAAGGATAGTTTCCCCCTCCCTAAAATAGATCAATTGATTGATTCCACGGCAGGCAACAAGATTTTGAGTTTCATGGATGCATTCTCGGGGTATAACTAGATCATAAAACACCTAGCAGATCCAGACAAAACTAGCTTCAGCACCGTATAGGGTCTCTACTACTATAAAGTGATGTCGTTCTGGCTCAAAAACGCTGGAGTAACCAACCAGTGCCTAGTGAACAATCTATTCAAGCAACAGATAGGGAAGTCCATGGAAGTGTACGTAGACGACATGATTATTAAGTCTTAAGCAGCAAATCAGCACCCAGAGGATCTACGCCATACCTTCCAAGTAATAAGGGAGAACTATATGAGGTTTAATCCAGCCAAGTGCGCCTTTAGAGTAGCAGCAGGAAAATTTATTGGTTTCATGGTACACGAGAGGGGAACCGAGGCTAATCCCAAAAAGATCAAGGCCATCATGGGTCTAGAATCTCTTGCCACTCTTCAACAAGCCCAAGGGTTGACTGGTAGAATCATGGCCTTAAACCATTTCATATCCCGATCTATTGACGTGTGTTTACCTTTCTTTAAAATCATTAAGCAGGGTACGAAGATTAAGTGGGATAAAGAGGGTGAGCAAGCATTCCAGTCATTGAAAACATACCTAGCTAGCCCACCTTTGCTAGTAAAGCCCGTACCTGGGGAAGAACTGTAACTCTATTTAGCAGTATCGAAAACCGCTACCAGTGGAGCCTTAGTAAAGGAATGTGGAGACGGGGTCCAGAGGCTGATTTACTATATGAGCCGTGCTTTAACCAAGTCTGAGAAAAATTATATCCCTTTGGAAAAACTCGCCTATGCACTCGTAACTATAGCTAGAAAGCTCCAACCATACTTTCAGGCTCACACAATCGCGGTAATAACAGTCCAACCACTCAGGCAATTCTTCCAAAGGCCAAAAGTATTGGGCAGGTTGGTCTTATGGGCTTTAGAACTCACTCACTCAATATGACATAAGGTACAAGGTAAGAATGGCAATTAAGGCTCAGGCCTTAGCCGACTTTGTGGCAGAATTCAGCACAACTCCAAATAAAGATACAACTGAGATACCAAGCCCGGACCCTTAATCCCAAGAGTGGCTCACTGGTTGTAGGATCTGGGTACTGCACAATGATGGAGCATCAAATTAAGCTGGATGTGGAGCCGAAATCATCCTTACTGATACTGACGGCATTGAGTGCAGCCACTGTTTCAGATTCGAATTTAAAGCCACCAACAATGAGGCAGAGTATAAGGCGCTATTAGCAGGTGTTGATGGAAAATTATCACTAGGGTGAATCTCCAAATAACAACATTAAGAACTAAGATAGAGATAGATCCTGGTCGGAGGGGTATCACGTAGTTCGATACCAACAAGATTTTTGTCAAACAAAACTAAAACTTATCCAAGAAAAGATTAACATGTACGAATTTATTGATAATAACATGGATACAACTGATGAAATTTGGGCTATGGCGATATATGGCGGTATTCAAGGTTTTTGTTAGGTGATGGAGATGGCATGCTCATGCCTATCGATAATTAGAACTGAAGACGAGTGTAGGGTTTGGGGAGGCTAATTTTCGATCCCCCTATTAGTGAATATAGTGTTGTATATATAGGTTCGTTGCTTGCCATGCACTCCTACAATTTTGGTCTAGGGTTTTGGCAATCCCAAGACTTTCTTTCCTTCAAGGAGACAATTTTTGTGCTAAGTGTTGGGCACAGTTTAATGCTTCCGAAATTCCGATGAGATCTGCAGTGGGGTTAGTTCTAAAGCAACAAGAGTCCGGCGAAACGTAGGATGAAGAGGGAGCCGGACCCTACACTCGAAGGTTGCCTTATGGATAAGAAGTTGATCCATGAGAGGTTTGTACACATCATAACCCCGATGAGGTAGAGACAAAGTAATTGAGTCGGGAATTTGATAATCCTTTATCAGTTCAGCAAGGGTGTCTAGAGTACATACCGAGATAGGAACGATTCGACCATCGTGGAAGGAGGCGAAAGAATCGTTGTGTACCCTAGTCAAGGTAACACTTGACACACCACTAACCTCCTCCACTTCGCCAACATCCCCGACGTCATCTTTATCTACGATTTGGACCGAGTCCTCTAACTTGTTATGGAAATCCGACCCGATTCTTGGGTTCCTTGCAGAGCGACGGAGCAGTAGCGGTGGCTCATCTCCAAAAGCATCAACTTCACCTAGATTTCTCTTCTTCCCCCTCGACGTTGGGGAACTAGCCTCTGATTTCTCCCGCCACCCCTCTAGAAAGTCATCAAGATTGTCAGGCGGATTAGGTGAATCTGGGCGAGGTTCATAGGAGGTTAAATGAAGGTTTTAGGAAGAGATAGGCAACTTGGGAGGAGACGCCATTGTAATTAAAGAAGAAAAAGAAGAAGCTTGGAAAGATTGTGCAAAGATCGAAAAGGAAAAGCTAGGGTTAGGAAGAAGCTCTTTTGAAATTCAAAAAGAAAAGCAAGTGTGTGGAGAGAAGAGAGGCTGACTTATTTATAGACAGAGGTGGGCGTTCACTCGAACATTCTAGAAAATTGGGAGTAATAAGCGAAGACGTTCAAGGAACGGTTACAAGAAAAATCTCACCAAGAAAACAGTTCATTTAAAACAAACTGATCGTTCAGGATCCGACACTTGGATCTCGCATTAAATACCTGAGTGTCCAAGGGAGAATTTCTCCAAGACACTAAAAGCTAACTTGGCAAGATGCAAAACAAAACTGAATGTCAAATCCTTCAAGTAAAGTAGGAATCCTGACCCCAACCCTAACTAGATGTTGGCGTTCAGGTCAGTGGGGACTTCTGTTAACCGCTAAAAATGGCAGAGGGATCAAGGAAGAATTTTCCATCCAGAGTCTGAGCTAGTATCTAGTACCCGATACCACGCTCTCTAGGTATCCCGCTACAAGGATAACTAGTACCCCGATACTCAAACGCGCCAGGACCACATCTCTAAAGACTCAGGCTACACAGAATATCCCGGTACTACTCCATCTTGATACCCCGCTACAATGCTAGTCGGAATCCTGGTACCTAGGCATACTGTCACCACAATCCAGTAAGTCTAAACTTCATGGATCCTTTCCAGAATCCGTCGACTGAACGGTTAAAGCTCCAAGAAAAAAAAATTACCAAGGCATCTAGAAGACAGGTTTAAAGCTACGTTAAAACGCCGTCGTTCAATCAATACAGAGTTGGATTCCTTCCCGCCACTGAGAAACCTATTTGAAAATAAAGTCAACTCTATCATAGACCCACCAAAAAAGGAGGGATCATTCGGAAGACAAGAGGACGGTAGAGATATTCTCGGAGATGACCAGTTAATACTCTGAAAATCTCTAGGTAAAGAAACGGAATGAAGTCGAGTGCATAGAAGGGTGGACCACTATATATATAACAGATTGTTCTACGCCAAAGGAGGAGAGATTTTCTACTTATCAACAGGCACGAGAGCGCCACCACAAACAGTTTTGTTCTTCTGTCCATAGTCTTGTATTGAGATTTGTACTGGTAACGACTTTCAATAAAAGAGATGGATGAACACTTTAATTATTGAGACGATTGTCCTCTTTCTATCTATTATAACTATCATACCAGATCTATTTCACCGAATAAACCTCCTAAGGTATCGAACTACTTGATATCACTCCGATCCGAGTCCGTCGAGATCTTGGTCCTTCAAAGTTGTTAATTAGAGTTTTCACCTCGGTGACAATTTTCGGTTAACAGCTATCACAATACAACACTCAATCAATTCATCACAAACAATCTCTATCTTGTATCTAGCATATGATCTAAAACCATATAAATGAATAAAGAGATGACTTGTTAACAAAGACACTAAAATTAGATGAAGTTAGTGAAGATCTTACCAAGCAAGATGTGAAGATGTAAAACCATACATGGATGCATCCTATATGGACATAAATGATGCTATATGAACTTTGACGCACAAAGGAATGACTTTGAGTGTTTAAAGGTGAGTTCTTATGAATTTTTCTCTTGAAACATTTTCTAAGTGAAAAATATGCTTTTGGAACTCTTATAACCAATCTAAAACAAAAGAGGCATATATATAAGGTGTTAAAATGAAGTGACATCATTTTGATTATTTTTCCAAAATTATGCCTTGACCGCCTACACCCGCTCTACGTAGGGCGGTTGACTTGGGAAATGAAGAACAAGTTCTTCATAACCACTCTACGCGTAAAGCATAAGTCAGGTGAACCAAGGGCGATTGCTCTCAGGTTTTTGAGAGCCGCCCTACACCCGCTCTACGTAGGGCGGTTGTAAGGCGATCCAAGGGCGACTTTTAAATCGACCAATGGTACCACTCCATGTAGGGTGGATGTAGAGCGCCTGAAGGGCGGTTGTAGAGTACCTGAAAGGCAGTTGTACAGCACCCCCTAAAAAAATGATGCATCCTAAGCCTAATCATGACATGGCATTTATCACACAAGATGCAATCGAATTAAACATGCAAGAAGAGAGATTAATGTACATTAATGCACACATAATAAATTACACATAACATACAAGAATAAGAGTTATGCATGTGTTGTTAGTGTGTGCAACTATATCTCTTCAAAGCAAGTAAGCACTTAGTGTTGGGAAAAATACCAAAGAAGTACACGCAGCGGAAGCGATACTAAAAATTAGATTTAGTGACTTTTAAAAAATTTTCCTTTATGAACCTTAAACCCTTTAATTAATTAAACATACATATACAATAACAAAAAGTAGAATACCTTTTGTCGCGTGATCCGATTGACTTACGTCGATAGTAATCCGCAAGATCTTCAATCCTAGCACGAACGTGGATAACCTAGGAGCGTGGTCTCCCTTTTCTTTGAATTGCAAACCTGTGAATGGACAAAACAAACTTTTCTTTTCTTTGTTAGTCACAAAAACAATCAAAAGAATGACTAAGATTATTCCGGTCACTTTTGATTTCTCAATCTAATGATCGAAACTCGCGTGAACCTAGATCGATATCGTATACACAAGCTTATTGATGAATAAGCAAATAGTATACTATCAAAGAATAATCTAACACTCCTTTTTGTTTTAGTAGAATAAAAAGCTTTCTATGAATTGAGAAGAAGAAGAAATTTGTATCAAGAACCCATATACTTTGTGGCCGAATTCTATACTTGTCAATATATAGGTGGCCTAAGTTTGCTTCTTCTTTTCTTTTTATTGTTAGGGTTGCCGAAATCCTAACCTAGAAACAAGTAAAATTACAATTGTTTAGGAATACAAGTTCTTCAAGTGGCCCATCAACCATACGCTTATCCTTCGGCCCAACCCACGGATGTGCACAACTCACAACCCCACTAAGAGGCTGCCGTGCGCAGCCCATGAAGACTCCAGGGCTGCCGTGCGCAGCCCACCAAGCTTGGGCTTGCCATGCGCAGCCCAATCCACTCCTAGGGTGCGCACAGTGCTCGTTCTCGGTTCCGGTTGCTTCATTTTTCATCATGTCTTCGAATCTTCAGGACCTAAATATATTACGGCAGTATTTAAACAAATAAAATACTGCAGTTTTTTTTTTTTTTTAATCACTGCAGTACCTTTTTACATACAAAAAACTGCAAATAATAAAAATTAAAAAAAAAACTGCAGTAGTATAAAAAAATACTGCACCTATATAAAAAATAAATAAATAAATAAATAAATAAAATCTAGCAATCTACCAAGAAGGAATTATGGCGATGATAGACCACCCTTCTTGTTACAATTCCATAACAAAATTTACATTGAAAATCTAGGACAAAAATCGAGCAATAACAATCCACAGAAACATATATAAATCCATACATCCACATGTAATTATATATTTGAAGACCTAGAGTGCCATCTCTTTCTAAACATGCATAATCACAATAAAAAGAAATAGATCCACGTATATATACGTTAATAAATTAAAAGGGTTCAACCTAGGCTCTGGTACCAATTGTTGGGAAAAATACCAAAGAAGTACACGCAGCGAAAGCGATACTAAAAATTAGATTTTGTGACTTTTAAAAAATTTTCCTTTATGAACCTTAAACCCTTTAATTAATTAAACATACATATACAATAACAAAAAGTAGAATACCTTTTGTCGCGTGATCCGATTGACTTACGTTGATAGTAATCCGCAAGATCTTCAATCCTAGCACGAACGTGGATCATCTAGGAGCGTGGTCTCCCTTTTCTTTGAATTGCAAACCTGTGAATGGACAAAACAAACTTTTCTTTTCTTTGTTAGTCACAAAAACAATCAAAAGAATGACTAAGATTATTCCGGTCACTTTTGAGTTCTCTATCTAATGATCGAAACTCGCGTGAACCTAGATCGATATCGTATACACAAGCTTATTGATGAATAAGCAAATAGTATACTATCAAAGAATAATCTAACACTCCTTTTTGTTTTAGTAGAATAAAAAGCTTTCTATGAATTGAGAAGAAGAAGAAATTTGTATCAAGAACCCATATACTTTGTGGCCGAATTCTATACTTATCAATATATAGGTGGCCTAAGTTTGCTTCTTCTTTTCTTTTTATTATTAGGGTTGCCGAAATCCTAACCTAGAAATAACTAGGGTTGCCGAAATCACATGCCCACCATAGGCTTATGTTCTACCCTAATTTCCATCTAGTTTTTAAGACATCAAACCCTAATCCAACTCATAGATCTTTTATTCTTTTATTTTGACTAAATAAAAAAGACTTCTTATTTGATTAAATAAATAAAACTAATTATTTATTTCCTTATCAAACAAGTCTTTTAATTTTACTTTTAGGAAATATATTTCCTGATTAGAAAAGATTTGTTTCTTTAATTAAACAATTAATTAATAAATTAATTAATTCTTATTTAATTAAAACAATGAAACAAAATAATATATTAGGTTAAACTAACCCTTGCCGCCCCACTTAGAGTAAATGGGCTAAAATATTATTTTCTTATTTCATTTAATCCATTGGACTTTAAATAAAAAGTCTAACAGTAGACACAATTCTTTAGTTAGTCTTGAATATTGTTCACAACTTAAGTTAAAGGTTGGGCACCTTTATCTTGTTAAAGTTGTAGAATTCTTTTGCTAGCATTTGAGTGGGATCAAATGAGATATGATGAGTCTAAAATCATCGGAGTGTCTTCGAGCAAAAGGATCTAGTGCACTGGGTGCATTGAACTGGATCACAATGAAAAGCTTTATCAAGAACCGTCAATAGATAATAGTCTTTTCATTATCAGGACAATCGGAGAGTCTATCTTAATCCTGAGATAAATGATGGACTTATGGTTGCAAGTGATATCATTTGAGTTATCAATGAGTACGATTATATCGCATAGTCTATCCTCGATAGTTTGGTGATATTCATTTGTTAATCGATAGAGGACTTCATTTATAGATATGGACATCGTGGCTCCATTTAATTAAATGAGAGTATAATATCATCATATGGATGTTTTGAGGTAATTGGATATTAAATCTCAACGTTGAGTTTTCGATAGTGTCTATTGAAAACATGGCTTCTGGACAAGTCAAAATATCCAAGTTCAAAACGTGGTCATATGAGTAAATATGGTAACTTAGAGAGTTATAGGCGGTCTATGAACTCTTGGCGATTACTGATATTAATCACGAGGATACACTATCTCCAATATGATTGTCTAGGGTATGAATGAGGAGCATCTTCCTTTTCTATCTTTATTTAAGAGTTCAGTTTTAGCTCTTTAGTGGAATGAGTTAAAATTAATGGATCGGACCTAAGTGAATCATTTGTTGATTGTGATTAGGTTATGTCTATTGAAGCTTAAATTTAGATGGCCCGCCAAGATCCCCAATCCACACGGACTTGCATGGATCACTTGATATATTCTACCGGACCAATTTAAGGGTCCATCTAGAATTGCATTTAATATATTAAGAATATAATTTGCACATTATTTAAGTAATGGGCTGCTCAATTATATTAATATATTAATGAAAGACATGTGGGCTTGTTTCTTTTAGTAAGAATGGGTCTGGTTCACATGTGGGCTTTTTTATTTAAAGTCCAATGGATTAAATGAAATAGGAAAATAATATTAGGCCCATCTTATATATAAGTGGGGCGGCTAGGTTAAGGTTTTGACCTAAAAATATTATTTTGTTTCATTTGTTTTAATTAAATAAGAATTAATTGATTTATTGATTAATTGTTTAATTAAAGAAACAAATCTTTCCTAAAAGTAAAAGACTTGTTTGATAAGTAAATAAATAAATTAGTATTATTTATTTAATCAAATAAGGAGTCTTTTTTTTTATTTAGTCAAATAAAAGAATAAAAATAAAAGAGTTGGATTAGGGTTTGAAGTCTATAAAGTTAAAAAGAATTAGGGTTGAATTTCAGTCACCCTATATAAGTGACATGATGAAATTCGGCCAACCCTAATTAGATACTACATAGAATTCGGCAACCCTAAAGGAAAAAGAAGAAAAATTCGGCCAACCTATATATATGTTCTTATAGGGTTCGGCCACATCAATTAATTGGTGCTTGAGTTTTTATTTTCTTTCTTCTTCTTCTTAATTCTAAGAGAGTTTTTATTCTAGAGAGACAAAAAGGAGTGAAAAATTATTCTTTGATAGTATACAATTGCTTAAACATCAATAAGCTTGTGTATACGATATCGATCTAGGTTCACGCGAGTTTCGATCATAAGATTGTGAACTCAAAAGTGACCGGAATAATTTTGACATTCTTTTAATTGTTTTGTGACTAACAAAGAAAAGAAAGTATTTGTTTGGTCCATTCACAGGTTTGCAATTCAAAGGAAAGGGGAGACCACGCTCCTAGGTGATCCACGTTCGTGCTCGGATTGAAGGTCTTGCGGATTACCATCGACGTAAGTCAATCGGATCATGCGACAAGAGGTAATTTACTTTTGTTGATATATATGCATGTTTATTGATTAAAAGGGTTTAAGGTTCATAAAGGAAAAATTTTAAAAGTCACTAAATCGTCTTTAGTATCGCTTCCGCTGCGTTTACCACTTTTATTTATTATTTTTCCCTACATCTACCACATACATATCCAGATGTACGAACAATTCTACTTTTCCCAGAGTCTTTAGACCTTATGATTATTTACTTTGACAATTATAATATTAAACTATAAATGCTATACGATTTGTTAAACCAGAAATCACTTTATTAATATGAAAAAGATTGTCAATTACAACATTACACTCTTGCTATTGAGCATAATCCTAACACTTAGAAATTTACTTTTGAAGTGCTTGTTCTCTTGAGGTCTTAACCTAAACTACCCTTACATTTAAGCCCCAACATGTGGTTTGTCAACGAATTAAGCTAATCAACAAATGAGAATCCTTACAATCTCTTCTTTTAGCTATTTTGTGACAAAACCACCACTCACATTGGTCCTCACAACAAAATTGAAGCGAACGAGATATCAATGATATTATACATTACAAAGAGATAATAAAAAATTTAAAAACTTTATGTCTTCAATCTCTTATCGAACAACCGACCCTTCAAAACAAAAGTTACACTTCCAAGGCAAGTGTATGTGAGATGATCAAATGAAAATAAATAAAGCATTTGCATTTAAGAATTTAAGCACAACATCATGCAATGTATGTGTATGCAATGCTCCCCCTCAATGTATAGTCTCCCCAACATGCACAATTGCTACTACAATTTTGCAACTCCCCTTACCCCTTTTTGTCATGATATAAGCAAAGGAGTAGTCCCCAACCGGGTCACTTAAAGCAAAGAGAGATAGTAGCATACAAGATATATGCATAATCATATAAACCATTTTATGCAACTCAATTAATTGGAGAGAAACAAGGAGATTTATTTTATGGAAATGTGTGAATTAAAAATGCTTTGCATACAAGACATGTAGCATTCAAGTCCAAAATACAATGGTATTTGGCAAAACAAATGACAAAGGTTTCCAATAGAAGTCAAACCAATTTCACCATTTATCATAAAAGAATCAAGGATATAGAGATTTCATTGATTTTAATTTAAGATCAACAATATCCAACTTTATAAGCGAAACATGACATGAGCGACTTCGCACCCTATTCGATTTTTCCGAGAATTGTTACCCGTATGATAATAGCCATGTTCAACAAATAAAGACAGAGAGACATTTGGATTGAAAAAAAAAACCCTTTAAATGGATACTAGATCCTTTATTCATTTGAGTCTCATAAGATTTTCACACATTGTTTTGCATTTAAGAGTATGCAATCATCAATTCATGCTATTTACATGTGAGCATGTCATATGAATTTCATGCTTTTCGATTTTTTTTTTTTTTTTTTAGCATGTCAATTAAGAATCATCATGTCATGGAGATAACAATAGGCCATTCAATACGTACTTCATTTGTATATAACTCTTAGTCCAAAAATGCATGTTTGAATATAAATATGACATGGATTGCATTCAAAGCATGGTTCACACTTATTGAGATAAAAACATATATACATATGTGCAACCATGATACTCAAGCAATTAATAAAGATGCATAAGATATTTCAAATTTTTGCATGTGACAAGTATGCAAAATAGCTCTCTTTGCTTGAGTTCCCCATATAGGGTCAATCACCATCCTTAATCAATGAAGTTCATGAGGTCCTATAGACCTACCAAGTCCATTGAACTTAATTGAACCTATGTGAGACATGTTTGTCTCGTAGCAGGAGGGTTCATCGTTCCTAATCCACTTAGGTGATATACTTTTCTTCCTAGTGGTCAATGGTTCAAGAGATCTAGATGGCATAGGATAATGTAAATGAATTTCATCCTTCCTATGATCATGCATTTTAGCTCTTGCCTTTCTTTTCTCAATCATGCTTTTATTTTTACACTTGTTAGTGTAATGAAAGCAATTTGGTCTAATATGACCATCAATACCACAATGATGACATATAGGAATGAAGTTAGGAACCATACCATGTCCTTGTGCATGCATATGAGCCTTCCCATGTCTTTATGGTTCTCTTGGTTGTTCGATAGGATCTCTCTTTCTTTGTTGTTGACCAAGACTTAGTTGCTTCCTCAGTTTAGCTTACATGATTGGTCTCTTCCTATGATGGATTTGAGGTTGAGGGAAGTTAGTGTGAGAAACTCTTATAAGTTGAGCTTGAGAATGTCGCCTTAGAGCTACCTTCACTTGTGCACTTCTTGAACATTGTCCTAGATCAATGATCAATCTTTTTCTTAGGAGTGTGCACAGGTGAAGCTGCTTTGTTGCCCAAGCTCTTGACAAATATAGTCTTATTTGGAGTGGAGACATTCTTGCCATGTACAAATCCAAGACCCCTTTTGTCACAAGGACTCTTGCGAACACCAAGTATGTGGTCAAGCTTTTTAGTGCTAAAGGCCATCCTAGTCATTGGCCATTTTGCTTCTCCAAGCTCCCTCTTTATACCCTCTTCATTCCTCTTAGACCAATCTAGCTCGTCTCTTAGCTTATCTTCATCCTTCATGAACCTTACCACTTCACAACTCAAGTGGTCCACTTGTGTTGAATGCTTAAGATTTTCTTCCTTTAAAGTTTGAATCTCCTTTTCATTGTTTATCCTATAGCTTTCAAACATTTTCTAGTAGTCTTCATGATCCATGTGGTTAACAAGTTCTCCATTGGATTGAGAAGAAGTGTTCTCATTACTAGAGTTATCTCCTAAACTTTCCCTTTCTCCTATGGAGTCATTTCCATCATCAAGACCTTCACCTTGGTCACTTGATGTAATATGAGTCATATCCCAATGAGTAGCTACACCAATCACCTCTAGAGCTACTTTTTCATCTATCTCTTCTATAGGATCACCAGTCAAGTCATCATTGCTATCAACTTCAACTTCTACATGTATGGCTCCAAATGTCGTGTAGTTAGTAGCAAGTTCTTCATCACTTGATGACTCATCTCCCTCACCAAAGTCACCACTATTTCCACTCTAAGTGGCAGCCGGCACCTCTCCCTTCTTTTTGTCCATATGATTAGCATAATCGGGGGCGAAGTGTCCTATGCCACCACACTCATAGCACTGGACCTCTTTCCTTTCAGACTCCTCTTACCTAGGCTCAAATTTCTTAAAGGGAGCCTTTTTCTTCAAGTCTTGGCCATTGGATCCGAAGCTCTTCTTTTCGAACTTGAAAAACTTCTTGAATCTTTTTAGCAACAAAGCCATGTCTTCGTCCGAGTCATCTTTAACCTCCTTCTCCACCTTAGAGGTCTTCAAGGCTAGATCCTTTTACTTCTTAGGAGGTGAGGTGGTAGCCTTTCTTACCTCATAGACTAGAAGTCTTCCAATGACTTCACTCGGCTTTATATCCTTGTAGTTGTCATTTTCTTCTAAAGCCGTCACATTGGACTCGAACCTCTCGGGAAGTGATCTCAAAATCTTTTGCTTGATCCTTCTATCCAAGTAAGGATCACCAAGTTGGTGACTTTGGTTCACAATGTCCATTAGCCTCACTTCGAAGTCATTTATGTGCTCATACTCTTCCATCCGAACGGTCTCAAACTGAGTTTGGAGGATTTGGAGCTTGGAGTCCTTGACCACCTCGGTTCCTTCATGTGTGATCTCTAGGATGTCCCACGCTTTGACTATCCAAGTAATTTGAATCAATTTGTATTGATTCTAGTCTACACCACATACAAGGGCATGCATCACCTTGTGGTTCCATTTGGAAGCCTCGAATTCTTAAGTACTCCATTGACCCTTAAGTTTAAGCACCTCCTTTCCTCTTCCTGTAAAAGTCATCATAGGTGGAGCGTAACCATCTTCAACCACCATCCATGCCCTATCATGGATTTGGCATAAATATGCTTCCATCTTCCCCTTCTATGAGAAGTAATTGTCGCCGGTGAGCAACAGTGGCCTCACACTTGACTCTCCCTCTTTGCTCATCCCAAAATCACTCATAGTGTTTGGATGAATGCAAATGAGATGATTGCAAAATGTATGAAGAAATAAAGCAATCACACAAAATGCAAAACACACCAAAATGAGCTAGGATCACCTTAGTATATCTAGGAACCCACTCTAATACCAATTGAAACAAATTAATGGTGTGTATCTAATGTTAATCTAGAGGGGGGTGAATAGATTTTAAACGAATTTCACCAATTTTTGTGATTAGGTCAATATTCACGAAAATGCCTCATAGTCAATATAAACAACAAGTGTAATATGGTGTGAAAATATAAACAACACTTGAAGTATACGTGGAAACCCAACCACTAGGAAAAACCATGGGTTGTTATGTGCACCACACATGAACCTCGAATCCACTGTTTGCGATAGCGTATAAAACCTAATACCGGTTTGACGGCCTAATCCCGGCCAATATCCCGTTACCACTACCCGCAAGACTTAAAAAGTGGACTTAGTCCAATTGCTTGTTATTTAAGCTACCTAATCCTGATAGCAACACAAGATTTACTTCTCTAAGATGAGATGATAACCTTAAGTGAATAATTATGATATTCAACGAGCAAAGCTAGGTAACCTTAGATGCTTATCTAGGATGATGAATTAACAATTAATACAATCCTAGATATCAATAGCTAAATGACATGTTCATAAAGCTTAGCTAAACATAGATTAAACGACCTAGATAGCTATCACAATACAACACTCAATCAATTCATCGCAAACAATCTCTATCTTGTATCTAGCATATGATCTAAAAACATACAAGTGAATAAAGAGATGACTTGTTAAGAAAGACACTAAAATTAGATGAAGTTAGTGAAGATCTTACCAAGCAAGATGTGATGATGTAAAACCATGCATGGATGCATCCTACATGGTCATAGATGATGCTATATGAACTTTGATGCACAAAGGAATGACTTTGAATGTTTAAAGGTGAGTTCTTGTGAATTTTTCTCTTGAAATATTTTCTAAGTGAAAAATATGCTTTTGGAACTCTTAGAACTGACCTAAAACAAAAGAGGCATATATATAAGGTGTCAAAATGAAGTGACATCGTTTTGATTATTTTTCCAAAATTTTGCCTTGATCGCCTTACACCCACTCTACGTAGGGCGTTTGTAAGGTGGTTCACCTAGGAAATGGAGAACAAGTTCTTCATGACCATTCTACATGTAGAGCGGAAATAAGGTGAACCAAGGGTGGATTCTCTCGGGTTTTTGAGAGCCGCCCTACACCCACTCTACGTAGGGCGGTTGTAAGGTGATCTAAGGGCTACTTATAAATCGACCAATGTCACCGCTCTACGTAGGGCGATTGTAGAGTGCTTGAAGGGCTGTTGTAGAGAACCTAAAAGGCAATTCTACAGCACCCCCAACAAAAATGATACATCCTAAGCCTAATCATGACATGACATTTAACATACAAGATGCAATCAAATTAACAGACAAGAACAGAGATTAATGAACATTAATGCACACATAATAAAGACACACAACATACAAGAATAAGAGTTATGCATGTGTTGTGAGTGTGTGAAACTAAATCAATTCAAAGTAAGTTGTTAACCACCAAAATTGGCAAAGGACCAAAGAAGAATTTTCCACCCGGATACAAGGAATAAGCACAGGCCGAGATACCATCTAGGTACTCCTAAAAAGAAGAATATTGGATATAATATAGGTACCTACCTCCTCCCTCGGAGTAACCCCAACAAAGCCTAGCAATCCCGATAACCCCTAAAAAGTTCCAATACGGAGTTCAACTCAGAATCCTATCACGGAGCTCAATGGGGGTACCCCGCTACTGCACCGGATAAGTATCCCGTTATTATATCAACAGGATACCCCGCTACTGTTTCAGCAGGGTAACCCCGATGTCGCATCATACGGACATCCAGATACAACTTCAGCTGAAATATCCCTCTTCTACCTCCAACCGGGTACCCCACTGTGACAACAATCGATATCAAAATACCCCGTTGACCAAGCACCTAACTAAGAAAGCATCAAATTAGCAAAAGGCGGGGTACACGAGAACCCTGATGAATCCAAATACCTCTTAGGATCTTCTCGCCAGATAACAATAAGAAATACTCACAGAATTATATATCCATGTGTTCAGACAGATAAGTCTTAAAGCTCCAAGGCTAGGGGAATGAAACGCGGTCGATAATCTCACGATGAAAAGGTAGACTCCTTCCCGCCTCTCAATAATTCCATTCGCATAAGAAGTCCACTAGTATTAGAATCCTCTGAAAAAGGAATCGCTTGATTCGGATAATTAAAGCTCCTACAAGGTTGTCTCCTAGAAGGAAGGAAAGTCTTATGATCGCCAAAAACCTAGACCGAAATTATAGGAGTGCATGGCAATCAACGAACCTATATATACGACACTATATTCACCAAGAGGGGGATCGAAAATTTGCCTCCCCAAACCCTACACTCGTCTTCAGTTCTACTTATCAACAAGCACGAGCATGCCATCTCCATCACCTAACAGAAACCTTGAATACAGCCACATATCGCCATAGCCCAAATTTCATTAGTTGTATCCATGTTTTTATCAATAAAATCATACCTGTTAATCTTTTCTTGGATGAGTTTTAGTTTTGTTTAACAGAAATCTTATTGGTATCGAATTACGTGATACCCCTCCGACCGGGATCTATCTCGATCTTGGTCCTTAAAGTTGTTATTTGGAGATTCACCCTAGTGATAATTTTCCATTAACACTTTTGGCGCCGTCTGTGGGGAGGTATTTTCCCAACATTTATAGAAAATATGTCTTATCTCTATCCGGGGAAGCAGAAATATGATACTACAATCTTCTCAAGCCCATCCGGCTCCATCCAGACTAGACCTGGCAAGGGTCCAGTTCCAACCATGGAACCGGACTGGAACCGGAACAGGAACCGATTTTTCCTGTTCCGGTTCAAGAACCAGGTTTACCGACCGGTTCGAACCATGACCGAACCGGCGGTTCCGGTTAGGGTTCGGTTCAAAAGACCAATTTTTTTATTTTTTTTCGGTCGTTGAAGCCCAACGGTCTGCTGACGTCAGCGTGACGTTAGCATGACGGTAGGCCAAACGGTATGCTGACTGATGACGTCAGCATGCTGTTGGGCCCGACGTCAGCATGCTGTTGGGCCCAACGTCATGTTAACGTCAACAGACCGCTGGCCTCAACTGTTAACCCTTTAAAATATTTTTTTTTTCTATGAATACCCCTTCTCCCCTTTTATTTTTTCTCACAATCTCACACTAATTTCTTATTTTCCTCTCATTCTCTATTTCTCTCAAATCTCAATTCTCTCTATTCTCAATTCTCTAAATCTCTAATTCTAAATTTCTAATTTTTATTTCAAGTTTCATTGTTTCAATACTCAACTCTCAAGTCTCCAGCACTCTCCAACTCTCCAAGACTCCAAGACTGAAGACTCCAAGTTTCCAAGGATTTTATTATTTATTTAATTTTGCAATTTATCATTTATTTCCAATTAATTTTATTTGCAATTAATTTTATTTCCAATTAATTTTATTTACAATATATTTTATTTCCAATATATTTTATTTGCAATTAATTTTATTTCTAATTAATTTTATTTCCAATATATTTTATTTGCAATTAATTTTATTTCCAATTAATTTTATTTCCAATATATTTTATTTCCAATATATTTTATTTCCATTTAATTTTATTTTCAATTAATTTTATTTACAATATATTTTATTTCCAATATATTTTATTTGCAATTAATTTTATTTACAATTTATCTTATTTATAATTTATTTAATTTCCGAATAACCAATTACTATTTAGTATTTACTAAATACTAAGTTTCCAATTTCATTTATTTGCAATTTATCTTATTTCTAGTTACTACTTAGTACTTACTATAATAGTTCTTAGTACTTACTAGTTACTACTAATCTACTATTCTACTATTATAGTATTATATTATTATAGAATATAGATTTATGCTTTATAGTATTATTCTTTTAAGTTCTAAGTTTTCAATTATCTATTTCAGATTTTCAGTATTTCTCTAGTCCTAAATTTATTCCGTCCAATCCAATGGCAAGTGGGGGAAATGGAAGGGGTCACAGCCGTGACGATCCTAGGCGTTCGATTTCGATGAAAGGTAAGGATCAGATGGTCGATAATCTCGGTCATAATGACACCACATATCACGATTATCTGTAACGTCGGGCCTATGCTGAACACCTAGGCCTAAACATTCCTACTCCCCCTTTAATAATTTTAGAACTCGATCATAATGCCACCCCCCCGGGCCTTAATTTGACAAGCCATTCAGAAAATATGCCTGGTATTGATACACCTTCGGATTATGATTTTGATTCACCGGAAGTAGATGAGGACGAACGGATCCGAAGCAGAGCAAATCTGATCTATTCGTCAAACATATGAAGAAAGTTAGGCAAGAAAATGGAAGCAATGTAGCGGCTTGCAATTATTGCAATAAAGTATATAAGTGGTCCAAATCCGGAGGATATGGCACTTATCGGAAGCATATTCAAACCGAACATCCAGAAGCAGAGACCAGATCGAGGTCACAAACACAAATTCCCAGGTACGCTACTCCTAACCAACAATTATTTCGTTATACTGATGAACAAAATAGGGAAGAATTAGCTAGAATGGTAGCAGTAGAACACTTATCATTCGGTTTTGGTGAAAAGGTTGGTTTTATTAATTATTGTCGACGAGCATTAAACCCTACTGCATGTCGTGTTCCTAGATCCACTCTTGTCTATACACTTGAAAAGATTTATGTAAAAGAAAAAAAAAAGTTAGAGAGATTTTTTTAAAAATATAATGGTCGTGTTTCCGTATGTGCCGACATATGGACTGACCATTGGCGATCACATTCATACTTGGGTGTCACTTGCCATTTTATGGATGATGCATGGAATATCCAAAAAAGAATTCTTGCATTTAAAGTTTTTGATAATTCACATACTGCTCAAAATATTGTTAGAATGCTTAGAATTAATTTTTCAGAGTATAAAATTGTGAACAAAATTTTTGCAATTGGTTTTGATAATGCTTCTAGCAATACTGCTTCTATTCCATCTTTAATTAATTTATGCAAACCATTTGTTGGTGGTGTATTTTTTCATCAAAGATGTGCATGCCATATTTTAAATTTATGTGTTCAAAAAGGATTAGAAACGCTTGATCATCTTATTCTACCTATTAAACAGGCCCTTCAATTTTTATGGAAACATTCTTCTACAATGAATGCATGGGTAAAATATTGTAAACAAAATGGTAGACGTGTCATTAGATTTCCTCGTGATGTTCCAACACGTTGGAATTCTACTTATAAATTGCTTGCTCAAAGTTACGAGTATAGAGATCTATTAGTTTCTTTTATTCAATTTCATGTTATTGACTTTCAACTTTATAAATCTCATTGGGATGCTTGTTACAACGTTTTCAATTTGTTAAAAGTTTTTCATACTGCTACAACAAATTTATCTGGTGTTTATTATCCTACAACTCATTTATTTATAATTGAAAGTCTAAATATTGCTGGTGCATTTGCTTATTGTGAATCCGACATAGAAATAGGGGAAGCCGTTAATGCTATGAAGGAAAAATGGTTACATTATTATCATTAGTTGCCAGATATTTATTTAATTGCCATGATTTTTGATCCACGTTGTAAATTACAAAAATTTTGTTATTATCTCAATGGTTATTATGGCATTCAAGGTTTAAACATAGAATATGATGTTAATGCATGTTATGATAGAATTAAGAAATTATTGTATTCTTTATATAATGAATATCTTTTAGTTTATGGATCCTCACTCAACTTAGATGTTACACGAACACAAACTGCACAGCCCACATCATCATCCTCCGGATTTTTGAATTTAGGATATACTCTATTATCAAAAAAAAAAACAAAAAAACCTAGATCTTCTTCTTCATCAAGCATTGGCAAGTATTCTGAGCTCGAATCTTATCTAAATGATTCTTATGAGTTTATAGAATCCACGTCAGACAGACAATTTGATATATTACAATATTGGAAAGAGTACGCAAAGTACTATCCAATCATGGCTATCATAGCCAAAAATATTTTTTCAACACCAGTTTCTACAGTGGCGGTGGAACAAGAGTTCAGCGCAAGGGGGAATATCTTGGATGAAAGGCGTTCATGCTTGACTCCGAAAGCACTCCAGATACAGGTTTGTGTGGATGATTGGACAAAGGCTCAATATAGACAACAAGAAATCGAACATGACATAACATACGATTTCTTCAAAGATGACGAACAAGAAAGTGGAGAGACAAGTGCAACGGGCCCGGAATAGAAGATGTGGATCACGTATTCACGTCATCACAAGTCCATGTCATCAACAAACCTGCAATAAAAGGTAAGAGAACTACGTGGCCTTTGATTCCTCTAAACCCCCCAAGAGGATACGTAGGCAACTTAATTGTAGTGAAAATTAAGTGCAAGGCTAATAATTTTACATTTTTTTTTGTTTTATTTTAATTTAATTTTGTAATTTATTATTTATATATTTTATGTTATTTTCGAACTTCGGATGACCTAATTCCCAAATATCCAATGAAATGTAATATGTAATTTGTAATTTGACATTTTGTTTATTTTATTTTAATTTCCTTTTGTAATTTGTATTTTGTTATTTGTTTATTTTGTAAATTGTCATTTATATATTTTATTTTATTTTATTATTTAAAATTACATTATTACAAGTTTAGTAGTTTACAATTTAGAGTTTTTTTTTTTTAAATTCAAAAAATAAAATAAAATAAAATAATTCCGGTTCTAAATCGCCGGTTCCTCTGGAACCAGAACCGGAACCGGAACCAGAACCGAACCGGAACCTTGCCAACATTAATCGAGACCCTTGTCACTCGCTTCCACCGAAAGAGCTCAAAGACGGGGTAGAAGATCCAGGAATGACAATCTGGCACCAATACCTCCTCCAGTCACAGCCGTAGGCCCTTTGCCCTAAGATCCGATTGGGCAGGAGATCGATCGGGATATTCTAGAGCAACAGGCTGCTGCCTACGTAGAAGCCATCCGACTCAGAATGATAGCTCAAGGAATCCCCTTTGAAGCAACTGGGATCGCAGGAGACATTGGCCCAAGTATCCGAGTACAGTATTTGACCGTCTAGGACTATCTCCACCAAACCCAGTCCGCCAAGTTAATCTCAAACCCCGATTGGCAAGGTCCGCGATTGAGATTCCACCGATGAGGGTCTAACCCTCGGTAAGGCCATGGTGAGAGAAGAAAGATCCACAGCCAGACTCAGAAGGAAGCGCCAGATCCGGAAAAAGCCTTAGAAGTAGGCACCAAAAAGCCAAGCGAAAGGAAGTGGTTGTTGTTTCAGAAACCTCAGATGAAGAAGGTCTGGTGGCCCGATCCGAAAATGCTAAATCCCAGGGCCTGGAGAATCAAATAGCCAAAATGGCTAAGGAGTTTGAGGAATTAAAGAAGGGAAAACACCAAGGAATCCGGAAGAACCCCCTAGGTGAGATGAATGCACCATTCTCTAAAAGAATCAAGGAGGCGGGGCTCCCCCCACAAATTCAGGATGCCTTCCGAAAAGTACTCCGGAACAGAGGATCCTATCAATCACCTGGAAAGCTTTATCCACCAGATGGAAGTCCAAATTGCAATACGGTCAACAATGTGCAGGATGTTCCCCTCGACCTTAACTGATTGTGCCAAAACATGGTTTAGGAAATTGCCACCAGGTAGTGTTGATTCTTTTTCTAAGCTCACCACAGCTTTCTGTGCACAGTTTCAGGGAATCAAGCCTCTCCCCAAGGACCCTATCTTGCTTCAATATGTGATCCAGGAGCGGGGTGAAACATTGAGGTCTTATGTGGAGAAATTCCATAAGGAAGTGATCCAGATGGGAGTATTCGACGAAAAAGAAACCTCAGCCAATTTCCGAAGAAACTTATGGGCAGGCAAATTATTCCGCTCTTTTGCTAAGAATCCACCAAAAACTTACCAAGCTTTAGAACAGGTGGACATAGAAGTGCAACTCTGAATCAAGGTGGAGCATGATGAAGCCCGGCTGGCCCCAAGTCCTAAGAAGGAGGCTCCAAAACATGTACCCGACAAGAGATTCCAAAATCAGCCCCTAAACAGGTTAACCTACAGGCCGTCTTCTATTCCCTCATACCAGGAAAGGTACCCGACTAGAAGATTCATTCTCAAGTGATCGCCCTCCAGGGCGACCCCTCTGAAAGAAGTTGCCCTGGTGGCAAGGGAGGAACACGTATATAATCACTACACCCCCCTCAATGCTTTAAGAGAAATCATATACCTCGCCATCCGGGACAAAGGCCTACTTAAGAAGCCATGTCCCATGAAAGTCCTAGCTGACAGGAGGAACTAGTACAAGTATTGTGATTTCCACGAGGACGTCAGACACAACACCTCAGAATGCTACAGCCTCCGCAATTAGATTGAAGGATTGGTAAAGGGAGGCCTGCTGACGTAATTTCTATAATAAATACGAGATAGCATCAAGGAGGGGAAACGGGTACAAAACGGGATACAGGAGGCGGCAGATAGAAGGAGGGATGGAGAAAAGGATCTGATGCAGCAGATTCAAGTGATTCATACCATTAATGGAGGCCCTACCCTATCTGGAACTTCCAACAATTCTAGGAAGAACCACGCAAGAAAAATTCCTAGACTCAACGCAGGTCATGAGATATTCAAGGTCAGTAGTGGGTCCCGTGATCCATCCCGCTCTACCAAGATTGTCTTTGCAAAGGAAGATGTCTACAATACAGTCTAACCACATAACGATCCCATGGTAATCTCGGTACAGATAGCTAACTGTCGGGTTCACCGTGTCTTGATCGATACAGGTAGCAGCGTCGACATCCTATTTAAGGGAGCTCATAAGCAACTTAACTTGAAGAATTCTTGCTACAACAGTTGCACTTCGCTTTTGTATGGTTTCACAGGGGACTCTGTAATGCCCATGGGATCAAAAATCCTGCTGGTGATAGTCGAAGAAGCTCCACTTCTGCAGAACGTGATGACGGAGATCATCGTGGTGGATACCCCATCTGCTTACAATGCCATTCTGGGTAGGCCCTTCCTCTTATGGATTAGGGGGGTACTATCTATTTATCACAATGTCCTAAAATTTCCACTGGGAACAGAAGTAGGAGAAGTGGGAGGGGATCAACAGGTAGTGCGCAATTGCTATGCGGTATCCACCAATCCCTTCACGCTAGCCAGACAGTGCGCACACGTGGCCAGTGAAGTAAACCCGGATACGCCGGAACAATGTCATTATGACATGGAAGAAGGAGAGGTACCGGACATAAACATAAAAGAATAGGAGGATGAAGAACGGGGTTGGACCAGTGGTCATCCTGAGGATCAATTAAACGAAATACCCATCAGGGGAAAAGATCTCACTAAGATGGTGAAAGTCGGAGAGGGGTTGGATCCCGAAGTCAAGGAAGACTTGATAAAGCTCCTCAGAGAATACAACGATATTTTTGCTTGGACCCATGAGGAAATGCCCAGCATTCCTCTTAGCTTGGCCACTCACAAGCTGGCAATAGACGCAATCGTCAAACCAGTGAAACAGAAACAAAGGCACTTCAATGCAGAATGGAATGCCGCAGTCTAGGAAGAAGTGGATAAACTCTTAAAAGCCGGGTTCATAAGGGAATCCCGATATCCCGAATGGATTGCCAATATGGTCATGGTAACCAAATCTAACGAAAAATGGAGTATGTGTGTGGACTACACCGATCTCAATCGGGCTTGCCCCAAAGATAGCTTCCCGCTGCCTAAGATCGACCAGCTCATTGACTCTACCGCGGGAAACAAGCTTCTAAGCTTCATGGATGCCTTCTCAAGATACAATCAGATCATGATGCATCCCTCAGACCAAAACAAGACCAGCTTCATCACAAGGCAAGGCCTCTACTGCTATAAAGTAATGTCATTCGGACTTAAAAATGCAGGTGCTACATACCAGCGTATGGTGAATAAATTATTCAAGCAGCAGATAGGAAGATCTATGGAGGTATACATAGACGACATGATTACAAAATCTTTGAAGGCCGAGCAACACCCAGAAGATTTACGATAAACTTTTCAGGTAATTAGGAAGAACCAGATGAGACTGAACCCCACAAAGTGTGCTTTCGGGGTAGTAGTAGGAAAGTTCCTAGGGTTCATGGTACATGAAAGGGGAATTGTGGCTGATCCTGAGAAGATCAAGGCCATACTATACCTCAAGTCTCCCACAGCACTCAAGCAGGCACATGGATTGACATGCCGAATAGCAACATTGAACCGATATATATCTCGCTCCACCGATAAGTGCCTCCTATTGTTCGAGATTATCAAACAGGGAAAGAAGCTAAAGTGGGATGAACAAAGCGAGTTGGCTTTCCAAGCCTTAAAGGAATACTTGGCTAGTCCCCCTCTACTAGTCAAGCCCCTCACGGGAGAAGAGCTCCAACTTTACCTAGCCGTCTCAAAAGCTGCCACTAATGGGGCCTTAGTGAAAGAATGCAGTGACGGAATATAGAGACTGGTGTACTATGTGAGCCATGCTTTCACCAAGTCTAAAGAAAATTATACCCTCCTGGAAAAACTCACCTATACCTTGGTGACTGCAGCCAGAAAACTCCGGCCCTATTTTTAGGCACACACTATCGTGTTAGTCACCGATCAGCCCTTACGACAATTCCTCGAGAGACCGGATGTGTCAGGCAGGCTGGTCCTATGGGCCCTAGAGCTCACTCAATTTGACATCAAATACAAGCCCAGGTCCACAATCAAAGCAGAAGCCTTAGCCGGCTTTGTAGTGGAGTTCAGCATGAATCCGGACCCAGTTACCAAGCCTGACCCAAGTCCGAATCAGATCGATCCAAATTGGCCTGAAGATAACAAGACCTGGATTCTATACACAGATAGGTCATCAAGTCAATTAGGATGCGAAGCTGGAACAGTTGTGATACACCTAGAGGGAGTCGAATGTAGCCACCGCTTCAGGTTCGAGTTCAAGGCTACTAATAACGAAGCAGAATATGAAGCCTTACTAGCGAGAATGGGAGTAGCAGAAGTCTTAGGGGCCGAATTCCTTATAGTCAAGAATGATTCCCAATTGGAGTTCAACCAGGTGTTGGGGTTGTACCAAGCAAAATGAGACAATATGGTAGCATATCTTACTAAAGTCCTAGAAGTAATGTCGAGATTTAAAGGCGTAAGGATGGAACAGATACCCCGAGAGAAAAAATCACCGGGCAGATGTTCTAGCCAAGATTGCGACAGGTGAAGGGCATACCTTACCAAGGGGGTACTTCTTCAACTGATACCATGTTCAAGCATAGCCAGGGGGTGGAGATCCTACCAGTCAACCATTCCCTTATTGAATGGATCCAATAGCGGACTACCTTCGAAGTAACACTCTACCTGTAGATCCAGATCAGGCACGCAAACTGAAGAGAATCACTACCCGGTACTGCCTTGTGGACGGATACCTTTACTGCAAAGGGAAATCCCTCCTCTTACTTAAATGCGTTCACCTAGATGATGCTACCTGGGCACTTAACAAGGTACATTCAGGGGATTGTGGTAATCATTCAGCAGGCGAGACACTAGCCTACCAAATACTTAGAATGGGCTACTTCTGGCCGACTATACATCAAGATGTAAAACATTTGAAACAATCTTGTGAAACTTGCCAAAAAATAGCAAACCTCTATCACCTCCCCCCGGAAAGGCTCTCCTCAATCAGTACACCCTACCCCTTTGCAATCTGGGGACTATATCTAATCGACCCGCTTCCTACTGCACCCGGCCAGGCCAAACATGTAGTGGTAGCAATAGGCTACTTCACCCGACGGGTGGAAGCTAAGGCACTTGTCAGGATAACTGAAGAAAAGACCACCAGTTTTGTTAAAGAGAGTATAATTTGCCGCTTCGGTACCCCGATAGCCATCATAACTGATCTGGGAAAGCAGTTTGATAACACCAAATTCATAGAATTCTGCGAAGATTGAAACATTGACCTCCGATCTGCATCAGTGGCATACCCTCAAACCAATGAGTTGGTAGAAGCTACCAATAAGACAATAAAGAAGCTCCTAAAGAAGAAGCTCCTAAACAAAAAGCTCCAACAGAAGAAGGGGATATGGGTTGAAGAATTGCCCAATGTGCTATGGGCGTCCAGGACAACCAGGAGGACTGCAACAAGGGAAACCCCTTACTTATTGGTATTCAGAACTGAAGCAGTCTTGCCCATCGAACACAAGCTTATATCTTTCCAGATTCAAAGCTATGAACTAGAAGATAACGAGGCTAAGTTAAGAGCCAATCTGGACCTACTCGAGGAGAAACAAAGCAAGATCGTTGAAAGAGTAGCAGTATACTAGAGTAAGATAGCCCGACACTTCAACAAGAAAGTGAGGATCCGTAACTTCAATGAGGGAGACTTGGTTCTTAGGATGGTAACCCAAAACACATGAAAAAGATCTGACGGGGTCCTTGCTCCTAACTGGAAGGTCCCTACCTAATTAAAGCAATGCTCCGGGGTGGTGCCTACAAACTGGAAGACATAAAGGGATACCCGGTGGATCACATGTGGAATACTGATCACCTTAGGAAATTCTACCCTTAGGAAATTCTACCCTTAGAAATTCAATTTACATCAGCTGGAATACACACCCCGATTTTACATTGTACTATTCGAAAAAAATTCAATAAAGTCAGTTATCTTTCCTACATGATTCTCAAATGATCACTCTGCAAGCTCCCCTACATAATTCTCCTTACCGCCTTGGTCGGGGTATACCCTCCTCCAAGAAGTTTGGTGCTAAAGTGGCCTAAGTTGCCTACTAGGACTAATAATTTTCACCAATACTGATTCACCTCAAGACCACAAAATAGCCTTATGGTGCTCCTGCTGCCTTAGTTGAGGAATACCCTCCTCCAAGAAGATTCTGATATATCAGACTAAGGACCCGGACTCATAACCTTAGTTGCCCGCCGTATCCTCAAGACTCGGAAATAGCCTTAGGTATCAACTACTGCCTTGGTCGGGGTATACACTTCTTTAAGAAGGATCTGATACACCAGACTAAGGATCCGGACTCGTGGCTTTAGTTGCCCGACGCATCCTCAAGACTATGAAATAGCCTTAAGGCGCTCCTACTGCCTTGACCGGGGTATACCCTCCGCCAGAAAGCCTGGTGCTAAAGTGGCCTAAGTTTCCTACCAGGATAGACCATCGGAAGGATCAGGATACCTTTTCAAGATACTCAGCTTCTTACTTCTCCGTCTCTCTAGGAAGGAATGACATCAAGGCGCTCCTACTGCCTTGGGCAGGGTATACCCTCCGCAGGAAGCCTGGTGCTAAAGTGGCATAAGTTGCCTACCAGGACAGACCATTATAAGGATCGGGACACCTTTTCAAGATACTCAGCTCCTTATTTCTCCGTCTCTCCAGGAAAGAGTGACATTAAAGCATTCAAACTACCTTGGTCAGGGTATACCCACCTCCAAGAGGTCTGATGCTAAAACAATCTAAATTTACCTATAAGGACAGAATCAGGATACCTAGGCGAGATACCTAATGACTTGCTTCTTCTAAAGATACTTATAGCTGAAGCAGGCTTGATTATCAATCGGGATATCCAGAACCTCAAACTGCTGCAATCTCATTAAAAACCAACTAAAGAAAGGGATGTGTCCACCTGCTAGATCTCGTTGATGTTTACAACGACAAGTTATAAGATCGTTATATGGCTATCAAGTATCCCTATCAGGAAGCAGGTCTCCAAAGTCAATTCCATTCGTTTATAAGTACGGAAGCTGCGGGATCCATCCAAAATCAGGATCTTTCTAAAGTTAAGATTTTTCCTAAAGTGCATATTTTTCTAAGTCAGTTTCCTTCTAAATCAAAAGAGTAAGAAAGATATAATTTGTTTCAACAAATAAAAATCTTTTATTGGACAGACGGGGTGTCTAACTCCCTCTTTAAGGCTACAAAAAAAAATTATATATATATATATATAAAAGACAAGTCAGGCATCCTACTTCTCCTCGAAGTTCTCTCACTAACTGGCAGCTCCTTCCTTGGACACCTCAGCTGCAGTATTAGGCTGGGTCTCCTCGACTGCTGGAACCATAGATCCAACTGAAGCATTTTCATCTCCCTCAATTTCCAAACTACTCTTGTTTGCCTTAACTTCTGGAACCCCGGTTCCATCTGCATCTTTTTCTTCTTCTTCCTCTACTAGAATAACTTATGAAGGAGGCACGGGGTCCTATGTTTGTCCTTCTTGTCCTTCCTGAGTAGAGGGAGGGTCAATCTGAATAGAAAAGCTAGACCTCTAGCCTGGATGGGCATCATTATGTGGGGAATCTTCCTGAGCCTGATCCTCACCCGCAAGATGGGCAGACTTCGCCATGATTTGTTCTCGGTCCAAGTTCAAGGCCGCCTGAAGATCAAAGGGAGAAGGCAAAGCAGTGGCCACCTCATAGCAGGCAATGAAATACCCATCTTCAAATGAAGGACCTTCCTAAACCTCTAAATTCTGCACTGTCTCCCTTAAAATAGCCTGCAACAGCCTTTTCTCCCTCTTCAGGCATTCCCTCTCCTCACGCCGACGTAGGGACTGAACTGTCTCGATATCCAGGTGGCATAAATAGCGCTGGGCTTCCACCATGGTAGCCTGCCTACCATCCTCAGATGCCTTAATAGCTTAGAGTAAAGGGGCCACGCTATGCTGGGCTTGAGCCAACTCCTGCTGGGTATCCTCTAGCTTGGCCTGAAGCCCTATGTAGGCTTCCTTCAGAGTCAGCATCAATTTCTCCATGGCCAAAGCAAATTTAAAACCCTGCAAGAAGAAGAAGAGTCAGTACCTATAGAAAAGAGAGGAGAATAACAAGGGGGGATGTAGAATGCTACCTCAGCAAATATAGAAGCCCCTTTGGCCCCTAAAATTTCTATAGGAAGTTTCGTCATGTTCATTAAGCTCCCTCTAGGGTAGGATGCTATGAACCAGGATACCACCTCGTCGTGGGAAGTACCTCTCAACCCCGATCCCAAAGAAACATCAGTGATGGGATATGAGGTGGGAGCAGCTTCCTTTTCTGTAATTCTAGGCTGCTCCCTAGAAGGCAATACTGTTAGAAAAGGATTAGGAGATGCCCAAAGCAGGAGGATCATCAACCTTTCTGGTCTTCTTTTGGGGTTATTCTGAGAAGCCCCGGGCCTTGGCAACTCGAGCCAGTATTGACCTTATGGATTGGCGTCCCAGGGTACGAATAGAGGGGCGAGTAAAAGTACTAACAAGCAATCCTACAGAAGCAGGAAGAGGCGAAGGGACCTTGGCTAGAGGTTTAGCCAAAATAGAAGGAGGAATAAGGACCGCGTCGGCTGAGCAGTTGTGACCTGGGCAGTACTAAAGAGAGAAGGAGGAAGAGATGGGACATGAGAGGTAGAAGGAGGCAAATCCATACCTCCTGTCCATGTCCTAGATGAAGTAGGAGAATCGATCACCAGCGGGGTAGCAAAGTCTGTTAAAAAAAAGATAGCTTAGTAAGGAATGGAGAGTAAAAAATGTACATATATGAACAAAGAAGACAGATGAAGTTTCTATACCTGGAAGCTCGTAGGAGATCCTCCAAGACTTCTATAGTCGGACACCTTTGAAGGGATCCAAAGTAGGATATTGTACATTGATGTACCCCCTTTTTAAAATCCTTCCCAGAATATCCCGGGATTCTAGAGAAAGCACCCTCTTCGCCCATTTGTCTTTAGCTGTGAATTGGGTTGGGACGGGGTACTCGAATCCCCTAATATAGGTCGTATTCCCCTATTCGCCTTTGACAACGAACCACTCTTCCTTTCATGGTGGAGCATATTTAACATTCGCATTAGGAACTATGAACTTCATCTCGCTGAAGGCCCTCAAATAGAATTGACCCCGTGATACTAAGTTCGCTATCTAAAATAAGTAACGTAGCTCGTCAAAGACCGGCTCCTTGTCTATGTTGTCCCTCGCACACTGCTCCCTCCAGAGCACTAAGAAGCCAGTCAAATGCTTCTAGAAACCCGACGAGATCTGGAGAGGTGCCAATTCTAGAGCGACGAAAGCCCGGCAAAGGGTTGGATGAAGAAGGAGCCAGACTCCGCATTCAAAAGCCGCTTTATGGATGAGGAGGACATCTTACGGCGGGGTGTAGACGTCATATCCCTGATAAGGAAGGGAGAGATCGATGTCATCCTGGATTCGATACTCCTCCTGCAACTTAGCCAAGGTCTCCACCGTACACACAGAATTGGGAATGATACACCCTTGGTGAAAAGAGGCAAAAGAACCAGTATGCACTACAGACAATGTAACGACTGACACATCACCAGCCTCCCTTATCTCGCCACCAACCCTGGTATCTTCTTCGTCGGTGAGGTGAACCGGGTTCTCTAGCATAATGTGGAAACCCGACCTGATTCTTTGGTTCCTTGTAGATAGTCTATTCATCACCGGACTCACCCACTTCATTTCGACCTCTCTTTTTTCCCCACGGTATTAGAGAATCCACCTCGGATCCCCTCTCAAGATGATCATCGAGACTGTCGGGTGAAGGGGGCAAATCAAGACAAGGTTCAAAGGAAGTGGGATGAAGACCTGGGAAAGGAACTGGAAGTTTTGAAGGAGACAACATTAGAGAAGAAAGAGGAAAGCCTGAAAGATTGCTGGTAAAAAGAAGAAAGAAAGAAAAAGGCTAGGGTTTTTTCTTTGCTGCTTGTGAATTCGAAAGTAATGAGGAAGGGTAGCTGGAATTCTGGGTTACTTATAGACAAAGACAGTCAGTCATGCACAAGGAAACCAAAATTGATGAGAAGTTCGTAACCGATAACGTGCTAGAAAATTAGAATTGATGGGGAGTAGATGATCGATAACATGCTTGGAAGACGTGCCAGTGGCGGTTTTGCATTAATCGCGCCAAAACGGCTTGTTTTTTAAATCCGCAAGCCTATCACCATCTGACAAGTGGCTAAAACAAAATGATTACCAACGTATCTAGGTGGGATTTCCTTCCCGGCTATGATACCTAACGGGATAGCTGACAAACAAGGTAGAAAATCCTTCAAGCAAAAATGGAATCCTGACTCCAACCTCGATAAGACAGCGGTGTTCAAGTTAGAGGGGACTTCTGTTAACCACCAAAATTGGCAAAGGACCAAAGAAGAATTTTCCACCCGGATACAAGGAAGAAGCACAAGCCAAGATACCATCTAGGTACTCCTAAAAAGAAGAATACTGTATCGAATCTGGGTAACTACCTCCTCCCTCGGAGTAATCCCAACAAAGCGGGGGTTCAACTCAGAATCCTATCATGGAGCTCAATGTGGTACCCCACTACTACACCGGACAGGTATCCCATTACCAGATCAATAGGATACCCCGCTACTGTTTCAGAATGGTACCCCGCTGTCGCATCATACGGACATCCAGATACAACTTTAGCTAAAATATCCTGCTTCTACATCCCACCGGGTACCCCGCTACTAGAACAACCGATATCAAGATACCCCGTCGACCAAGCACCTAACTAGGAAAGCATCAAACTAGCAAATGGCGGGGTACACGAGAACCCAGATGAATCCAAATACCTCCTGGGATCCTCTCGCCAGATAACCATAAGAAATACGCACATAATTATATATCCATGTGTTCAGACAAATAGGTCTTAAAGCTCCAAGGCTAAAAGAATGAAACGCGGTCGAACAACTCTCGATGAAAAGGTAGACTCCTTCCCGCCTATCAAGAATTCCATTTAAATAAGGAGTCCACTAGTATCAGAGTCCTCTCAAAAAGGAATCGCTTGATTCGGATAATTAAAGCTCCTACAAAGTTGTCTCCTAGAAGGAAGGAAAGTCCTGTGATTGCCAAAACCCTAGACCGAAATTATAGGAGTGAATGGCAAGCAACGAACCTATATATACAACACTATATTCACCAAGAGGGGGATCAAAAATTCTCCTCTCTAAACCCTACACTCGTCTTCAGTTCTACTTATCGACAGGCACAAGCATGCCATCTCTATCACCTAACAGAAACCTTGAATATCGCCACATATCACTATAGCCCAAATTTCATCAGTTGTATCCATGTTTTTATTAATAAAATCGTACCTGTTAATCTTTTCTTGGATGAGTTTTAGTTTTACTTGACAGAAATCTTGTTGGTATCGAACTACGTGATACCCCTCCGACCGGGATCTATCTCGATCTTGGTCCTTAAAGTTGTTATTTGGAGATTCACCCAAATGATAATTTTCCATTAACATAAGTAAACACTTATAAATTTACCTTTGAAGTGCTTGTTTTCTTGAGGTATTGAAAGGGACTATGACTTTGAGCTTGAATCTCAATCACCTAAACTACCCTTACATTTAAACCACAACAAGTGGTTTGTCAACTAAATAAGCCAGTCAACAAATAGGAATCCTTACACAGGGGATTGCAGCAAACATGTATCAGGAGAGACCTTAGCCTACAAAGTTCTTAGAATGGGGTACTACTAGCCCACTCTTTACCAAGACGCCAAGAAATTTGCACAATCATGTGGACCTTGTCAGAAAACGGCAAACCTCCACCATATGCCTTTGGGGAGGCTCACTTTGATTAGTACTCCTTATCTTTTTGCCATTTGGGAACTAGACCTAATTGGACCAGTTCCTACTACCCTAGGTCAGGCCAAGCACACTGTAGTAGTTATAGATTATTTTACCCGATAGGTAGAAGCAAAATCTCTCACCAAGATCACTAAAGCAAACACCACTAGCTTTGTCAAGAAGAACATTGTATGCCCATTCAATGGCCATATTCACTGATTTGGGTAAACAGTTTTACAGGATTTCTATGAAGGGCGAGGTATCAATCTCCGTTTTGTATCAGTGGCTCACCCACAAACAAACATGCTAATGAAGGTCACCGACAAGACAATCAAGAAGCTCCTGAAAAAGAAGCTCCAGGAAAAAAAAAAGGGAAATGGGTGGATGAACTCCCAAACGTGCTAAGGGCTTATCGGACCACTAAGAGGACTGTTATAGGTGAAACTCCTTACTCATTGGCTTTTGGGACAGAAGCAGTCTCACCTATCGAGCATAAGTTGACATCCTTCAGAGTTCAACACTTCGAATCAGAAGATAATGATGTCAAACTGAGGGCTAGCCTAGACCTTCTTGAAGAGAAACGGGATAAAGCTACAGAACGGGTAGCAGCTTATCAGAGCAAGATAGCCAGATGCTTCAATAAAAACGTAAAAACCCGGAACTTCAAAGAAGGGGACTTGGTCCTAAGGAAAGTAACATAGAACACACGGAAGAGGTCTGACGGGGTATTAGCCTCTAACTGGGAAGGTCTTTACCTGATAAAGATGGTGGTTCAGAAAGAGGCTTACAAGCTAGAGGACATGGAAAGGTACCCAATAGACCACACGTGGAATGCCGATCACCTCAAGAGATTCTACCCCTAGGAATTCAGAAAAAAGGTTTTATATCGGATGGTATGCATACCCCGATTTGCTTTATATTACTTCAAAAATTCAATAAAGACAGTTTTTTTCTCCTACGGGATTCTCCAAAATCCGCATTATTAGTTTTTCACCATGATTGATCACCTAAAAACTAGGAAGAGCCACATGGCGCTCTTGCTACCTTGGCCGGGGAATACCCTTCACCAAGAAGGATCTGGCGCATAAATGCTAAAATGGTGTAGTCACCTACCGGACTAAGGATCGGGTTCTATAGAGCTTAGTGGTCCGCCTCATCCTCCAAAACTAGGAGACCCTACATGGATCTCTTGAAGCCTCAGACATGGAATACCCCTTTCAAGGAAAACCTGGTGCTAAAATGGCCTTAGCTACCTACCAGGGCAAATCGCCAAAAGGATTAGGATACCTCATCAGGGTACCTGGTTCCTCACTTCACAGTTATTTCTACATATAAAACCTAGTGCTAAAATGGCCTTAGTTGCCTACTAGGGTAAATCGCCGGAAGGATCAGGATACCTCATCAGGGTACCTGGTTCCTCACTTCACATTTCTACATATAAAACCTGGTGCTAAAATGGCCTTAGTTGCTTACCAGGGCAGATCGCGAGAAGGATCAAGATACCTCATCAGGGTACCCGGTGCCTCATTTCACAGTTATTTCTACATATAAAGCCTGGTGCTAAAATAACCTTAGTAGCCTACCAGGGCAGATCACTAGAAGGATCCAGGTACCTCGTCAGGATACTGGGTGTCTTGCTTCACAACTATTATACCTAAAAGCTTGGGGCTAAAATGACTTGAGTTGCCTACCAAGTCTGATCGTCGAACAGACTAGATGATCTCATTTGGGTACCAGAAATTTCACCCTACCTAACATACGGGATTGATTTCACATCGGTATTACTTATGAATGAAATCACTAGATGTTCAAACTAGAAACATTCCAGTCGAGGTACCCAGACCATTTTGGATGTCTACTGGAATCAGTTTACTCAAACCCAGACCATTCAAAGCTAATGGATCAGGGTTATGCAGGATTCATATGGAAATCATTATAAGGAGTTTATTACCAGTATCAGGATATAACGTAAGCGAGACAATATGAATGCAACAAACAAGGGAATTGTCATTAACCAATCAGGGTGCCCAAACCCCATTTCCAAGCTACATAGTAAAAAAAAAAAAAAAAAAAACTAGGAGGAATCATGCAAAGCTTGCATCCTATTTCTCTCCTGCCTTCTTGCTTGAATCTGCTGTGACAACACTTTGATCCCCTTCCGTCCCAGTGCCTTCTGTCTCAATCAGGCCTGCTCCAACATCTAGCATTTTAGGTCCACCAGGAACATTCTCCTCTGGGATGACCTTAGTAGCCTCTATCAAATCCTACTTTTGGACTTCAGGAATAGCAGGAAAGTCTAGAACTACCTTAGTCATCCTAGTCAAATTAGTATTAGGCAAATCGGGCTCTCGAGGAAGAAAGAGAGCAGGATCTTGAACCACCTCGATTATCCGGACCAAGTCAAACAACCAGCAATATGGGCTCTTATTTTGGAGGAGGATCTGAAGCGCCACCTAATTGAGAAAGACCCCATCGACCTTGGTTAGCATCCGTAAATTGATCCGCTTTGGCTAGGATCAAGCTTCAGTCCCACCCCAAGGTACCATGCAGGTCTATATCAGTAAGGAAGCCCTGGACAGCGTCGTAGAAAGCAGTGAAGTATCCGGCTTCTAAGGACTCATCCATTCTCGCATTCAGAACCCTCACAGCCTCCCACAGAGACCTGTTCTCATCCAGAAGGACTGCAATCTTTGCTTTTATGGTCTCCTTCTAGACCCGGAGGTATGCAGATGTGATTACCTCGGATCTATAGGCTTGTTTCATTTGACCCAGCTCCGCTAGAGCGGCCTGCTTACCACCTTCGGAGTCTTGGGCAGCCTTCACCAAAGGTCCCACTCTTTCTTTAGTCTGTGTTAGCTCCTCATTAGCTTCTTCTAAATCTGTCTGAAGGGCTAAGTTAAATCCCCTCAAGGCTAACATTTGTTGACCAATCGTCGAAGTAAATTTGAACACCTGCACAAGTAAACAAGCAATGTAAGTGTAATCTATGGGGAATACCAAGAACAGAATAAAGGTACAAATAAATTGTACCTTGGCCATTAAAGAAGCCCTTTTTTTATCAAGAGGTCGGAGGGCAGGGAGACCATTTTCTGCAGATTTCCACCGGGGCAGGCGGTTGGGAATCAGGATACCACCTCATCTCGAGCATGATCTTGGAACCTCGAGCTAGAAGGGAGATCAACAGGAAGACTGTCTGGAGAAGCTGAAGTTCTACCCTCCTCTATCCTGACCTAGGATCCGGAAGATTCAATTGGAGAAAGAGGATGACTCGAAGTAGGAGTCGTGTCCGGCGACGTAGTAGCATAACTGTTTTCCTGCCTCTAGGCTTGAACCGGTGAACCCTGAGCCCTAGCAACCCGTGCCAACATTGCACTAAGTGTTAGGCGCGGTGGAATCAAGGTAGGGGAAGCAAAAGGAGGATTGGCAAGCATCATTCTTTGAACTGAAGAAAGAGTTGATGTAGTTGGAGTTGATTCAGGTAGATGGACCACAGCGACTTCCTTAGAGCCGGAGGGGGAGGAGTGGTCCGTACAAGAAGATGGGTTCCCTATCCAGCATCAGCACACCAGCACCCACACCCTGAAGGGAAGAAGGAACCAGTGAATCGATTGGATGCGGATCTGATTGCCTCGACCTAGGAGGAATACGACTAGAAAGGATCAAAGGGGTTATAGAAACTGCCAAAGAAAAAAAACTAGTTCAGTTTTTTTTTTTTAAATTAAAATAAAAAAATGAAATAAAAAAAGAGGGATGGGGGGTTCCTCAAGGAAGATAAAACTACATACCCGGGAGAGTAATAGAAATCCTCAAGGACCTCTCCAACCGTTTTCCTTCAAAAGCATCGAGGGTAGGGTCTTCATGTTCATATACCTTTTCTCCATGATCCGGCGAAGGATACCTTGGGATTCCTACGAAGGCACCCCCTTACCCCACTTATCTTTCATGATGAACTGGGTTGGGATCGGGTACTCAAAACCCCCGATGAAGGCTGTACGCCCCAATCTCCATCAACTATTATCCATTCTTCTTTTCAAGGTGCATCATACTTCACATTCGCCCTAAGGACAGAAAAATTCATCTCATTAGCCGCCCTCAAGTAGAACTGACCTCGGGGCACCATGTTCGCAATCTGGAATACTTATCGGATCTCGTTGAAACTTAGTTCTCTATCTATCTTATCCCACTCATATTGCTACCTCCAAAGCACCAGGAACCCGGTTAAGTGCTTCCAGAATCCCGATGAGATCTGCAGAGGGGCCAGCTCCAAAGCAACAAGAGCCCGGCGAAGTGTGGGATAAAAGGGAAGCCAGACTCCGCACTCGAAGGCTACTTTATGAATAAGAAGTTGACCCATGGGGGGTGTACACATCATATTCTCGATGAGGCAAAGAAAAAGTAAACGAGTCAGGAATCTTATAATCCTTTTTCAATTCTGCAAGGTATCTACAGTGCACATTGAGTCAGAAACGATTCGGTTGTCATGAAAGGAGACGAAAGAACCAATGTGTACCCCGACCAAGGTAACACCCGGCGCACCGCCCTCCTCCTCCGCTTCGCCAACATCCTCTGTGTCTTCTTCATCAAAAATATGGACCAGTTCCTCTGATCTGTTGTGGAAACCCAACCCGATTCTTGGATTTCTTGTAGAGTGATGGTGCAGCGGCGGTTGCTCTTCGCCAGAAGCATCAACTTGGCCCCAATTTCTCGTCTTCCCTTTCGACGTCATGAAACTCACCTCTGATTCCTCCTGCCACCTATGTAGAAGGTCGTCGAGACTGGCAAGAGGATTAGGTGAATCTGGGCGAGGATTGGGGGATACCGAAGGAAGGTCTTGGGAATAGATAGGTAGCTTGGGAGGAGATGCCATTGTAACCAAAGATGAAGAGGAAGCTTGAAAGAGTGTTGAAAGATCAAGAAGGATAAGCTAGGGTTAGGAGGAGACTCTTTTGAAATTCAAAAAAGCAAGTGTATGGAGAGAAGGAAGGTTGATTTATTTACAGATAGAGGTAGGCGGTTACTCGAATAGGCTAGAAAAACGGAAGTATGACCGGAAACGTGTGGGGAACGGTTTCAAGGAAAATCATGCCAAAAAAATGGTTCATTTAAAACAAGTTGACCACTCAGGATCTGACACATGGATCTCACATTAAATACCTGCGTATCTAAGGGAGATTTCCTCCAATATACTAAAAGCTAACCTGGCAAGATGCAAAACTGAACTAGATGTCAAATCCTTCAAGTTAAATAGGAATCATGACCTCAACCCCAACTAGATGCTGGCATTAATGTTAGGGGGACTTCTATTAACCGCTAGCACCCTGATACCCAGGCCACCCTAAGTACCCTAATACTACACCATCTTAATACCCCGCTACAACATCAATCGGTATCCTAGTACCTAGACATACTATTACCACGATCCAGTAAGTCCAACCTCCTGGGTCATTTCCAGAATTCACCAGCCAATCGGCTAAAGCTCTAGGAAAAATGAATTACTGAGGCACCTAGAAGACAGGTTTAAAGCTATACTGAAATGTCGCAAATCAATATAGAGTTAGATTCCTTCTGGCCACTGAGAAACCTATTTGAAAGCAAAGTCAACTCTATCAAGACTCAACCAAACAAGGGGTCATTCATGACACAATAGGAAGGTAGAGATATTCTAAGAGATCGCCAGCTAATACTCCAAAAATCTCTACGTTATTAAACTCAATCAAGAAGAGTGCTCGGAAGGCATGGAGCACTATATATATAACATATCGTTCTACACCTGGAGGAGGACCGAAAAAAGAAAAGATAGAGAATTATACTTATCTACATGCATGAGAGCGCCACCACCAATAGTTCTTTTCCTTTATCCACAGCCTTGGAAGATTTTTATTGATACTTGTATTGGTTATGATTTTCAACAAAAAAAGATGGAGAAACAATTGTGTTATTGATCATATTGTCTTTTTTATCTATTGTGACCACCATACTTGATCTATTTCATCGAACAAACCTCCTAAGGTACTGAACTACTTGATACCTTTCCGACCGGGATTCTTCGAGATCTTGGTCCCATAAAGTTGTTAATTGGAGTTTTTACCCTGGTGACAATTTTCGGTTAATAAATATGTTTGTGGGTATCATTCTGTAAGCCCTCACGAGACTTCACTCATCCGCTAGGAATAGCCTAGGGGTATAAAAGAAATTAAAAAGCTTGTGGCACGTGCCAAGTGCTATCGTGTCACCCACAAATGTGGTGTTTTCTTTTCTTAAATTTTTAGTAGGTTAAGCTTAGTTTTGTTTATTTTTGTTTTGCTCGGGGACAAGCAAAAGATAGGTTTGGGGGTATTTGATAATGCATATTTCTACACTTGGTGTAGCCCCGTTGCCTATCCTTTTGCATCCGTTTTCTGAGTAAAACAAAGTATTTAACGCTTAAAATGAATTTGTGCAGGTTTTTTGGCTTCCAAGGGAATTTTGGCAAAGAAAGAAGAAGTTTGGGGCAAATCTGTAATTTTTAGAGAATTTGAAGGCTCAACCGCACTACAACAGCCGTACGTAGGGTGGGTAAACAATAGTTTTACTCCAGAGGATCACCACTTCTGACTCGTCTCCAAATGGCTCTACGAACAACGATCGAAAGGAAAATATCAGAAGAACAGCCCTACACCCGCCCTACGTAGGACGGGTGAACAACGGTCATGCCAATTTCTTGAAAATTTTACCAGGGTTTCATGCGCTGTTTACAAACATTATAAATACCCCATTTCAATTCATTTGACCTTACCTCTTGCATGACCATTGAGCTCCAAAACACTCTTAAAACATTCCAAACCTTCCAAGATCAAATCTTTCACTTAAATCCTTCACTAAATCACCCAAAACCTCCATCAAATCACCATCTAAGCCTAAATCCCACCTCACCGTCTCATTTCCTTGCCTAGACCTACCATAAAAACCCCACCTTAGAACAAAATAAGTCAAAGAGAGAAGAAGCCTAGCACAATCCAAGTAAGAGCGGAGGAGTTCTTCACTTAGTTTACTCTAATCCCTTCTTTCTTTACATTTATTTGTCTTTATTTATGGCTTGTACTCATTTCACATATTTTGTAGCCATTTATTATATGATGAACTAAAACTTCCTTGGCTAAGGCCAAGATGAAGCCTTTTCCATGAATTATTAACAAAGGCCATCACTTTATCACTATTGCTTGTGTTGTGTACACTTATTTCATGTTCTTAATTATTATGAGTGTCTAGCTAGTATTTGGTAATTATTTGGTTGTTGTGTGAAGCACCGAGAGAAGAAGCACACAACATGCTTGATGAAATGTGTGATAGAAGTTGGTAAGATAGAGATATGCGATGCTAGCTTCTAGGATTCAATTGTGAGCCACAAAAGTTAATGAATTTGTATGTAGTTCAGATAACCATTGAGAAATAGGTTGTTGGTGCATATGAATGTTGTCTTTATCACTTAAGAGAGGTTAGAGACTAATTGAGGGTGTCATGAATCTACACACACACTTGCATACTTTATTTCAATGATGTGCCTAAAATTAATAAGAATTGGATAGGTGGATTCAAAGGTATTAGCCTAATTTCCCATAAGTAGAAAAATCACTTGCTTGTGTTTGGCTTTGCTTAAGTTTATTTTCTTGTTTAGTTTCATTAATTGCATTCTAGTTGTATGTTTAATTTAGTCAAATTTGGGTAGTGAAATCAAATCATTCAATCTTTGCTTGTCTAAATAGTAGTTAATCAATCAATTATGATAATCAATGCATCAATCCTTGTGGAACGAATTATATTCATCATTGTGTTATTCCTTCAGTTCCGTACTATTACAAATGCTCATCTAGGAGTGGTCAATTTTTGGCACCACTACCAGAGGATTGAGTGATTTATTGATATCACTACTAGTTGATTCGTTACTAATTTAGAATTTTTTTTTTTACTTTGTGTTTATAGGTGGTTGCTCTTGTATGCATCATCGTACAAGAAGCAACAACTTACAGGATTTGAGCTTCGATCCGGATATAGAGGGGACGGGCCGAAGAAATAGAAGGAACCAAAGACTAGCCATGGGGGATAATTTGAATCAAAATCCAATATCACTCGTAACCCAAGAGGGACTACATGGGCAAAATGAACAAATCGGGGAGAATGAGAGAGTCATGAGAGACTATGTCATGCCAATGGTGAATCAAAACTTGTCACATATCCAACTCCCGACGATAAATGCCAACAACTTCGAAATCAAGTCCCATGTCTTCCAGCAATTGGCAATGATAGTGTTATTTGGTGGTAACCAACGGACGATCCAAACGAGCATTTGAGGAACTTTGATCAAATTTACTCAACATTCAAAGTCAATGGGGCTTCGACCATGCAATTGGGCTAAGGGTTTAACCTTTTTCATTGAAGGATCGAGCTAAAACTTGGTATGATGTTCTTGCACCAAGGTCAATCACCCAGTGAGATGTGTTGGCACAAGCCTTCCTTAGCAAATACTTCCCTCCTTGAAGGGCGACTCAATTAATGAACAAGATTCACAAATTTTCCCAATTTGAGACGGAATTTTTGTATGAAGCTTGGGAGAGATACAAGAAGTTGCTAAGAAAATGCTCATGCCATGGAATGTCGAGGTGGTCAATTATGGAAATATTTTATCGGGGAATGAACTTGTCCACACGTTAATTTGTGGATTCTTCAACGGGTGGCTCTTTAAGGAAGAAGTTTATGGATACAGCGTATGATTTGATTAAAGACATGTTCGTTGCAAATTGTCATTAGGTAATGATAGGAAGACCTCGAAGAAAGCACCTGGTATGTCAGATGTTAATCAAGTGACAGCAATGCAAGCACATATTGATGCCTTGACAAGACACATGAACAACATAAGAGCAAGCTCTAGTACGGCCCAAGTGAAAATGTTGAGTTGTGATTTATGCTTGGGGCCTCATGAGAGTTTGGATTGTCAAGCGGGAAACCTATTTGCTTCCGGATCTTTAGAGCAAGTTTTATTTTGTGAACTAAAATAGGAACTTTAACAACCAACTAAGACCTCAAAATAATCCCATCTACTCCAACACCTACAACCCCCTTTGGAGAAATCACCCAAATTTCTCATATAAAAATAACCAAAATACCCTTCAACTTGAACCCAACCTTACTAGATTTAATCAACCACAACAAGCCTTTCCTAACCAACAAGCCCAATTCCAAAATCAAGCAGAGAGAAAGTCTACAATTGAAGAAATGTTCTCTAAGTACATGGGCAAGCCCGATGTTCGCATGGAGACTCAAGACTTGGCTTTGAGGAAGTTAGACATCAAGGTTGATCAACTTGCACAACATTCACAAGCCACAATTCAAAACCCTGAAGTGCAAATTGGTCAATTGGCTAGGGAGTCTTAAGCTTGCCAACAAGGGACATTGCCAAGTGACACGGTGATAAACCCTAAGGAACAATGCAAATCAATTTCTCTAAGGAGTGGGAGAACGGTGGAGCAATCGAACGAAGTTGGCAAAAAGAAGAAAGATATGGATGAAGAACAGGTGATTGAGGAAGAGGTGATTGAATAAGAGGTTGTTGAGGAGGAGTGTGTTGAGAAGGACAAGGTAGAAGATAGCCCATCCAAGTTGTCTTGTGAGCCACCACCCCCACCATAAGTCAAGGCATATGTGCCTCTAATCCCATACCCCTAAAGGTTAAGGAAGCACAAGGATGCCCATCAATTTGCAAAGTTCCTGGAGGTGTTTAAGAAGCTCCACATCAACATACCATTTGCCAAAACCTTAGCGTAAATGCCCACTTATGTCAAGTTCTTAAAGGACTTACTTTCCAACAAACGGAAGCTTGAAGAATTTGTAACGGTGGCACTAACAGAAGAATGTAGTGTTATTTTGCAAAACAAGCTCCCTCTTTAGTTGAAAGACCTGGGCAAATTTACAATACCATGCACTATCGGAACCTCAGAATTTAGCAAAGCCTTGATCGATTCAGGGGCAAGCATAAACTTGATACCCTACTCGGTGTTCAAGAAGTTAAATGTTGGGGAAGTGAAGCCTACACATATCACTCTCCAATTAGCTGACCGGTCAATCAAATATCCTAGAGCCGTGATGGCAGATGTGCTAGTGAAGGTGGATAACCTATACTTTCAGGTGGATTTTGTCATTTTTCAGATGGGGGAGGATGTAGAGATACCTCTTCTTTTAGAAAGGTCGTTTTTGAAGATGGCGGGTACTTTAATTGATGTAAGAGATAAGAAGATGACTTTAAGAGTTAGTGATGAGCAAGTGGTGTTTAACATGTCCAAGGCAACCAAAAGACCATCGGATGAGGGTGATTGTTTTAGGGTAGAAGTAGTTCAGCCCATGATACAATAATGCTTGAGAAAGAAGAACCCCAAGGAGTAGCTTGAAGCATGTATAATGCATGGAGTGGTAGAGGAGGATGAAAACTTGGAAGTTGAATAATGTGCCAAACAACTCAACTCCCTACCCATGAGGACACTTAGGGGAAGATTTCATTTTGAAGAACTTGGTATGAGAAAGCCAAAACTATCACCATCTATTAAGAAGACTCCTACTCTAGAACTCAAGCAATTACCATCTCACTTGCGGTATACATTCTTAAGAGAATCATCAACTGTACCGGAGATCATTTTGGCAAGCTTGTCCAAGATTGAAGAGGATAAGCTACTAAGGGTGTTGAGAGAGCACAAGAGAGAAATTGGTTGGTCAATTTTCGATATCAAGAGACTATGCCCTTCAATTTGTATGCACAAGATTAGAATGGAGGATGAGTTCAAGCTAATCACGCTATAAATGTTCACATTTAGCTCTCCCTAACTTAGCTTTTGTAACTGTTTTTCAAGCCTTTTTTGTGTTTAATATTGTAAATAAGCGTATTTCAGGTATTTCAGCTCATTAGAGGTATTTTAAACCAAACTGGAGGAAAGTAGCAAAATCGTGTGAAAAAGAGGACAATTACGTAATTATGAAGATTAAGGGGTACACATGCAAATCTGGAGAAAGGATCGCAAATTTGGTGATTAATGTAGAGTTTTGGGATACTGTTTGTAATTTGCCAGTAAAAGCTTAGGTAAGCGCCACATCACCAACGAAACAAAGGCATTTTGGGGAGCGCGTGTCAGCCTGACGTCAGGCGTCTTCAAGCTACTGCTGGGTTGACCCGACCCGCGTGTGACCCATTTCAGACCCGGTTAACCAAGCGTTGACATGTGACTTACCCAGCCATTTCTGACCCATTTTCGATAGTTTTTTTCGATCATTTTCCTTCTAGATAGACGTCCAAGCTACCTCCGGTCACAATGGACCCACTTTCAAGCTCCCATGCAAACATTTTCCAAGACCTCCATCTCTTCCAAACTCCATGGACAAGTTTGAGCTTCAAGCTTGTCCCAACTGCTCTTTTCCCACACACAACTCATCCAAAACCGCGGAATCTCTGTGATTTTATGTCGAGGGCAAGTTCTCATGGACCAAAAGACGTAAACTTGCTGGAAACCATGAAGAATCTCTGTGAACTTCATGCGGCAGGATCAAACCCACGAACCAGAAGTGAGCAAACTGGCTGGAACACCTCCTGATTCTGTCAATTCGTCCCACTTGCCTCTCCCATCACCACTTGCCTCTCTAAACTTGTTAAACACACCTTACCACCTTATAAGACCACCGAGATAACTTAACTAGAGAGTGTTACTCATTACCTTAATTTAGACCTAGTTTTAGTTAGTTTAGGGTAGAATCTTAGAGAGAGAAGCACTCTCTCATTTGGTTTTAGTTCTTAGACATTTTCCCATCACTTTCTAGGTAGCTAAACACCACTTTTAGTTACCTAGACTTGATCTTTGTGAGTTGCTCTAGAAGAATATTGTGCTTAGATTGCAAGGAGGAGTCATCTTGGCCAAGAAACCAATCCAAATGGGTTTGTTTTGCTTTTCCTTTGTAGTTTCTTGTTCATATATTTCTATCTGTAACTAAACTCTTTTGTTGGGGGATTGATGTAACTCTGGTATATTGAACCATTGATTAATCAATCCATTTGTTATTTCACTCTATAAGGCTTTGTATGTGTGTATTATGAAATATAATGATATGTGGATGATATGTCTTGCATATACCTCTATTTGTACACACTTGGTAGTTGATATTCATGCATAAAGTGTCCACTATGTGTATGAACCTTTCACTATCCATTTTATAGAGATTTCTCTAAGTAATTCATAACTTTGGTTAGTTAGAGAATCTCTACATTACTATTCTGAAATTCTCTCTTAATCACTTATCTATGATTTAGACTATGTGTAAGATAATGAATTTGGTGCTTTATTTTATTAATGATGAAATGCATGCCTTAGAATTGTTGTGATTGTGCTTAATGAATGATTGGTTAATGCAATGGTTGTTACTTGAATGAATTAATCCCCTAACATCTTTAGTCTAGCTTAATCTTATATTGTTGTAGTGGAATTGGTAATTTAGTTCAAAGCAAGCTTAGTTTAATTGATTTAGGTAGCATTAAATACTGAACTTGTTAGAAGTTAGAAATCGATAAGCAATGATAATCGTTAGCTAAGTCACTTCCCCATGGGAATGACCACCCTTACTAGTGTACCCTTTACTACTCGTACGACTTGTACACTTGCAATGGGTGAACCACCCGTATGCCCTTTTAATTCCCGTTTTAGTTTAGTTAGTCATTAGTGTAGTTGTTAATTCTCGTTGTAGTTTAGTTAGTCATTGTGCTTGGATTGCAAGGAGGTCTTCTAAGCAGCCTCTAACTATGGTTTATTCACCTTGTGGGTGGAATAAGCCTATAATGAACTTTTTTCCTCAAATAGAGCAATGGTCGAGAATATAAGAAGAAGTACCTTCCATGTATCCATATCAAAACTACACCCATCAAGCAAGATATGATCAAGAGTGGGAATACACCCAACGGGGCAGCCTGGACGACAAATCCTACCACCATGCCATTGGCCCATAGATATTTGACATAGAAGAAAGTGTGGAAAGGATTGGAGTTCATTTGGCACAATATATGGAAAACCAATAGCTATTCGACACGGAAGCATCCATAGAGAAACTCGCAACCTAAATGGGAGAGTTGGTAGAGATTATCCTAGAAGAAGGAGGAGAGGAATGCTCGAACCAAAGTGAGCAAGAAGAGAAATCGACCAACCATTTTTTTTGTCTAACTGTTGACGAAATAAAACCGGTCGAGTCCTCAGATAGCTCGGAATGCAACCTCGCTGAAGTGTTACTAGAGTTCGAAGAAGAGCTAAAGATAAAAAAAGAGTGGCTAAGTCATAATATGGACTTAATTCTAGGGGTGGACTCACTTGAAATGGATGGGATTTGACAACGAAGAAAATGGAAGAACTCCCCAAAGAGGTCGAAGAACCGGTGGAATCCTTAGATAGCTTGGAAGGCGACCTTGGTGAAGCTTTACTCAAGTTCGAAGAAGAGTTAAGGCTAGAAAAGGAGGGAACAAAAGTAGACTTGGTCAAGGAAAATGTTGAATTGTTAAGTCTTAATGTAGACTACATACTAAAGATAGACTTGATTGAGAAGGAAAAGGACTCATCATTGAAAGAGTGTAAAGACATCAAGGAAGACTTTGCTAGGATAATGAGGCTTATGAAAGCCAAAATAAAAGCAAGGGACTAAACTCTTGAAATCATGAGAACCAAAGAAGAAGAGCACCTAGCTAAGCTTGCCATACCAAAGGTTGATACCAAGGGCAAATCCAAGGAAGTCATCTAACAACCTCAAGTGTTGGACATGCAAGCTAAGCATAAAGAGCTCAAACCTCTTGCCTCAATGCCTATCCCAAGCTAAGTCAATAAGAGGGGGCCAAGAATAAGGAACAAGAGGAATTTCAACCCTTCACCAACAAAATTAGGTACATTTCAATCTTTAACCCCTACTTGTTGCCATTGCCATGATTTAGGCCAAAATTGGCCTTATATTCCAAAGTTTAAATGGCAACGTGTGAACAAATTGGTTGTCAAATCCATATGGATTGACAAGTCCAAATTGGAAGGATTTGTTAGGGAAGGACCCATTTGGGTCAAAAAGAAATATGATGGGTATGTTGTTATCAAACCACCTATCATGGGTGGTGGTTAACCCTTGTGAACGTTTTGATGTGTTTGTTAAGTGTGCATGAATTTGAAGATTAAAAGCACTTGATGGACATTTGTGGTGCACTCATTCATTTGAGTTGCACTAGTGTTGTAAATATATGAACTCTTTAATGTTTTGTTAAATATCTAGTATAGATGTTTTGTATTTGGTTTTTAAACACCTTATCTATCTCAATTCAACCTTGGTACTCAAGATACTCATATATGATGATAAGAGTGAAAGAGATAGGTTTAGGGGTTTGGACTCCAAACACATAGCATCATGTTATAGTTGCAACTGTATGTATTTTTGTGTTTGTTTCTGTGCCATATGCAGGATTTTGGGTTTACAACAAGTTGCATAAAGTATGGGAAGATTTTGGACCCATTTTTTTTAGCAGTGCACCAAGAGCCGCGGATTCATACCACGAGACCATTCCCGCGAAACAGCAGGATCAAAACCGCGGGATGGCTCTTGAGAGCTCAGTGACTTCAACCTAGCCGGATACAACTCATGAGCCATAAGCCATGATCTCGCGAGGAAATGTGAGGAAGGTCCGCGGGGTCAATCCGTGAGATTATTCTCCCCAATCAGAAGAAACAAGGTCGCGAAGATCGATGAGATATTTGCCGAGAGCTCATTCCGCGAGACTATTCCCGCCGTCCAGAAACAACCAAACTCACGAGGTACCCCTACGAGTTCATTTCGCGGGAACAAACCCGCCAACATAGGGCAACTGTTTTACTTTCATTTTATTTTCGTTTTATTTCATATTTATACGTAATTTACATTTTGCATACTTTTGTTTAGTTAAGTGTGGTTATGTGTGTGATTGATTAGTGCCTAGGATGATACTAATGGAATTGTCATGTCCCTCATTGGAGGAAAATTTTATTCTAGTGGATTAGGCCATTTTTTATTGGATAAGAATTTTTGATGAATTGAAATACCATGTGTAGTTTGTTTCAGGATATTTGTGTGCTTGTTTGCAAAGTTGTTTGTTGCCCAAACAACCAAACCACGGAACTCATGTTCTTGTTCGTAAATGTTTAAACATTAAGGACAATGTTGAGTTTAGGTTTGGGGGTGTGGACACGTTAACATTTTGTCACGTTTGGTTGTATATATTTTTGTGTTGAAAACTATGATTTTGTAAAAAATTTCGTTTTTATTGCGATTGAGCCAAACTTTACAAGTTGTCTGTTTTGATGCTAGAGTGTATGTGCTATGAAGGAATGCTACATGTGTAAATTGCTAAGTTATAGCTAACAAATTTCCTTCCAAGATTGCATTGCGCATTATGTATTTGTCCCTTTATCTTTTGCTTAGTGAATAGGACTTATCGCAAGATTGCTAGAACCAATAGTGGAGACTACCCAGGTAAGATTTAGAGACTCAGCATTCATATTTTGAGGGTTTTTGTTTCTACTCATATACACACTCTTTAAAACAGTTTTGCTTCAAATATGATCTCATTTTGCATAATGCTCATTGGTTGGCATAGAACATGAAAATTATGTGGACTGCTTGTGTGAATCATATTCCCTCGTTAGATAGACTTTTTGATATGATTCTAGGCAATGTGTGTGCTTAACTACTATTTATTGCCCAAACACGTTCCATGTCTTTTATGTATGCTCCTATTGCCAACTTCAAGGCCAAACACAAACCATTCATTTCATCACTCGCATATCCATAAACAACCATATACACTAAACACAAAGCATACCTTAGTTGTTAATCATAGAATTAGTGCATGAATTATAAATGCAAATGTTTAGCTCAAATTGTAAATAGTATGTACTTAGGCGATTATGTGAATTTGTGCAAGTTATAGGAGGCAAAAATTGTGCAAGTGTAAAAATTCAACACTTGAATCCTTTGATGTACAAATTGTAAAGCTAATAAAAAAATAAGAGTACAAAAAATTAGCATTGTTAAATTCAAAATTGTATAATGAGCTTGAAGTCAAATTATGAAGTATGATTAATAACTCTAAAACTCCATTCCATTTCTTCATTCACCCACAAATATACCCATGACTCCATTACAACCCATAAGGAAAGTTCTAATTGATCTTTTAAAAAGTATAGCTTAGGAATACGGTTTTTCAACTTAGGTCACGGATGGTCAATTACCAAAACATCCTTCAACATGTCAAATTAGCATTTTGGCCCCTTAAGGGAGCCTTTCCATAATTTTCACCAACAATCAGATCTGAACAGTATGTTTCGCTGTGAGGTTTCAGGCGACGATTAGGGCGACCCTGGGGCGACACCATCAGGTGCCAAAAATCATCTCTATCGCTATGGCGACATCGAAATGAAAACAGCGACAATGATTTGGACCTATTTCGCCGTGTGGTCGCGGTTTGGTTTGAAGGCGACATTAGGGGCGATATCAATGGATTTTTGTCGCTTGGATTCCGGCGGTTTGGAGCGCCGAGAATTTGACGACCAGGTTTGCGTCATCACCGCCGTTTTTTTGGAGTAGAAGTTGGCCGAAGATAGGTCGGTTTCCGGTGATTGAACGGCGGCGGCGTGCTAGGGTTTGCTGGTTCTCGGTCATTGATGGAGAAAGAGCTGAAGCTTGAAGAAGGCGGGGTGCGTTTAGCACTGGACTGCTTCTCTTTTGTCTTGTATTGGGCTTATTTAGAAGCATGGTGGAACGCATTTAGAAGCCTACACCCCTCTCAAAACGCACTGTTTCACTAAGTTGGTGGCTTGGGCTGCTTCTCTCTGCCGAGGTGCATTTAGAATTGTAGCAGGGTGCGTTTCGAAGCCCAAGCATGCATTGTCCACAAGTGAAACGCAGCGTTTCATTAATGCTGCGTGGGATGTTGATATTTGTATGGCAAATTACAAAAATTCCCTAATCTTTTGTAAAATCACACTGACTTCAATATTCCTTTTATAATTACTCCTTTACCCCTAATTCTCCAAAATTACTCCAATGCCTTTGAACTTTGTAATTACCTGAAAACACTTAATTTACACAATTAAATCATTTGATATTGCCTGAGAATTAATCAAAAATAGAAGGAAATGAGAATCAAAATCATACCAATTTTGGTTCGATTATCGCTATACAATCGCTGTACAATCGCTATACGTAGAGCGGCTGTACAACGGGTCACATGGGAAACAAGACAGAATTCCCAGAAAATCGTTGTACGAAGGGCGACCTACATGCGACTTACTAGCGGTGATCCTTTGGAAAATAAACCGTTATGAAACTAATAATGCATGGTGTGTATACAACTATCTAGAGGGGATGAATAGATTTTAAACTATTATTACCAATTTTCGTGATTAATCAATATTACGAAAATACCCCAAACTAGTTAAAGCAATAAATCAAGAGTAAGTTGCAGAATTTAAATAAGACTTGATTTTTACGTGGAAACCCAAACTTGGAAAAACCACGGGCTTTTATGTACGCCACACACTAACCTCGAATCCACTAATTGCAATGGTGTTTATAACCTAATCCCGGTTTATAACCCACTACCACTAACTACAGGCCTGTAAAAGCGGACCTAGTCCAATTTGCTTGAGGCCTAAGCAATCTTAGCCACAAGACTTACTTCTCAATGAACAGATAAAATAGCCTATGTGAATATGTATGATATCAAAAATGCAAAAAGAGCTAGGGAACCCTAAATGCTTATCTAGGATGGTAAGATGACAATTAAATTAATTCTATATATCAAATGCTAAATGACATGGCATAAAGCTTAGCTAAACATAGATTAAGCAAACCTAGATAGCTATCACAATACAATACTCAATCAATACACCACATACAATCTCTATCTTATATCTAGAATTATATTCTAAGAGCATACAAGTAATTAAAGAGATAACTTGTTAAGAAAGACACTAAAATTAGATGAAATTAGTGAAAACCTTACGAAACAAGATGTGATGTTGCAAAACCCATGCAAGAAAGCATCCTAGATATGCTAGAAGATGCTAGAAGAAGTTTTGATGCATATGAAGATGGTTTTGAGTGTGTAGAGAATCAAAGATGATGAAAGATGATTTCTTTGAAGTACTTCTCTCTATGTAAATGCTCTCAATGAAAAATATGGTATTTTGAGAGTTTGGGACAGCCTAAAGAACATAAAGGCATATATATATATAGTGCCACAATGAAGCGACATCGTTTTGGAAAGTTGTCCAAAAACAGGCAGATCTGCGCTCTGATTCTACGACTATGGACCGCCGAATCAAAGGCGTAGAATACCAACAGTCTAGTTGATTGGGGTTCTGAGGCCTCGTTCTGTGCCCTAATGAGGTCGTTTGTGTGCTCAACAAAATACTATTTTATGTTCTTTTGAAAACCATGTTTTAGCCACCTAAAAATCTTTTAATATGTTGATTCTTAGAAAGTGGTAAGCAAGATTCGTTCCACAGGGAAATGGAGTAATACGTTAGATTGATTTAACTAATCTATTTTGCATTAAGATAAATTATAATGAATGGATAGTTGTGTGTGTTGTATATATGTTTTTGGCTTCGGGACACATCAGCAATTTGTACAAGAAGCACGTGAGAATAGGTCTGAATCGTACATTCGAAATGGTCAACCGAGGGAGTATTGACCGTTATGCAGTCAATGAATTAAATATGCTCGCCAGATAAGTCAGCTTGTAGCCAAAGACCATGTTTTCCATAGCTCCTACTCCCCTCGAAACAGACAATGTATTCACCAAAAGCCTTTCTCACCAAAGCTTTACTCAGCCAACAGAAGCAAGTTACTCTATTACCAATGCAAGAATCCCATAAAATGAGGACTCTCAGATTCAGGTCCCAGTAAGGAAATATCTTTATTTCCTCTCGAGACAAAGGAAGTCCAAATAGGAAAGGACTCAAGACTCCCGAGAAACTAGACGTTAAGCTGGAAACGAATCCTAATCAGCCAACAAAAGCTGAAATCCTAAAGCGACTTTGTTTGGAAATCCACCATTTACACGGCAAACAGAACAAGGGAACCCTAATTCACTTATTATAAATAGAACCATGTAATCTATGGTAAAGGGGTCGAATTCTAGAGAGTTGAGAGCTATTGTAGGAGAGAAGAAACTGATACCAAAGTGTAACCTAAAAGATATCATAGTGTTATTTTTCCTGCCCTCAAGGGGTCCCGCGGTCTTTTCCGGTTTTTAGGGTTTTTCCACGTAAACCCTGTGTTCTTGCATGCTTTATTTACATTGTTATTTACATTGTTATAACTTGATTATGAGACACGTGGCAATCCAAAAATCACCGTCAACAGTGTGATTTGATAAACCACAAAAAATGCAATTAAAATAAACATACAAAAATGATAGATAAAATAGAAGACTCAACAATCTTGATAAGAGGAATGATGTAAACAAATAGAGTACATGCTAGGGAATTGATGGAGTTACAAGTGTCATGGGTAATGCTTCTTCAAAGCTTCATTAATGACCAAATCTCATAGATGCTAACCATTTGTTTCCTATAGTGTGTTTAGGCCATTTTTATGAACACTAAACATCTTCCTACCTTAATGCCTAACCGATTAAAGAAATAGGGTCAAGGTGGGATTAATTTTGTACAAATCAAGGGTTTAGATTAGTAGGGTTGATATACCCACCACTAATCTATCCTATTCACTAAGTTCCATAACCAATCAAGGGTGTCAATCCAATATTGGTTTCATAAGAAATTATCCCACAAAATAATATGATCTACTAGTGATATACAATGCAAATCACAACATGTATAGAATCTCAATATTAAGTGAATAGAAAAAAAAAAGAGATTTAATTACATATAGCTTAAGCGAAAACCCATAACAAATGTTTCTAACATCTATCCCCTAGATTAGGGCTTTAGTCACACATAGTTACAAATCAAATGAATAGGAAGTAATAGTTAAGGAAATCACCCTTAGGCCTCCTTTTTTAGTGCTTGCTCCTTCCTTTCCTTTGCTGCTCCTAGTGTCAAGAATGGTAGAAAAGGATGTGTCTAGATATGTAGGTGTCTAATGGTCAGTGACAAAGGTATTGAAATATATAGAATGGTAAGAGAGGAATGGTTGAGTGAAGTAATCAAGACATTTGTGTTGAGGTTTTGGATAGAAAAGATAGTTCAAGTTTAGAGAATAGAGGAAGTTGAGAGAGTGATGTATGGAGGAGAAAACTAGATCTAATGCTCTGTATATGTGTTGCTTTCTAAAATGCTTAGATCCTTTTCAAGTTGGAAGAGAGGGATATATATATAGTCACACTCGGAAACGTACTGATAACTTCTTGAAAATCCGATGTGGAGTGATGTCGCCACTTGTGTAGCCATTGGCGATATCATGGCGACAAACAGTTGCACATTCTGAAATTCACATGTCACCAGTTTTCACATCTTTTTCGCCAATCATGTAGGTGGCGACAATGAAGGAATTGCATTGTCACCACTTTGTCGCCACTTTATTGCCATGGCGACAACACTTGATGCTTTAATCCTAAAAAATTCATTCTGTCGCCACTTTGTCGCCACTTTGTTGCCACTTTGTGCCATGGCGACACAAAGTGGCGACAATACCTGATGTTTTTAATTCTGAGAAATGCAATTGTCACCACTTATGCCATCATGTCGCCAATGGCAACACATCTTCATCAAGGTGGCGAAAATACCCTGTTTTGCCAACTTGAGCTCTTTTTGCACAAAAGTTTTCACCTTCTTCACAAATGCCTCTAAAGCCTAAGTAAACATGAAACACTTGATTTAACAACATTAAATACGGGAAAATGCCCTAGAATCAAGCACAAAGAGTCGGGACTGAGGGCCAAAATCATACCAATTTTGGCTTGATCGTGCCCTGGCCTCAGAACAAAGGCACTGAATTACAAAGTAACCAACTGGTCTGAATTCGGTGGCCTTGATTCTGCGGCCCCTTAACGTCGAACCAAAGGCACCGATTTCCCTTGGATTTTGCATCCTACTGCCTAAACATGTTATGGCAAAACAAGTAAGATGTAATCAATTAAACATGCATGAAGAGATATCAAGAATATGAATGCACACATATAAAAACACACGACATACAATTATTAGAGATATGCATGAGTTATGAGTGTGTGCAACTAGATCTCTTCAAAGCAAGTAAGAACTAGAATATACCTTTGGTGCTTCTTCTCTTGAGGTCTTGAGAGGGCATTGGTTGTGCAAATCACCAACCATCAAAAGCCTAAGCTACCCTTACATCAAGCCCCACATGTGATTTGTCACCAAAATAAGCCAATCACACTTAAGGAAATTGCATGCTGTTCAAGCGTTGTATGAACAGCGGTTGTATAGAGTTCACTTCAAAGGGCTTTTTTTGGCACGAAATCAACATGGAAATGTTCCAACGAATGCATGGTCAATTAACTTACATGAATTGTGATATTAAAACATAAATTCAGAAAAAAAAAAAACACAAATGCAAGAGATATCGAGATGCATGTAAGTGTGTGTGTGTGTGTGTGTGTGTGTGTGTGTGTGTATGTGTGTAACTATTCTCTTCAACAATCAAGACAAGTGATTTACCTTTTGATCTTAAAGTCATGGAGATGCTTGAAAGTTTGCCATTGAAAACCTAAGCTAACCATTACAAAATCATCCCCAATGTGGTTTGTCATGAAATAAGCCAATCATAAAATTGAGGTCTTCACAAAAGACTTGTCAGACATTTGATGTATCATTTGGTGTTGAACCGATTGTTTCCCTTTTTGTTGTTGAGTTGGGTTAGGATACCTCGGTTGAACCAAGTTGGCTTGCCTTCTTGATTGGTTAAACCTTAGTTGAGGAAGGCTTAGGTGTGGAGCTCTTGGTTGTGGATGTTGGGCTTCACTCTTTGTTGGCATCTTCATTTGGCAACTCTTAGATAACTCTCCAAGTTCAATCTTCCTCTTAGTATGTTGTGGATGTGAAGCTTCCTTTATGCCATTTCCCTTAACAAACACCTTTTTTTTCCGAAGAGGGTGTTTCTTTGTCATCAACATATCTAAGTCCCCTCTTATCATTTGGCTTCTTTCCATTCCCCAACATTTTGTCAAGCTTTTTGGTGCTGGAGGTCATTTTGGCAAGTAACTACTTAGCTTCCTTAAGCTCATTCTTCATAGTATTTTCACTTTTATTTACCCTCATCACTTTATCATTTAAGTGAGTTACATTGGTTGTAAGCTTGAGATTCTCCTCCTTCAATTTTTAAATCTCCCTTTTCTTCTTTAACCTAGAGTCTTCAAAGTATTTGATGAAGTCTTTAAGGTACTTGATGAAGTTTTCAAGATCCATATCTTCACCAATGCCTTTGTTGGAGTGAGATGACACTAGAGTCATTTTCTATTTTTTTTTTTTGCTCATTCTATTCAACACTTGAAGATGAGGTACTCCCTTCACTTTGCCTCTCACCAAGCGAGTCTACTTCTTCATCAAGACCTTTGCCTTGTTATTTGTTGTTACACCAATAACTTCCTTATAAATAGCTACATCAATCATTCTTCTAGCTACTTCTTTATATATTCCTTCTTCAAGGTCATAATTCAAAGCCTTTTTGCCTTTGTTAACCGAAAATTGTCACCGGGGTGAAAACTCCAATTAACAACTTTAAGGGACCAAGATCTCGACGGATCCCGATCGGAAATGTATCAAGTAGTTCGGTACCTTAGGTGGTTTGTTCGATGAAATAGATCAAGTATAGTGGTCAAAATAGATAAGAAAGACAATATGATCAATAACACAATTGTTTCTCCATTTTTTTTTTACTGAAAATCATAACCAATACAAGTATCAACAAAAATCTTCCAAGGCTATGGATAAAGGAAAAGAACTATTGTTGGTGGCGCTCTTATACATGTTGATAAGTAGAGATCTCTGTCTTTTCTTTTTTCGGTCCTCTCCTAGGCGCAGAACGATATGTTAAATAAATAGTGCTCCATGCTTGCCGAGCACTCTTCTTGATTAAGTTTAATAGCGTAGAGATTTTTGGAGTATTAGCTGGCGATCTCCGAGAATATCTCTACCTTCCTGTTGTGTCACAAATAATCCCTTGTTTGGTGGAGTCTTGATAGAGTTGACTTTGCTTTCAAATAGGTTTCTCAGTGGCAGGAAAGAATCCAACTCTATATTGATTTAAAAAACAGCATTTCAGTGTAGCTTTAAACCTGTCTTCTAGGTGCCTTAGTAATTCATTTTTCCTAGAGCTTTAGCCGTTTGGCTAGCGGATTCTGGAAAAGACCCAGGAGGTTAGAATTACTGGATCATGGTAATAGCATGTCCAGGTACCGGGATACCGATTGATGTTATAGCGGGGGTATCAAGATGGTGTAGTATCGAGGTACCTAGGGTAGCCTGAGTCTTTGGAGCCATGATCCTAGCATGCCTGGGTAGAAGGGTGCTAGCTATTCTCGTAGCAGGATACCTAGAGAGCGTGGTATTGGGATAATGGATCCACCAGATAGTGGGGTTCCTATGACCTGGTCTTTTTTTTTGTCAACCCGAAATCTTAGCACTCTCGACCCTGATCTAGATGGGTTGGTATTGCTCTGGGATACTCTAGTTCTGATCCTCTATCAGTGGTAGCTGGATCTTGCCTCCTAGCCCAGAATCAGGATGGAAAATTCTTCCTTGATCCCTTTACCATTTTTGGCTGTTAACAAAAGTCCCCCTTGACCTGAGTGCCAACATCTAGTTGGGGTTGGGGTCAGGATTCCTACTTTACTTGAAGGATTTGACATTTTGTTTAGTTTTGCATCTTGCCTGGCTAGCTTTCAGTATCTTATAGGAAATATCCCTTAGATACGTAGGTATTTAATGCGAGATCCATGTGTCAGATCCTGAGTGGTCAACTTGTTTTAAATAAGCCCTTTTTTGGCACGATTTTTTTCAAAACTGTTCCCTACACGTTTCTGGTCATTACTTCCGGTTTCCTAGCCTGTTCAAGTAACCGCCTACCTTTGTCTATAAATAAGTCAGTCTTCCTTCTCTCCACACACTTGCTTTTTTGAATTTCAAAAGAGTCTCCTCCTAACCCTAGCTTCTCCTTCTCGATCTTTCAACACTCTTTCTAGCTTCTTCTTTTTCTTTGGTTACAATGGCATCTCCTCCCAAGCTACCTATCTCTTACCAAGACCCTCCTTTGGAATCCCCCAATCCTCACCCAGATTAGCCTAATCCTCCTGACAGTCTTAACTACCTTCTGGATGGGTGACAGAAGGAATCAAAGGCGAGTTCCCCGACATCGAAAAGGAAGAAGAGAAATTGGGGCGAAGTTAATGCTTCTAGCGATGAGCAACCGCCACTGCATAAGAAATCAAAGAATCAGGTCGGGTTTCCACAACATATCAGAGGAGCCGGTCCATATTGTCGATAAAGAAGACGTCGTGCATGTTGGCGAAGTGGACGAGGAGGGTGGTGAGGAGGGCGGTGTGCCGGGTGTTACCTTGGCTAGGTTACATATCAGTTCTTTCGCCTCATTTCATGATGGTCGAATCGTTCCTGACTCAGTGTGCACTATAGATACCCTTGTAGAATTAAGAGAGGATTACAAGATTCCCAACTCGATTACTTTGTCTCTACTTTATCAAGGCTATGACGTGTAAACCCCCTATAGGTCAACTTCTTATTCATAAGGTAGCCTTCGAGTGCAGGGTCTGGCTCCCCCTTCATCCCACGCTTTGCCGGGCTTTGGTTGCTTTGGAGATGGCCCCTCTACAGATCTCGTCGGGATTCTAGAAGCACCTAACCGGGTTTCTAGTGCTCTAGAGGGAGCAATGCGAACGGGATAAGATAGATAAGGAACCGGGTTTCGACGAGATCCGATATGTATTCCAGATAGCGAACATGGTGTCCCGGGGTCAGTTCTACTTGAGGGCGGCTAATGAGATGAATTTTTCCATCCTAAGCGAATGTGAAGTATGCTACGCCCTAGAAAGAAGAATGGATAGTGGTTGACGGCGATTGGGGGCGTACAGCCTTTAACAGGGGTTTTGAGTACTCGGTCCCAACCCAATTCACTCTGAAAGACAAGTGGGGTAAGGGGGTGCCTTCGCAAGAATCCTGGGGTATCCTCCGCCGGATCATAAAGAGGAGGTATATGAACATGAAGTACCCTACCCTAGATGCTTTTGAAGGAAAATGGCTGGAGAGGTCCTTGAGGATTTCTATTGCTCTCCCGGGTATATAGTTATATCTTTCCTTTTTCCTTGGGAGTTTCTGCTACCCATCTGATCTTTCTTGCTCTTATTCCTCCTAGGTCGAGGCAATCAGATCAGTATCCCGTTGATTCCTTGGTTCCTTCTTCTCTTCAAGGTGTGGGTACTGATGCTAGATCTGGAACCTAGATTCTTGTATGGACCACTCCTCCTCCTCCGGCTCTAAGGATGTCGTCGGGGTCCCATCTACCTGAATTAACTCCAACTGTATCAACTTCTTCTTCAGTTCAAAGGATGTTGCTTGCCAATCCTTCTTCTGCTTCCCCAACCTTGATTCCACTGTGCCTAACACTTAGTGCAATGTTGGCGCGGGCTGCTAGGGCTTGGGGTTCACCGGTTCAAGCCTAGAGGCAGGCAAACAGTTCTGCTACTACGCCGCAGGACATGACTCCTACTTCGACTTCTTCTTCTCCTCCAATAGTATCTTTCAGATCCTAGGTCAAGATAGAGGAGGGTAGAACTTCAGCTTATCTGGATTGTCTTCTTGTTGATCTCCCTTCAAGCTCGAGGTTATAGGATCATGTTTGAGATGAGGTGGTATCTCGATTTGCCGCCGCCTGCCCCGGTGGAAATCTGCAGACTATGGTTGTAAGAATTCCTATTTACTGATTGACTTATTTCGTAGACAAACCACATATTGGGGCTTGATGTAAAGGTAGCTTAGTTATTTAATAGTTGGTGTTTTGCTCAACCAAGGCCCATCAAGACCTCAAGAGAAGAAGCACCAAAGGTATATTCTAGTGCCTTCTTGCTTTGAAAAGATCTAGTTGCACACACACACAACTCATGCATATATCTTATTCTTGTATGTTGTGTGTTTTATATGAGTGCGTGCATGTTCTTGAACATCACTTCTTGAATGTTTTAATTGATTGCATCTAGTTTATTAAAGCGCCATAACATGTTTAGGCATTAGGATGTAAAGCCATGAAATCTCTTCATGCAAGTTTAAATGATTGCATCTTGTTCATTGAAATGCCATGACATGTTTAGGCATTAGGATGCAAAGCCATGAATTTTATTCATGCTTGTTTTAATTGAGTGCATCTTGTTCAATAAAAATGCCATTGTCATGACATGTTAGGCATTAGGATGTATTCACTTCCCACACTTGCGCTTCATGTTAGTCTTAAGTGTGGTGTAATTTGTTTCCCGAAATATGTTCGGAAACGTCAGCTCTTGCATGATGGTGTGCATATCTTAGCACGATAGTTAACCAATTGAGAAGGTCCCATTATTCTCTTGGATTAGTGTTATTTATGGTGTGGTTGATTGGAGTAAGGTGTCTAGTTTCAAAAGATTGGATTTCAGTGTTTCAAGTATTTTCAAAACAAACCTTTACATGGTCTTGTGACCATAACTTTTTATACAAAGCTTTAAAATGAGTTTTGAAAATTTCTGTACAAACTAGACACCCATACCTTTGCAACAGTTATTATTCTTAATATTTCATGACCGTTTAGATTATTTTTGAAATCTCCAAAGTGACCACAAAACAAGGCAACTCTGTTGTTGTTCATTTTTAACCTTTAGTCACTCAATTGGCCATAACTTTTTCTACTGATATTGAAATGTCATTTTGTAAAAATGAATAGAAATTAGACATCCATACCTTTCCAAAGATATATCATACGAAAGGTTTCAATGTCGTACGAGAAAGCTTCATGAAAGCTTGATTGACTCTCCAAACCCAAAAGCCATGCATCCATGACATCTTTCATGCATCAATCATTCATGGGTCTTCAACATAACTCTCCCAACTGAAACCCTAGAGAGAGAATTCACTTTCTAGAGAGAGAAAGAGATATTCTTGAGAGAGAAAGAGAGACTTGATAGAAAAAGCTTAAAGATTACATCTTTATTTCTCTAAACCCATTTCCACATACATAAACCATCATCTAAGCATCTAGCATGTGCTAATGCATGGGTCTTCTTCAACACACATGGTATGGTATGCTGAATACTATTATCTTACATAATTAGTGTTTTTACTTATCAATTTTATCTCATTTATTATTTGTATGTTCTTATAGTAATTTCTACATACAAGATTGAGATTATGTGTTGATTGGGTCATTTGGTGATAGCTAGGTTTTATTGTTTATATGTCATCTAGCTAATTAATCTCATTGCACGATTGAGATTGTTTTTTGATAGCTAGGATTTCATGATTGATATATAAATCTAGCTAATTAATCTCATTGAAATGTTTGAGATTGTTTGTGATAGCTTAATTGATTAGGTTGTTTTGCCTAAATAGCTAAGCCTTGAATATTCTTGTGGAATTGATTGTTGATTAGGTAGATAGATTAATTTTTATTTATCTAGTCAAACTCTATTGAATGTTCATGTGCATTTAATTGACAATTATGTTGTTAGAAATTCTCTACAACTAATTAAGTTCACATGTATGGACATGTTGACTTTGTTTGATAGCTAGGATTGTTTTGTGATTGATAACATCTAGCTAAGTCCTTATGCTTTGCATTTAGACATTGTTGATTAGGACACATTGATTGCATTAGTTAATTGCATACTTATTGTCCTTGCCATGTTAATGACAACTTAGGTTGATTTGGCTTTGATTGTTGAGAATTAGGTTGTTAGAAATCTCTACAACTAATTGACACCTCATGTAGGTTTTATTGATAACTAGGATGTTGATTTGAATTATAACATCTAGTTAAGCATATAGTGTTTAGTCTAGCACTCATTGCATTTAAGCATCATTGTGATATACATATAGACTTTTAATTCTCTTCATGAGTCAAAGTCTTCTGGCTTCTTGGTGAAGTTGCAAAAGCAAGTGAAGTCTTGCAACAAAGGATTGGTTGGCAAGCAATTGGTCAAGTGCCACTATAAAAGGCCCGCAGGGTAGAGTAGGAGGTGCTCATGCAAAGAGTAGTGATTTGGGGATATCACTAGGGATTGAACCAAGAGTGGCGAGTGGTAGTGTCTATAGCCTAAGGTTATCTAGGGTGAGGGTCCGTGTATCGCTTGAGGGTGTAACCATTTACTCATTTAGTGGATTTCGGTGACCGTGTGTGGCACATATAACAGCCTGTGGTTTTTACTTGTTGAAGGTTTCCACGTAAAATTCAAGTGTTCTTTACTTTCCACATTTTTACTTGATTTTTATTGTTTGTTGAATTGGTTTTTTATATGTTAACATTGACTAATTGAAAAATTAGTAATAATCGATTAACAATCTATTCACCCCCTCTAGGTTGTATTAAACACATGTAATATATATATTTTCAATGGTCTCCCTACTTTCCGACCTCTTGATAAAAAAGGGGGCCTCCTTAATGGCCGAGGTACAATTTCTTTGTCCTTTTATTCTGTTATGGGTATTCCCCATGGATGATACTTTCATTGCTTGTTTACTTGTACAGGCGTTCAAATTTAATTTAGCGGTTGGTCAACAAATGCCAGCCTTAAGGGTATCCAACCTAGCCCTCTAAACAGATTTATAAGAGGCTAAGGAGGATCTCACCCAAACTAAACAAAGTGTGGGCCCTTTGGTAAAGGCTACCCAAGACTCCGAAGGTGGTAGTTAGGCCGCTCTGGCTGAGCTGGGTCAAATGAAACAAGCCTATAGATCTGAGGTAATCACATAAACTCGCCTCCGGGTCGAGAGGGAGACCGTAAAGCAGAAATGGCAGTCCTTCTGAATGAGAACAAGTCTCTACGGGAGGCTGTGAGGGTTCTGAATTTGAGGATGGATGAGTCCTTTGAAGCCAGATACTTCACTACCTCCTACGAAGCTGTCCAGGGCTTACCTACTGATACAGACCTGCAGGGTACCTTGGGGTGGGACTAGAGCTTCATCCTAGCCAAGGCGGATCAATTTGTAGAAGCTAACCAAGGTCAAAGGGGTCCTTCTTAATTAGGTGGCGCTTTAGATCCTCCAAATCAAGAGCCCATCTTGCCGGTTGCTTGACTTAGTCGAGATAACCGAGGTGGCTTAAGATCCTCCTACTCCTCAAGGAGTCCAATAGTAAGATTCGGCTCCCTTTCTTCCTCGAGAGCTCGATTTGCCTGCTACTAATTTGACTAGGATGACTAAGGTGGTTCCAGACTTTCCTGCTGTTACTAAAGTCTAGAAGCATGATTTGATGCAGGCTACTAAGGTCATCCCGGAGGAGAATGTTCCTGGTGGACCCAAAATGCTAGATGCTGGAGCAAGCCGAATTGAGACAAAAGGAACTGGGACTAAAGGGGATCAAAGTGTTGTCACAGCAGATCCAAGCAAAGAGGCAGGAGAGAAACAGGATGCAGGTTCTGTATGATTCCTCATATATATATATATTTTTTTTAACTATGTAGCCTGGAAATAGGGTTTGAGCACCCTGATTGATTAATGACAATTCCCTTATTTTTTGCATTCATATTGTCTCACTTACATTATATTCTGATACTGGTAATAAACTCTTTATAATGATTTCCATATGAATCCTGCATAACCCTAATCCAGTAGCTTTGAACGGCCTGAGTTTGAGTAAACTGATTCCATTAGACATCCAAAATGGTCTGGGTATCTCGACTGGAATGCTGCTAGTTTGAACATCTAGTAATTTCCTTCATAAGGAATCCTAATGTGAAATCAATCCCGTATGTTAGGTGGGGTGAAATTTCTTGTACCCAAATGAGATCATCTAGTCTGTCTGACGATCAGTTTTTATAGGCAACTCAAGCCATTTTAGCCTTAAGCTTTTAGGTATAATAGTTGTGAAGTAAGACACCCAGTATCCTGACAAGGTACCTAGATCCTTCTAGTGATCTGCCCTGACAGGCAACTAAGACCATTTTAGCACCAGGCTTTATATATAGAAATAACTATGAAGTAAGGCATCAGATACCCTGATGAAGTATCCTAATCCTTCTGGCGATCTACCCTGGTAGGCAACTAAGGCCATTTTAGCACCAAGTTTTATATGTAGAAATAACTGTGAAGTGAGGAACCAGGTAACTGATCGTGCCTAAATTGTTGTATATTTCGGCCCTCATTTTCTAATCCTTTGTCTCGTTCTTCTTATTTTCTATATATTTTTTTGTCTAATAGGCTTGTTGGTGCTAATTGCAGGCAATATATGTAATTCTGGTGTCAGAAGTGTGTTGCGGGAGTTCTGGCCAAAAAGGGGCCAAAGGTGGCTGAAGGAAAGACAAAGGGTCATCAGTAACTCTAAGAGTGCGGGTCAAGTGCTGGTCCCAACCGCAATCCACCCGCACTCCAAGCTAAAGCTGGGACATGATACCTATAGAGAAGATAAAGTGCGGGTAAAGTGCGAGTCATCCAACCGCACTCCACCCGTACTGTTGCCAAGAACATAGAAGCAGAAAGTGCACCTGACATTAAAGTGTGGGTCAAGTGCAGGTAATCCAACCGCACTCCACCCGCACTCCAAGCTGGAACAGAGAAGTGGGATTTGCACTTGAAGATAAAGTGCGGGTACAGTGCTGTCCAGTTCACCTGCACTCTGCGCACTATAGCTTCTGTTTTCAAGCTTAAGTGACCTAATTTTGTACCCCTATATATAAAACCTTATGCCATTCGACCAAAAAAGCTACCACACATATATTTTCTGTAACTTAGCTAATCTTATGTCTTAGAACATTCTCTCTCTCATCCAAACCATCTTTACTAAACCTAAAGGCAACTTTGAGGATTAGATCAAGGCTTCAAGGAAGGAGACACTCTTCAAGGGTTTTTTCTCAATCTCTTCTCTTAGTTTTGTATTTGTTTGTAAGAACATGAGTAGTTAAATCCCCCATTATGGGGTTGATGTTATTTGTTTGATGGATATTGGGCTTATAAATAAACTCTATGTTTTATATACATATCTATCTCTATATTTTGTTCTTTGCTTTGAATGATTACATTATTGATTTGTTGGGATACACCCTCTTAGCATGTTAATTTGGAATCTTTATTGCTTATTGAATGGATGAGATTTTCGGAATCCTAGGTCATCAATCGCGTTCTTAAACTAACCTCGAACGGGTGATTGACACTATACACCCTAGGTCGGCATTTGAGTGAGGATTACAAGCCTTCACTATAGACCCTAGGTTGGCTACTTTAGCAATTTTACGAGAACTAACCTTCGAGTAAAATTCGGTTGAATAACCTCGAGCTTCATCCAATCTCAAACGAGTGACGTCTGCTATGCACCCTAGGGCGCCCACTTGTGAGGGAATTGGAAGTCATCGCTATACACCCTAGGATGGCTACATTAGAAATAGGTCGAGCCATAGTTAGATAGATGAGCTTTATGGTTAGAATCCCAATTGAGCAACTAGCCACTGTTGGTTGCTTAGGAGGGATTAATCGCTAGTAAGGGGTTTTTGCTATACACCCTAGGTTGACCCCTTACTAGTGGTACATACCCAACACTATACACCCTAGGTTGGTTACATTTGTAATAACATGCTTAGTTGAGAGTTTGTTGCAATTGCCCCAATATTCACTTACGAGTCCATTAACTCTGTAGTTCCATCATCATACATTCATCACTCCATTACCATTCCATTTAGATTGCATTCTTAGTTTAGTTTATATTATATTTTCACCTACCGTACACTTTACTTTTATGCTCACTAGTTCTATTAATCCTAATCTTATAACCGCTACCCCGATCTTAGTGGACGACACCCGTGCTTATCATTTTACTCGTATTTATACATGTGAACGCATCGCATAGATTTTATAAATTATTTTGATGGATGATTTTCTAATGGGGAAACATCTTTCCCTTCAAATGGCACCGCTGCCGGGGATCGGTATGTGTAGTAGTGATTAGATTAGTTTTAATATTATTAGTTTCTTAGTTCTTTTTAGTTTTGTTAGTTTTTTTTTATTCTTCAATAGTTTTGTTTTCTTTTGTTTCAGAAACGATGGACTTTTATGGGTGACACACTTATGCTTATGAGAGAGATGCAAATCATGCACAGGCTTTAGGAAGAGAACAAGAGGATGCTGTGGTATGCGAGTTGTGTCATGTGGATGGGCATGAAATAGAGAGTTGTCCGTTAAGAGATAAATTTCAGGCGTTTTGTAGACAACATGCTCAGAAATTAAAATCCTACAACCTAGAACCACACTACAAGCCATACAACAACTCATTACCAATGACTCATTCATTTGAAGACAAGATGAGAGACTTCATGAGGAATAGTTTTCAGGAGAATGAGCAGATTTTAGCTTCTCAACAAAAGTCTCAATCTTACATGCTAGAGCAAGAGCAAAGAGAGAGATAACAAGAGCATGATAGGCAAGCTACAATGAGAATAATTGAAGCTCATGTTGAGACAATCCTTAAAGCTATTAAAACTCGAATGCAAGAAGAGATCTTGAATCAACTGGAGCTAAAAGATGCAACAATCACCCACTGGGGTGATGAGAATGTCGATGATGAAGATAGACATGATTTTGCTGACCACTGGTCTAGTGTTGCCAATGAAGAGTTAGAGAAAGAGGAGATGAACATAGAAGTGAAGGAGGCGGAAGATGTCCCCGTTGAGGAGCCGCTCCTATTCAAGGAATCAGAGCCTTTCACTCCACCAATTCTTTCTCTAGGCCGCCTACGCAAGGTTCCCACGGATAAGTTACTTTTTGGTTTAATCATACTATTTTATAAACTGTGCACTAACTTATCCTTGGTCTATTTGATTAGGAACATGCCATCTTATGAGAAATATTTCCAAGACCTAATCACATATAGGCGCAAGTTCGAAACCTTGGAATTCGGTTAAGCGATCCAAGTAGCAACGTTTCGCCTAGACGATAAATAGTGCACTTGTGGGAGGCAACCCACCTATGTTTTGTAATTTCTAAACTTTTCCTTTTTTAGTTTTATTTTCACTTTCTTTCAATAATTGTGATGTTGGAATATTTTTGTTCGAATGATTATTTTTGTGGATGGATGAGTCGAAGGCTCTTATGCATGCGCTAAATGATTATGATCCGGATGCTCTATTGCATGAGTGTGATTATATAGGTCTTAGTGCTTCATATTGTTTAATTTGGTTTGGGGGTTGTTCATGCCCCCATTCCGCTAATTTTGGTAAAATGCTTGATGTTAAGCTTGAAGAAAATTTTGTGTTCTTGTGCTTCATTGATATATTACATGAATTGCCTTTTATTTTGTGAGCCTAGTTTTGAGTCTTTTCTTTTTATTTGTTGGGGCATTGATTGTGCATGATTAGTGCCTAGGTTTGTTTTGAGTCATGTTAGGTGCACACCGCTAGGCCGGACTCTCTTGTCTTCAACATTTAGGATAATGTTAGGTTTTGGTTTGGGGGTGTAGAAGCCTTTTTGAGTTGTCTTTGGTGTCTTGAGTCATTTTTGTGTCATATTTTCAAAAAGTTACTGCTTAGCTAGAATTTTGAGCTTATTTAGCTTGATGAGATACCTGGAGCATAGTGTTTGTGGTGAATGTGTGTATGTTTTATGTGCTTATTCAATAACTCTTAGTCATTTTGGGGGTCTCATTTGCACTTCATGGAATAGTCCCATCTTTTAGTGTCCAAGTTGAGGGGACTCGGTGCTCAAGCGCCTTGTTCTAATAGTGGAGATTTCCCTTGTGAGATCACAAACACAAGCCAAAAGCGTGTATATTTGAGGGAAAATGTTTTTCAAATCTGTAACACTATTCAAACACCATGCATAGTCTCACTACATCAAAAATCATCATTTTTCATTGAACATGCATAATATATGTGGAATGCCTGACAAAAACTTTTATTCCCTTGGTAGATTGATCCTTTGAAGTGATATTAGACGATGTGTGTTTTAGCCACTCAAAAAGCCTAAATACTTCACATTCCCGTAATATGTGTGCTCCTAAGCCAATTTTGAAGCCAAACACATATAAAATTTTTCATTCAACATCCATATGATCCATAAACCTAGCAACCTAAATACTAAGCCAACCCTCACTTAATTGATCTTGTTGAGGCTTACGAATGTAAAGTTGTGCTTTAATTTTATAAATGGCGTGTACCTAGGCTTGAGTAATAAGTTGTGAAAATGTGCATAGCAAAAAGGCATGAAGAGAAAAGAAAAGAAAAGAAAAGAAAAGAAGCAAAAAGTAACAAAAGAAACATATGCTTCAAATGCCTTGTGTAAATTGTAAATGCTACTCAAATGGGTAACATGAGTAGTTAAAGATTGCACGTAGAGTTTAATTGTATGCTTGAACGCCATATTATATTTGGAAGTGGAGTTGCATGAGGAAGTGTAGAATGTATTGCCTTAACTCGGTTGATTAGTGCTTGTACCTAAATTCCCATTCTTTCTAATCAACATTCACCGTGGCCCCATTACAACCAAAAGGAAAAGACCTAGTTGATCTTAGGGGAAGTCTAGATTGGGAATATTAGTAGAGGCATGCTCTTTCCACATTCATGGCATTTGATTCTTTCACGAGACTTTTTCACTAAAAAGAGCGTTTATTCGATCTTAAATGTATGCAACAAATTTGATTCCTTGCATACATGTTGCATGAGTGTGAACCTAGGTTCTAAAAGGAAAGATAAGAGAGAATCCATGTGAGAACCTAGAGTCAAAGCGAATTATACTCGAGGCGTGTGAGTGAGTAGTTTCCAAGGCAAGGGTACTTTAAGTGTGGGATTCATGTTGTGCGAATTTCCTTTGGGGTGCCTTTGAGTTGTTTAGAACATTTTGCATATGCTCATTCCTTACTCCCACTTGTTTTTGGCGTATCTCTATGCTAGTTGGTTTTGCAGCAAGTTTTCTTTGTGTCTAGGAAAGTTCTTAGTTCAAGTCATTTTTGTTGTCGTGTCTTGTTTTGTTTTGAATTTGCTCGAGGACGAGCAAAGGCTTGGTTTGGGGTTGTTTGATTGTGCCTGAATTGTTGTATATTTTAGCCCTCATTTCCTATTCCTTTGTCTCGTTCTTGTGTTTATTTTCTATATATTTTATGTCTAATAGTCACGTTGGTGCTAATTGTAGGCAATAGATGTAATTCTGGTGTCAGAAGCGAGTTACAGGAGTTCCGGACAAAGGGTCACCGGCAACTCTAAGAGTGCGGGTCCCAACCGCACTCCATCTGCACTCCAAGCCAAAGTCAGAACCTGATACCTACAGAGAAGACAAAGTGCGGGTAAAATGCGGGTCATCCAACCGCACTCCACCTGCACTGTTGCCAAGAACAGAGAAGCAGAAAGTGCACCTGACACTAAAGTGCTGGTCAAATCCAACCGCACTCCACTCGCACTCCAAGCTTGAACAGAGAAGTGGAATTTGCACATAAAGATAAAGTGCGGGTACAGTGCTGTCCAGTTCACTCGTATTGGACCCGCATTCTGCGCACAACAGCTTCTATTTTCAAGCTTCAGTGACCTAATTTTGTATCCCCTATAAATAGAACCTTATGCCATTCGATCAAAAAAGCTACCACACATATATTTTCTGTAACTTAGCTAATCTTAGGTCTTAGAACATTCTCCCTCTTATCCAAACCATCTCTACTCAACCTAAAGGCAACTTTGAGGATTGGAACAAGGCTTCAAGGAAGGAGATACTCTTCAAGGGTTTTCTCTCAATCTCTTCTCTTAGTTTTGTATTTGTTTGTAAGAACATGAGTAGTTAAATCCCCCACTACGAGGTTAATGTTATTTGTTTGATGGATATTGGGCTTGTTAATAAACTCTATGTTTTATATACATATCTATCTCTATATTTTGTTCTTTGCTTTGAATGATTACATTATTGATTTGTTGGGATACACCCTCTTAGCATGTTAATTTGGAATCTTTATTGCTTATTGAATGGATGAGATTTCTAGAATCCAAGCTCAACAACCACATTCTTAAACTAACCTCGAACGGGTGACCGACACTATACACCCTAGGTTGGCTACTTTAGCGATTTTATAAGAACTAACCTTCCAGTAAAATCCGGTTGAATAACCTCGAGCTTCATCTAATCTCAAACGGGTGGCCTTCGCTATACACCCTAGGGCTGCCACTTGTGAGAGAATTGGAATTCATCGCTATACACCCTAGGATGGCCACATTAGAAATAGGTCGAGCCATAGTTAGATAGAAGAGCTTTATGGTTAGAATCCTAATTGAGCAACTAGCCACTATTGGTTGCTTAGGAGGGATTAATCGCTAGTAGAGGGTTTTCGCTATACACCCTAAGTTGACCCCTTGCTAGTGGTACATAGCCAACACTATGCACCCTAAGTTGGTTACATTTGTCATATCATGCTTAGTTGAGAGTTTGTTGCAATTGCCACAATATTCACTTACGAGTCCATCAACTCTGTAATTTCATCATCATACATTCTTCATACATTCATCACTCCATTACCATTCCATTTAGATTACATTCTTAGTTTAGTTTACATTATATTTTCACCTACCATACACTTTATTTTTATGCTCACTAGTTCTATTAATCATAATCTTATCACCGCTACCCCGATCTCAGTGGATGACACCCATGCTTACCGCTTACTCATATTTATACTTGTGAACGCATCGCATAGGTTTTATAAATTGTTTTGACGGACGGTTTTCTAAAGGCGAAAAACGTCCCCATCAGTACCCTGATTAGGTATCTTGATCCTTCTGGTGATCTGCCTTGGTAAGCAACTAAGGCCATATTAGCACCAGACTTTATATGTAGAAATAACTGTGAAGTGAGGCACCAGGTACCCTAATGAGGTATCCTGATCCTTCAGAGGATCCATTAATGAATTGTAGAGATCTAGTTGGTATCCATTAATTAAAGAAGACGCAGTGGCGATCTGCCTTGGTAGGCAACTAAGGCCATTTTAGCACCAAGTTTTATATGTAGAAATAACTTTGAAGTGAGGAACCAGGTACCTGATGAGCTATCCTGATTCTTTCGGCGATCTGCCATAGTAGGCAACTAAGGCAATTTTAGCACCAGGTTTTCTTGGAGAGGGGTATTCCCTTTCTAAGGCTTCAAGAGATCCATATAGGGTAATCCTGGCAAGGTTCCAGTTCCGGTTCCAGAGGAACCGGCGGTTTTGAACCGGAATTTTTTTTTTTTTTTTAATTATAAAAAAAACTTCTAAATTGTAAACTACTAAACTTGTAATAATGTAATTTTAAATAATAAAATAAAATAAAATATATAAATGACAATTTACAAAATAAACAAATAACAAAATACAAATTACAAAAGGAAATTAAAAAAAAATAAACAAAATGTCAAATTACAAATTACAAATTACATATTACATTTCATTGGATATTTGGGAATTAGGTCCCCCGAAGTTCGAAAATAACATAAAATAAGTAAATGATAAATTACAAAATTAAATTAAAATAAAACAAAAAAAATTGTAAAATTATTAGCCTTGCACTTAATTTTCACTACAATTAAGTTGCCTATGTATCCTCTTGGGTGGTTTAGAGGAATCAAAGGCCACGTAGTTCTCTTACCTTTTATTGCAGGTTTATTGATGACATGGACTTGTGATGACGTGAATGATCCACATCTTCTATTCTGGGCCTGTTGCACTTGTCTCTCCACTTTCATGTTCGTCATCTTTGAAAAATCGTATGTTATGTCATGTTAGATTTCTTGTTGTCTATATTGAGCCTTTGTCCAATCATCCACAAAAACGTGTATCTGGAGTGCTTTCGGAGTCAAGCATGAATGCCTTTCATCCAAGATATTCCCCCTGGCGCTAAACTCTTGTTCCACCGCCACTGTAGAAACTGGTGTTGAAAAAAATATTTTTGGCTATGATAGCCTTGATTGGATAATACTTCGCGTACTCTTTCCAATATTGTAATATATCAAATTGTCTGTCTGAAGTGGATTCTATAAACTCATAAGAATCATTTAGATAAGATTCAAGCTCAGAATACCTGTCAATGCTTGATGAAGAAGAAGATCTAGGTTTTTTTGTTTTTTCTGATAATAGAGAATGAGAGGAAAATAAGAAATTAGTGTGAGACTATGAGAAAAAATGAAAGGGGAGGAGGGGTATTTATAGAAAAATAAATAAATAAATAAATTAAAAAGGGTTAACTGTTGAGGCCAACGTCATGCTGACATCAGCAAACCGTTGGGCCTCAACGGTCGAAAAAAAAAAACCGATCCGTTTAAACCGAACCGGAACCATCGGTTCGGTCACGGTTCAAACCGGTAGGTTTGTTAAATATTCGAATCGGAATCGAAATCGGAACCGAATACCATTGGTTCCAGTTCTTGTTCTTGAACCGAAACCAGAAAAATCGGTTCCGATTTCGGTTTTTCCGGTTTCGGTTCTAGTCCGGTTCCACGGTTGGAACCGGACCCTTTCTAGGTCTAATATAGGGTCTCCTGGTTTTGGAGGTTGAGGCAGACCACTAGGCCCTATAGAACCTGATCCTTAGTCTGGTAGGTCACTACACCATTTCAGCACTTATGCACCAGATCCTTCTTAGTGGAGGGTATTACCTAACCAAGGAAGCAGGAGTGCCATGCTGCTCTTCCTGGTCTTGAGGTAATCAGTGATGGCAAAAAACCAGTAAGGCGGATTTTTGAGAATCACGTACGAGAAAAAAAAAACTATCTTTATTGAATTTCTGAAGTAATACAAAGCAAATCGAGGTATGACAAGTCCCCTTCTTTGAATCTCCGGGTCTTTACCTTTTTGTCGAAGCATCTGGCTATCCTGCTTTGATAGGTAGCTACTCGTTCTACAGCTTTATCCCTTTTCTCTTCGAGGAGGTCTAGGCTAGCCCTCAGTTTTACGTCATTATCTTCCGGTTTGAAGTGTTGAACTCTGAAGGATGTCAATTTGTGCTAAATAGATGAGACTGCTTCTGTCCCAAAAGCCAATGAGTAAGGAGTTTCACCTGTAGCAGTCCTCTTGGTGGTCCGATAAGCCCATAGCACGTTTGGAAGTTCATCCACCATTTCCCTTTTTTTTTTGCTGGAGCTTCTTTTTTAAGAGCTAAATGATTGTCTTGTTGGTGACCTCTACTAGCCCGTTTGTTTGTAGGTGAGCCACTGATGCAAAATGGAGATCGATACCTCGCCCTTCACAGAATTCCCTGAAGTTGGTGTTATCAAATTGTTTACCCAAATCAGTGATTATGGCCATCGGGGTGCCGAATCGGCATAAAATGTTCTTCTTGACAAAGCTAGTGGTGTTTGCTTCAGTTATCTTGGTGAGAGATTTTGCTTCTACCCATCGGGTAAAATAATCTATAGACTAAAGTGTGCTTGGCCTGACCTAGGGAAGTAGGAAGTGGTTCGATTAGGTCTAGTCCCCAAATGGAAAAAGGGTAAGGAGTACTAATTAAAGTGAGCCTCCCAGAAGGCATATGGTGGAGGTTTGCTGTCTTTTGACAAGGTCCACATGATTGTGCAAATTTCTTGGCGTCCTAGTGAAAAGTGGGCCAGTAGTACCCCATTCTAAGAACTTGGTAGGCTAAGGTCTTTCCTGATACATGGTTGCCGCAGTCCCATACGTGTACCTCGTTTAGAGCCTACTGGGCATCATCGGGATACAGACACCTCAGCAAAGGGAGGGATTTTCCTTTGTGATAAAGGCGTCTTTCCACTAGGCAGTACCTAGTCGCGATCCTCTTGAGCTTGAGGGCTTGATCTGGGTTTACAGGTTGGATCTCATTTTGGAGGTATTCTGCTCTGGGATCCATCCAGCACGGCAAGCGGCTTACTAGAGTTACTTTCACCCCTCTAGCTATGCTTGATTGGTGTACCAATTGGAGGGGTACTCCTTTGGGCAGTGCATGTCCTCCAGTTGCAGCAATCTTAGCCAGAACATCCACTCGGTGATGCTTCTCTCGAGGGATTTTTTCCATCTTCAAACCCTTGAATCTTGTTATTGCTTCTTGGACCTTTTTGAGTTAAGCTATCATGTTGTCTCCCTCTGCCTAGTAAATGTCGGACCATGAGCTGGGAGTCGCTTTTAATTAAGAGGAAGTCAGCCCCCAACTCTTCTGCCACCTTTATTCCTGCTAATAGTGTCTCATACTCTGCCTCATTGTTGATGGCTTTAAATTCGAACCTGAAACAGTGGCTACACTCAATACCATCAGGATCAGTAAGGATGATTCCGGCTCCACATTCGGCTTGACTTGATGCTCTATCTGTGTATAGTACCCAGATCCTAAGCCCGGTGGGCCATTCTTGTGATTCTAGGTTCGGGTTTGGCATTTTAGTTGTATTTGGATTCGGAGTCGTGCTGAATTCTACCATAAATTCGGCTAAGGTTTGAGCCTTGATTATCGTTCTTGCCTTGTACTTTATGTCATATTGAGTGAGCTCTAAAGCCCATAAGACCAGTTTGCCCGATATGTTTTGTTTTTGAAGGAATTACCTGAGTGGTTGGTCTGTTACTACCGCGATTGTGTGAGCTTGAAAGTATGGTCAGAGCTTTCTAGATGTAATCATGAGTGAATAGGTGAGCTTTTCTAAAGGGGTATAATTCTTCTCAGACTTGGTTAAAGCACGACTCACATAGTAAATCAACCTCTTGACCCCATCGTCACATTCCTTCACTAGGGCTCCACTGGTAACAGTTTCTGATATTGCTAAATAGAGTTGCAGTTCTTCCCTAGGTAGGGCTATACTAGCAAATGCGGGCTAGCTAGGTACTTCTTCAACGTCTGGAATGCTTGCTCACCCCCTAGTTCAACTTCATCTTCTTACCCTGTTTAATGATTTTAAAGAAAGGTAAACACTGGTCAGTAGAGCAGGATATGAAATGGTTAAAGGCCACGATGAAGGGTAGTAGGGGATTCAAGATCTATGATAGCCTTGATCTTTTTGGGATTAGCCTTGATTCCCTTCTCATGTACCATGAAACCAAGAAACTTTCCTGCTGCTACTCCAAAGACGCACTTGGCTGGATTCAACCTCATCTGGTTCTCCCTTATTACTCGGAATGTTTAGCGCAAATCCTTTAGATGCTGATCTGTTGCCTAAGACTTAGTAATCATGTCGTCTATTTACACTTCCATGGACTTCCTTATCTGTCGATTGAATAGATTGTGTTAACCAAAAATTCGCTCTGGGTGAGGAATTTCAATTTAACACCTTCAAACCGCTACCTGGTAGGATATAGCAAGTTACGTACCTCTAGGTACCATGGTTTTGTATGAGTAAAAAATCTAGAGTAAGGTGCAGTAGGTAGGAGAAAAATCACCCCGCCCATCGGGGCTTGTAGCAGATGGAGAAGATATGGTGCTTGGAGTTCCTATGCTAGTGTAAGAGCTTTGATCCTTCTTTCTCCTTCTTTCTGTGCCTGGTAACCCGTATTCAGTACCCCGTACCCCGTACCCCGTATCTCATACCCGATGCTCTTTTCTAGATCTTCTTTGCAGTTCCCCGACCTAGATAGCAAGCATGGAAGAGGAATGGATTGGTGCTCTCCAATGATATAGATATGGTCATGAAGGATGAGACCACCACAATTCTTCTAACTGGTCTGAAGGTTCTTTCACCTCTTTATATATGACTTGGCAAGAGGATAGGTGGATAAATCACATATATGCATAATAAAAGAGATACGAGGGAGAGAATGACAAATCTTTTAATAGAAGTGGACTAGCCAAGGGGGAAAAAGCATCACATATGATCACAAGCTAAAAACCCCTAAGTAGTATCCGTTTGAGAGATCGATCCTCCTTTATATATTTATGAACAAGGCGTGATCTTGGGAGCTTACACAAGTAGCAAAGTAATATAACATAAGTGCTCCAAAGAGCTTACAATAATAGGTGGGCATAGACCTTTTTCTCAAATCATTAGAAAAGAAAAGGAAGAAGAAGATGGCGAAAAGTACAGTTGAAAGATCCTCTCTTCTTGGAGAAGAATAAGCCCTATTTTTCTGTCGAATATCATGTTGTATAAATAGGTCTTATTTCTTGTTGTTCACTCCCCTAAATTAGGTCTAGTAACTTAGCAATTTACGGGGCGTTCCATGGCGATAGGCGAGATTGATTCCCTGGACTCTAGTGATTCCTTTTAGAACTAAAAGAGTTGACTCCACTTTCGAGTTGGACTCTTGAATGGCGTGAACAGGGCAATTTCCTTGCTTACTTAAACACTATCATATACTCATTCTTGTAGCATGGTTTTGTTCTTCCTTGGTAATCTAGCAGATGGTGTATTAAGACCTCCCTCGTTGACGCCTCTTATGCTAGGTGGTCGGGTAGTGTTTAGAGGACCAGTCCGGGTATGAGGTACAGGGTACGGGGTACTGGTATACCGGTGTAGTGCGACATCGGGATACTAAGTATCATGGATCATGCGGTAGTAGGGTACCGGGATAGTGTGCTAGCAGGATTTTCAAGACTTTAGGTTCATTATTTAAACAATCAAATGACATTGGCATGGATGGAAAATTCTTCCTTGGACCCTTGCCAGAAAAAGTAGTTAACAGATTGTTCACCAGGCGCTAGTAGGTTGCTCCAACGTTCTTGAGTCCGAACGGCATCACCTTATAGCAGTAGAGACCCTGTGCGGTGATGAAGCTGGTTTTATCCTGATCTGCGGGGTGTATCATGATCTGATTATGCCTCGAAAAGGCGTCCATGCATCTCAGAAGCTTGTTGCTTACCGTGGAATCAATTAATTGATCTATTTTAGGGAGGGGGAAGCTATCCTTCGGGCAAGCCCAGTTGAGATCAGTATAGTCCACACATAAAATCCACTTCCTGTTGGCTTTGGTCACCATAACCACGTTGGCAATCCATTCGGGATAACAGGACTCTCTGATTAATCTGGCTTTGAGAAGCTTGTCCACCTCTTCCTGTACTGCGACATTCCGCTCAACATTGAAATGCCTCCTCTTTTGTTTGACTGGTTTAAAGGTTACGTCCACTGCGAGCCTATAAGTAACTGTTAGGATTATGCTCAATAGCAAGAGTGTAATGTTGTAATTAACAATCTTTTTCATATTAATAAAGTGATTTCTGGTTTAACAAATCGTATAGCATTTATAGTTTGTATTATAATTGTCAAAGTAAATAATCATAAGGTCTAAAGACTATGGGAAAAGAAGAATTGTTCGTACATCTGGATATGTATGTGGTAGACACAATTCTTTAGTTAGTCTTGAATATTGTTCACAACTTAAGTTAAAGGTTGGGCACCTTTATCTTGTTAAAGTTGTAGAATTCTTTTGCTAGCATTTGAGTGGGATCAAATGAGATATGATGAGTCTAAAATCATCGGAGTGTCTTCGAGCAAAAAGGATCTAGTGCACTGGGTGCATTGAACTGGATCACAATGAAAAGCTTTATCTAGAACCGTCAATAGATAATAGTCTTTTCATTATCAGGACAATCGGAGAGTCTATCTTAATCCTGAGATAAATGATGGACTTATGGTTGCAAGTGATATCATTTGAGTTATCAATGAGTACGATTATATCGGATAGTCTATCCTCGATAGTTTGGTGATATTCATTTGTTAATCGATAGAGGACTTCATTTATAGATATGGACATCGTGGCTCCATTTAATTAAATGAGAGTATAATATCATCATATGAATGTTTTGAGGTAATTGGATATTAAATCTCAACGTTGAGTTTTCAATAGTGTCTATTGAAAACATGGCTTCTGGACAAGTCAAAATATCCAAGTTCAAAACGTGGTCATATGAGTAAATATGGTAACTTGGAGAGTTATAGGCGGTCTATGAACTCTTGGCGATTACTGATATTAATCACGAGGATACACTATCTCCAATATGATTGTCTAGGGTATGAATGAGGAGCATCTTCCTTTTCTATCTTTATTTAAGAGTTCAGTTTTAGCTCTTTAGTGGAATGAGTTAAAATTAATGGATCGGACCTAAGTGAATCATTTGTTGATTGTGATTAGGTTATGTCTATTGAAGCTTAAATTTAGATGGCCCGCCAAGATCCCCAATCCACACGGACTTGCATGGATCACTTGATATATTCTACCGGACCAATTTAAGGGTCCATCTAGAATTGCATTTAATATATTAAGAATATAATTTGCACATTATTTAAGTAATGGGCTGCTCAATTATATTAATATATTAATGAAAGACATGTGGACTTGTTTCTTTTAGTAAGAATGGGTCTGGTTCACATGTGGGCTTTTTTATTTAAAGTCCAATGGATTAAATGAAATAGGAAAATAATATTAGGCCCATCTTATATATAAGTGGGGCGGCTAGGTTAAGGTTTTGACCTAAAAATATTATTTTGTTTCATTTGTTTTAATTAAATAAGAATTAATTGATTTATTGATTAATTGTTTAATTAAAGAAACAAATCTTTCCTAAAAGTAAAAGACTTGTTTGATAAGTAAATAAATAAATTAGTATTATTTATTTAATCAAATAAGGAGTCTTTTTTTTATTTAGTCAAATAAAAGAATAAAAATAAAAGAATAAAAATAAAAGAGTTGGATTAGGGTTTGAAGTCTATAAAGTTAAAAAGAATTAGGGTTGAATTTCAGTCACCCTATATAAGTGACATGATGAAATTCGGCCAACCCTAATTAGATACTACATAGAATTCGGCAACCCTAAAGGAAAAAAGAAGAAAAATTCGGCCAACCTATATATATGTTCTTATAGGGTTCGGCCACATCAATGAATTGGTGCTTGAGTTTTTATTTTCTTTCTTCTTCTTCTTAATTCTAAGAGAGTTTTTATTCTAGAGAGACAAAAAGGAGTGAAAAATTATTCTTTGATAGTATACAATTGCTTAAACATCAATAAGCTTGTGTATACGATATCGATCTAGGTTCACGCGAGTTTCGATCATAAGATTGTGAACTCAAAAGTGACCGGAATAATTTTGACATTCTTTTGATTGTTTTGTGACTAACAAAGAAAAGAAAGTATTTGTTTGGTCCATTCACAGGTTTGCAATTCAAAGGAAAGGGAGACCACGCTCCTAGATGATCCACGTTCGTGCTCGGATTGAAGGTCTTGCGGATTACCATCGACGTAAGTCAATCGGATCACGCGACAAGAGGTAATTTACTTTTGTTGATATATATGCATGTTTATTGATTAAAAGGGTTTAAGGTTCATAAAGGAAAAATTTTAAAAGTCACTAAATCGTCTTTAGTATCGCTTCCGCTGCGTGTAACACTTTTATTTGTTTATTTTTCCCTACAGTAACTAGGTTGATGGGGATATCTAGCATTTCATCATGACTCTAGGCAAAGATGACATTATATTCTTCAAGGAGCCCTATTAGACCTCTCCTTACTTCCTGATCCAATGCACTGTTTATCCTCACAACTTTTGTTGGATCCCCTTTCTTGACTGGAATTTCTTCCAACTGCTCAACGGGGTAGCCACCAGTCCATCCTTGTTCCTCAACTTTTGCCTCTTTTATCATCACATCTGGTACCTCTCCTTCTTCTAGGTCGTAATGATCCTACTCATATGCAAATTGACCTGGTTCACTAGTCATGTGTGTACATTGCTTGGCAAATGCAGCTGGATTGGCTAACACCGCGTAATAATTACGGGCTGCCTGCTGATCTCCTCTGACTGCTCCTACTCCTGTCCATATTGGAAACTTCAGGACGTTATGGTAGATGGATAACACCTTCCTAATCCTTGACAGGAAAGGCTTTCCCAGAATCGCGTTGTAAGCAGACAGAGTATCTACCACAATGAACTCTGTCATTATATTCCGTTGAAGTAGAGCTTCTACGACTATCAGTGGTAGGATTTTCGATCCCATCGGTATGATTGAGTCCCCGGTGAATCCGTATAAAGGTGAGGTATAACTATTGTAACATGAGTTCTTCAGGTTGAGTTATTCATGAGCTCCCATGAACAGTATGTCTACATTGCTCCCAATATCAATGAGGACGCGATGAACCCGGCAATTGGTGATCTGTACCGAGATTGCCATGGGATCATCATGTGGTTGGACCGTGTTGTACTTATCTTCCTCAATGAAGATGATCCTATTAGGATTATGCTCAATAGCAAGAGTGTAATGTTGTAATTAACAATCTTTTTCATATTAATAAAGAGATTTCTGGTTTAACAAATCGTAGAGCATTTATAGTTTATATTATAATTGTCAAAGTAAATAATCATAAGGTCTAAAGACTATGGGAAAAGAAGAATTGTTCGTACATCTGGATATGTATGTGGTAGACACAATTCTTTAGTTAGTCTTGAATAATGTTCACAACTTAAGTTAAAGGTTGGGCACCTTTATCTTGTTAAAGTTGTAGAATTCTTTTGCTAGCATTTGAGTGGGATAAAATGAGATATGATGAGTCTAAAATCATCGGAGTGTCTTCGAGCAAAAGGATCTAGTGCACTGGGTGCATTGAACTGGATCACAATGAAAAGCTTTATCTAGAACCGTCAATAGATAATAGTCTTTTCATTATCAGGACAATCGGAGAGTCTATCTTAATCCTGAGATAAATGATGGACTTACGGTTGCAAGTGATATCATTTGAGTTATCAATGAGTACGATTATATCGCATAGTCTATCCTCGATAGTTTGGTGATATTCATTTGTTAATCGATAGAGGACTTCGTTTATAGATATGGACATCGTGGCTCCATTTAATTAAATGAGAGTATAATATCATCATATGGATGTTTTGAGGTAATTGGATATTAAATCTCAACGTTGAGTTTTCGATAGTGTCTATTGAAAACATGGCTTCTGGACAAGTCAAAATATCCAAGTTCAAAACATGGTCATATGAGTAAATATGGTAACTTGGAGAGTTATAGGCGGTCTATGAACTCTTGGCGATTACTGATATTAATCACGAGGATACACTATCTCCAATATGATTGTCTAGGGTATGAATGAGGAGCATCTTCCTTTTCTATCTTTATTTAAGAGTTCAGTTTTAGCTCTTTAGTGGAATGAATTAAAATTAATGGATCGGACCTAAGTGAATCATTTGTTGATTGTGATTAGGTTATGTCTATTGAAGCTTAAATTTAGATGGCCCGCCAAGATCCCCAATCCACACGGACTTGCATGGATCACTTGATATATTCTACCGGACCAATTTAAGGGTCCATCTAGAATTGCATTTAATATATTAAGAATATAATTTGCACATTATTTAAGTAATGGGCTGCTCAATTATATTAATATATTAATGAAAGACATGTGGGCTTGTTTCTTTTAGTAAGAATGGGTCTGGTTCACATGTGGGCTTTTTATTTAAAGTCCAATGGATTAAATGAAATAAGAAAATAATATTAGGCCCAATCTTAATCAAGTGGGGCGGCAAGGTTAAAATTTTAACCTAAAATATTATTTTGTTTCATTTGTTTTAATTAAATAAGAATTAATTAATTTATTGATTAATTGTTTAATTAAAGAAACAAATCTTTCCTAAAAGTAAAAGACTTGTTTGACAAAGAAATAAATAAATTAGTTTTATTTATTTAATCAAATAAGGAGTCTTTTTATTTAGTCAAAATAAAAGAATAAAAATCAAGGAGTTCGATTAGGGTTTGAAGTCTATTAAGTTGAAAAAGAATTAGGGTTGAATTTAAGTCACCCTATATAAGTGACATTATAGAATTCGGCCAACCCTAATCTTAGACTACATAGAATTCGGCAACCCTAAAGGAAAAAGAAGAAAAAATTCGGCCAACCTATATATGTGTTCTTATAGGGTTCGGCCACCACAATCCATTGTGCTTGAGTTTTTTATTTCTTTCTTCTTCTTCTTAATTCCAAAAGAGAGTTTTGATTCTAAAAAGACAAAAGAGAGTGTGAAATTATTCTTTGATAGTATACTATTGCTTAATCATCAATAAGCTTGTGTATACGATATCGATCTAGGTTCACGCGAGTTTCGATCATAAGATTGTGAACTCAAAAGTGACCGGAATAATTTTGACATTCTTTTGATTGTTTTGTGACTAACAAAGAAAAGAAAGTATTTGTTTGGTCCATTCACAGGTTTGCAATTCAAAGGAAAGGGAGACCACGCTCCTAGGTGATCCACGTTCGTGCTCGGATTGAAGGTCTTGCGGATTACCATCGACGTAAGTCAATCGGATCAAGCGACAAAAGGTAATTTACTTTTGTTAACATATATGCATGTTTATTGATTAAAAGGGTTTAAGGTTCATAAAGGAAAAATTTTAAAAGTCACTAAATCGTTTTTAGTATCGCTTCCGCTGCGTTTACCACTTTTATTTATTATTTTTCCCTACATTTGGTATCAGAGCCTAGGTTAAACCCTTTTAATTAATTAACGTATATATACGTGGATCTATTTCTTTTTATTGTGATTATGCATGTTTAGAAAGAGATGGCACTCTAGGTATTCAAATATATAATTACATGTGATGTATGGATTTATATATGTTTTATGTGGTTTGTTATTGCTCGATTTTGGCCCTAGATTTTCAATGTAATTTTTGTTTCGGAGTTGTAACAAGAAGGGTGGTCTATTATCGCCATAATTCCTTCTTGGTAGATTGCTAGGTTTTATTTTTTATATATATGTGCAGTATTTTTTTAGGGTTACTGCAGTTTTTTTTTATTTATTTTTAGTATGTGCAGTTTTTGGTTTGTAAAAATACTGCAGTGAATAAAAAAAAAAAAAAATTAATACTGCAGTATTTATTATATATATACTGTCGTAATATGTTTAAGTCTTGAAGATTCGAAGACACGAAGCAAAACGAAGCAACCGGAACCATGAACGAGCACCGTGCACACCCTAGGAGTGGATTGGGCTGCGCATGGCAAGCCCAAGCTTGGTGGGCTGCGCACGGCAGCCCTGGAGTCCTCATGGGCTGCACACGGCAGCCCCTTAGTGGGGTTGTGAGTTGTGCTCGCCCGTGGGTTGGGCCGAAGGATGAGCGTATGGTTGATGGGCCACCTGAAGATCTTGTATTCCTGACAAATTGTAATTTACTTGTTTTTCTAGGATGGGCCAAAGTTGTTGCTATTTAATTTATGCTTAAATATTACAATATTTGTTATTGTATGATAACATGACATATAGAATAGGAGTGCCACGCATTTATCTCTTTTTGGTATGAACATGCATTGAATGATTTAGGTATCTAAATTGTCATCTAGATAACTCGGTAAATCATTCTATGGTATTTAATCACACGCCTTAAATAATTGAGTGGGAAAAGGTGTTTTGGTAACACCTATGGCCTCCAAGGTTAGTTGAGCTTTATTATTTATTGGTAATCCCCCCAAGGGGCGTCCATGAATGGAATTTAGCAACATACTTCCTTACAAGGATAGACTAGACAATGGACTCAAACGAGATCTACTCCCCGAGGAGGGATTCTCATGAGAGAAAATTGAGGGTCGATATCTTGGTAACACACTCAATGTAATTTTATTGATATCCTCCCAAGAGTTCTTGTTAATAAAATTGCAAGGCTAAAATTGAAAACGCTGGTTGTTATGTTAACAATTAGGTGGGACCTAGTCTAACTAGTAAATGGTGCGAACTCCCAAAGGAGGCGTAACATTTATGGGTGTTAGATCACCGTTGAATTTTATGATTGAGTTATTTGTTTAATTCAAGATAAATATTTAAAAGTGCTTTATCATGATTATTTACTTATATATGTTTTGTTTTATTCAGAAATCATGACCCCATCACTTATGAACATCTTGAAAGATAACACTTTAACTGGAGATAATTATGTCACATGGAAAAGGAAAATTGGGTTGTTACTGCAAAGTGAAAAACAAAAGTTTGTTCTAACTACTCCTAAACCACCTGCTCCTAATAATGAATCTAGCATAATGTGTAGAGATGAGTATGAGCAGTGGAAGACTTCGGATGATATGGCAAAATGTTACATTATGGCCACTATCTCCGACGTGTTGCAACAGCAGCATGAAGGAATGGAGTCCGCTGCTGATATAATGATGTCTCTAGAGGAGATGTTTGCTATGAAGTCTAGGACGACTAAGAGAGAGGCAGTGACTGCTTTTATGAATCTTAGAATGAAACCTGGACAGGCTGTGAAAGATCACAAGATGAAAGTCATAGCACATCTCAACATTGCTGAACTGCATGGCGCTGAGATAGATGGTGAGACAAAGATTGATATGGTTGTCAATTCATTGTCGGATTCCTTTGATCAGTTCAAATTGGACTACACTTTGAACAAAAAGGAATACACCTTACAAGGCCTGATGCAAGATGTTCAAACTGCTGAAAAGATCCTTGTGAAAGGCAAAGGTCAAGAGATTTATATGGTTGGTAAAGTTGCTACTGTTTAGGCCCGTTAAAAGGTCAAGAAACAACAGAAGAAAAAGCAACTTGGGCCTATCAAGAAGGAGACCAAGAAAGTAACCAAGATCAAAGGGAAATGCTTCCTTTGTGGTGAAAAGGGACATTGGAAGAGAAATTGCCCAAAGTCCCAGAACAAGAAGGAAGAAGGTAATTTGAATTATCTAGAAACATGTTTTTTGGCTGATTCTACAGATTCTTGGATCATAGACTCAGGAGCCACTAATCTTGTTTGTTATTCCTTGCAGGGGTTTCAAGAAAGGAGAAAGCTGAGTAAGAATGAAATCAATTTGCGTTTGGGCAACGAAACGTTAGTGTCTGCAAGTGCAGTGGGAGATATTAGAGTTTATTTGGATTCTAGAAGGCATTTAGATTTAATAGACGTTTATTATGTACCTCGATTCAAGAGGAATTTAATTTCAGTTTCTTGTTTGAATAAATTTGGATATTCGGTTACTTTTAAAAAAGTTTTTATTATTAGTAAGAATGACAAAATTATTTGCCAAGGTACATTGGAAAACTGTCTATACTTTTTGCATAGAAATATCTCTCACTCGTTAGACACAGAAATAACGGAACCTAATCATAAAAAAGTAAAATTATCAACAGATGAAACCTACCTTTGGCATTTACGCTTAGGTCATATTAACCTTAATAGGATTAAAAGATTGGTATGTGACGGACCTTTGAGTTACTTAAAGGTTGATGATCTACCAACTTGTGAGTCTTGTTTGGAAGGTAAAATGACCAAAAGGACGTTCTCTGCCAAAGGTGCAAGAGCCACTGAATGTTTAGGATTGATACACACTGATGTATGTGGACCTATGAGCATTCAAGCTAGAGGTGGATATGAGTACTTCATCACCTTCACGGATGATTACTCGAGATTTGGTTATGTGTGTCTCATGAGACATAAGTCGGATGCTTTTGACATGTTCAAAGCATTCAAAGCTGAAGTGGAAAATCAGCTTGAGAAACACATAAAAATCTTGAGATCTGATCGTGGTGGAGAATATCTATCTGGTGAGTTTCAGCAATATCTTATTGATAATGGGATAGTTTCTCGGTTTTTCTGCACCAGGTACACCTCAACAGAATGGGGTAGCAGAAAGGAGAAATAGAATTCTTTTGGATATGGTTAGGTCTATGTTGAGTTATTCAACGCTTCCTATTTCTTTTTGGGGATATGCTTTACAAACTGCTATATACATTCTAAACGATGTACCATCTAAGTCTGTTCCTAAAACACCGCATGAGTTGTGGACTGGGCGCAAGCCAAGTTTACAACACTTAAGGATATTTGGTTGTCCTGTGTATGTGTTAAAAGGAAAGACAGAAAAGATGGAGTCCCGTTCAGAAACATGTATATTTGTAGGGTATCGAAAAGAAACTAAAGGATATTATTTCTATAGTCCTTCATATCTTAAAGTATTTGTTTCGACAAATGCTAAATTTCAGGAAAAGGACTATATGAATGATTTTGTGCCTAGAAGTAGAATTGTCCTGAATGAGATATCAGGAGATACAATTCCACGAGAGGTTACACAACCTAACCCAATTGTAAGTTCCGATCCAACACAAGATCAACAACCTACCATTCCTCGTCGTAGTGGGAGGGTTAGAACACAACCTGAAAGATACATCGGTCTGGGAGAATCAGTGGAGAATCTCCCGGATGACGATGATCCCTATACGTACAAGGAAGCTATGGAGGATGTTGATAGTCACCATTGGCAAAAGGCAATGCAATCCGAGATTGAATCTATGTTCGATAACAAAGTCTGGTCCCTTGTAGACTTGCCTAAAGGGATAAAACCCATTGGGTGCAAGTAGGTATACAAGAGGAAAAGAGGTATGGATGGAAAGGTGGAAACCTTTAAAGCTAGATTGGTAGCTAAAGGGTATACACAGAAAGAAGGTATCGATTACGAGGAAACCTTCTCTCCTGTGGCCATGCTTAAATCCATTAGGATACTCTTATCCATTGCAGCATCTTTAGATCTAGAGATTTGACAAATGGACGTCAAGACAGCTTTCCTAAATGGAAGTCTTGACGAAAGCATCTACATGATGCAACCAGAGGGATTCATTGAAAGGGCCAAGTGGATAAGGTATGCAAGTTGCAGAAATCCATATATGGATTAAAGCAAGCATCTAGATCCTGGAACATAAGGTTTGATCAGGCTGTCAAAGGTTTTGGATTTATTCAGAATCCTGACGAACCTTGTGTATACAAAAGGATTAAAGGCGACAAGTTGGTTTTCCTGATTCTTTATGTTGATGATATACTACTCATTGGAAACGATGTAGGTGTATTAACATCAGTAAAAGAATGGTTAGCAAAACAATTTGATATGAAAGACTTAGGAGAAGCAAGTTTTATTCTAGGTATCCAAGTAATAAGGGATAGAAAGAATAGAACGATTGCATTATCCCAAGCTTCATACATAGACAAAATCTTGTCTAGGTTTTCCATGCAGGATTCCAAGAAAGGTATGTTACCTTTCAGACATGGAATCAAGCTTTCTAAGGAACAAGTTCCTAAGAATGGGCATGAAAAGCAATTCATGAGTAGAGTTCCATATGCCTCGGTAGTTGGAAGTCTCATGTATACAATGCTCTGTACTAGACCAGATATTTGTTTTGCTGTTGGCATAGTTAGCAGGTTTCAATCGAAACCCGGTCCTGATCACTGAACGGCAGTCAAGCATATTTTCAAGTATCTCAAGAGAACGAGAGATAATATGCTTGTATACTCTGGAGGGGATTTGGTTCCCGTTGGGTATACAGATTCTGATTTCCAATCAGATTCTGACTCCAGAAAATCCACATTAGGGGCTGTGTTTACTATTGGAGGAGGAGCAGTTATATGGAGGAGTATCAAGCAATCTTGTATTGCTGATTCCACCATGGAAGCTGAGTATGTTGCTGCATGCGAAGCTGCCAAAGAGGCTGTTTGGCTCCGCCAATTCTTGATTGACTTAGAAGTGGTTCCTAGTGCGAATAAGCAGATCACTATCTACTGTGACAACAGTGGAGCAGTAGCTAATTCGAAAGAACCAGGAAGTCACAAGAGAGGTAAACACATTGAAAGAAAGTATCATCTTTTAAGGGAGATTGTTCAAAGAGGTGACGTGACGATTACCAAAATCGCGTCAGCAGAAAATCTAGCGGATCCCTTCACAAAGGCTCTACCTCAGAAGAGTTTCGATGGGCATCTAGAGAATATGGGCTTGAGAGATATGACACATTTGCTATAGCGCAAGTGGGAGATTGTTAGGATTATGCTCAATAGCAAGAGTGTAATGTTGTAATTGACAATCTTTTTCATATTAATAAAGTGATTTCTGGTTTAACAAATCGTATAGCATTTATAGTTTAATATTATAATTGTCAAAGTAAATAATCATAAGGTCTAAAGACTATGGGAAAAGAAGAATTGTTCGTACATCTGGATATGTATGTGGTAGACACAATTCTTTAGTTAGTCTTGAATAATGTTCACAACTTAAGTTAAAGGTTGGGCACTTTATCTTGTTAAAGTTGTAGAATTCTTTTGCTAGCATTTGAGTGGGATCAAATGAGATATGATGAGTCTAAAATCATCGGAGTGTCTTCGAGCAAAAGGATCTAGTGCACTGGGTGCATTGAACTGGATCACAATGAAAAGCTTTATCTAGAGCCGTCAATAGATAATAGTCTTTTCATTATCAGGACAATCGGAGAGTCTATCTTAATCCTGAGATAAATGATGGACTTATGGTTGCAAGTGATATCATTTGAGTTATCAATGAGTACGATTATATCGCATAGTCTATCCTCGATAGTTTGTTGATATTCATTTGTTAATCGATAGAGGACTTCATTTATAGATATGGACATCGTGGCTCCATTTAATTAAATGAGAGTATAATATCATCATATGGATGTTTTGAGGTAATTGGATATTAAATCTCAACGTTGAGTTTTCAATAGTGTCTATTGAAAACATGGCTTCTAGACAAGTCAAAATATCCAAGTTCAAAACATGGTCATATGAGTAAATATGGTAACTTGGAGAGTTATAGGCGGTCTATGAACTCTTGACGATTACTGATATTAATCACGAGGATACACTATCTCCAATATGATTGTCTAGGGTATGAATGAGGAGCATCTTCCTTTTCTATCTTTATTTAAGAGTTCAGTTTTAGCTCTTTAGTGGAATGAGTTAAAATTAATGGATCGGACCTAAGTGAATCATTTGTTGATTGTGATTAGGTTATGTCAATTGAAGCTTAAATTTAGATGGCCCGCCAAGATCCCCAATCCACACGGACTTGCATGGATCACTTGATATATTCTACCGGACCAATTTAAGGGTCCATCTAGAATTGCATTTAATATATTAAGAATATAATTTGCACATTATTTAAGTAATGGGCTGCTCAATTATATTAATATATATTAATGAAAGACATGTGGGCTTGTTTCTTTTAGTAAGAATGGGTCTGGTTCACATGTGGGCTTTTTATTTAAAGTCCAATTGATTAAATGAAATAAGAAAATAATGTTATGCCCAATCTTAATCAAGTGGGGCGGCAAGGTTAAAATTTTAAGCTAAAATATTATTTTGTTTCATTTGTTTTAATTAAATAAGAATTAATTAATTTATTGATTAATTGTTTAATTAAAGAGACAAATCTTTCCTAAAAGTAAAAGACTTGTTTGACAAGGAAATAAATAAATTAGTTTTATTTATTTAATCAAATAAGGAGTCTTTTTATTATTCAAAATAAAAGAATAAAAATCAAGGAGTTCGATTAAGGTTTGAAGTCTATAAAGTTGAAAAGAATTAGGGTTGAATTTAAGTCACCCTATATAAGTGACATTATAGAATTCGGCCAACCCTAATCTTACACTACATAGAATTCGGCAACCCTTAAGGAAAAAGAAGAAAAAATTCGGCCAACCTATATATGTGTTCTTATAGGGTTCGGCCACTACAATCCATTATGCTTGAGTTTTTTATTTCTTTCTTCTTCTTCTTAATTCCAAGAGAGAGTTTTTATTCTAAAAAGACAAAAGAGAGTGTGAAATTATTCTTTTATAGTATACTATTGCTTAATCATCAATAAGCTTGTGTATACGATATCGATCTAGGTTCACGCGAGTTTCGATCATTAGATTGAGAACTCAAAAGTGACCGGAATAGTTTTTGACATTCTTTTGATTGTTTTGTGACTAACAAAGAAAAGAAAGTTTTTTGTTTGGTCCATTCACAGGTTTGCAATTCAAAGAAAAGGGAGACCACGCTCCTAGGTGATCCACGTTCGTGCTCGGATTGAAGGTCTTGCGGATTACCATCGACGTAAGTTAATCGGATCAAGCGACAAAAGGTAATTTACTTTTGTTAACATATATGCATGTTTATTGATTAAAAGGGTTTAAGGTTCATAAAGGAAAAATTTTAAAAGTCACTAAATCGTTTTTAGTATCGCTTCCGCTGCGTTTACCACTTTTATTTATTATTTTTCCCTACAAATCCAGGTGGCACGGGACAAGTCTCGAGGTGCCCCATTGACTTGGAGTACCTCATTATTGGTTGAGAATCTAGGAATCTTCCTGGCATGGTTCTTTATTAAATTATTAGAGGTTTCGGCTAGGGTAGGCCCTCCACTGATGGTATGGATCACCTGGATCTATTGCATTAGATCTTTTTCCCCATCTCTCATTCTCTCTACAGCCTCCTTCATCTCGTTCTATACCTGTCTTCCTTCCTTAATTCTATCTCGCACCTGTTGCAAAAATTCAACCAAAAGACCTCCTCTTACCAATGCTTCAATCTGGTTACGAAGGCTATAACACTCTGATGTGTTATGCCCCACATCTTCATGGAAGTTGCAATATTTTTAGTGATTTCTTCTTTCAGCTAGAGCTTTCATAGGACCGGGCTTTTTGAGGAGACCCCTGTCATGGATGGCGTGGTATATGGTCTCTCGCGAGGCATTAAGAGGAGTGTAATGGTTGTACCTCTCTTCCTCTCCATCTACCCGGGCTACTTCCCATAAAGGCAGGGTTGCTCGAGGAGGTGTCATTCTGGCTAGATACCGCTCCCAGTATGGCGGGATAGGAGGCGGCCGATAAGTTGACCGGTTCGGAGGTATTAGCTGGTGCATGCTTCTAGGTCTCCTTCTTGTGGCGCAGGGTTGATCGGGCTTCATCATGCTCGATCTTAATATGGAGTTGTTCATTTATATCCACCTGTTCCAAAGCCTTGTCCTAGGCTTTCTGGTAGGTCTCCGGGGGATGCTTGGCAAAAGATCGAAAAAGCCTTCCAGGCCACAGGTTCCTCCGGAAGTTAGCTAGGGTTTCCTTTTCATCAAAAACCCTCATTTAGGTAACTTCCTTGTGATATTTCTCCACATACGACTTCAACGATTCACCCCGCTCTTAGATCACATACTGGAGCAAGACGGGATCCTTGCGACGAAGCTTGATTCCCTAAAACTGAGCACAAAAAGCTATAGTAAGCTTAGTAAAGTAATCAACACTACCTGCTGGTAACTTTCTGAACCACGTCTTGGCACAGTCTGTCAGGGTTGAAGGGAACATCTTGCAAATTGCTGACCGGGTAGCATTCTGAATCTCCATCTGGTGTGCAAAACTCTCGAGGTGACTCACAGGATCTTCGGATCCTGAGTACTTCTCAGTAGGCATCTTGAATTTAGGGGGTAACTTAGCTTCTCTGACTTTCCTTGAGAATGGTGCAATCATCTTCCCCAAGGGGTTCTTCTGGGTTCCCTGGTGCTTTCCTTTCTTCAGCTCTGCCAGCTCTTTCGCCATTCTTGCCATCTGATCTTCGAGGCACTTAGGTCTTTTACTTCCAGATCGAGCTTCCAAACTCTCATCATCTGTTGTCTCTGATCTAGCGATTGTCTCCTTTCACCGTTTTCTATGGTCGCTTTTTTGTCTAAGACTCCTTCTAGATCCAATACTCCCTTCAGCATCGAGGTGTGGAACTCTCGCCTTTGCTTCCGCTCTGGCTACCGGCTGGTTCCTCCTACGAGGTATCTCGACTGTTGACTTCACCAAGCGGGGTCTGAGATCCTCAGGATTAATCGAAGCTGGTAATGGCGGTCCTAGCTTGTCAGACACAGGTATCCGAGTATCCGGTCCCGCGGCCCTAGGCTTCTCGAAGAGTATCCCTTGGTCGATCATCAGGAGGCGGATGGCTTCTACATAAGTCGATGCTTGCTGCTCCATGATATCCCGATTGATCTCCCGTATAGCTGGATCTTGGGGCATGGACCCCGCGTTGGGTGGAGGGATTGGTGTCGGATTGTCGTTTCTTGATCCCTTTCTCTGCCTTTGAACTCTCTTAGTGGAGGCGAGGGACTGGGGTCCCAATGGATCGGGATTAGCTTGCGAGGATCTGAGTCTCATCTCGAAAAAACTTCTGGGCAAAACTAGGATGTTTTTGGTAAATGGTTGGGAGTGTTCCCACAGACGGCACCAAAAGTGTTAACCGAAAATTGTCACTGGGGTGAAAACTCCAATTAATAACTTTAAGGGACCAAGATCTCGACGAATCCCAATTGGAGAGGTATCAAGTAGTTCGGTACCTTAGGAGGTTTGTTTGATGAAATAGATCAAGTATAATGGTCAAAATAGATAAGAAAGACAATATGATCAATAACACAGTTTTTTCTCCATCTTTTTAATTGAAAATCATATCCAATACAAGGATCAATAAAAATCTTCCAAGGCTGTGGATAAAGGAAAAGAACTTATGTTGGTGGGGCTCTCATGCGTGTCGATAAGTAGAAATCTCTGTCTTTTCCTTTTTTGGTCCTTTACTAAGCACAGAACGATATGTAATATATATAGTGCTCCATGTCTGCCGAGCACTCTTCTTGATTGAGTTTAATAACCTAGAGATTTTTAGAGTATTAGTTGACGATCTTCAAAAATATCTTTACCTTCCTATTATGTCACAAATGATCCCTTTTTTGGTGGAGTCTTGATAGAGTTGACTTTGCTTTCAAATAGGTTTCTCAGTGGCGGGAAGGAATCCAACTATATATTGATTTAAATGGTGGCGTTTTAGTGTAGATTTAAACCTGTCTTCTAGGTGCCTCAGTAATTCATTTTTCTTAGAGCTTTAGCTGCTTGGCTGGCGGATTCTGGAAAAAACCTAAGAGGTTAGACTTACTGGATCATGGTAATAGCATGTCCAGGTGCCAGGATACCGATTGATGTAGCGGGGTATCAAGATGGTGTAGTATGAGGTACCTAAGGTAGCCTAAGTCTTTGGAGCCGTGATCCTAGCATGCCTGGGTATCAAGGTGCTAGCTGTTCTTGTAGCGGGATATATGGAAAGCGTGGTATCGGGATACTGGATCCACCAGATAGCGGGTTCATATGACCCGGTCTTTGTTTTTTCAACCCGGAATCTTGGCACTCTCGACCCTGATCCGGATGGGTTGGTATTGCTCCGGGATACTCTAGTCTGGATCCTCTATCGGTAGTAGTTAGATCCTGCCTCCTATCCTAGAATCGAGATGGAAAATTTTTCCTTGCTCCTTCTGCCATTTTTGGCGGTTAACAACCTTCTTCTTCAAATTCCACATAGGAGGCTCCAATGGCCGTAAAGTTAAGTGCAAGATATTCATCACCTTAAGAGTCTTCTTCACTCTCACTATCACTCCATAAGGCGGCAATCACCTTTCCTTTTCTTTTGTCCTTTAAGTTGCCACATTCCATGCAGATGTGTCCGAATCGTCCATATTCAAAGCATTGAATGCCTTTTCTTGAAGTTTTCTCTTGATCTGGCTTGCCTTTCTTGAACACGGTCTTCTTCTTGAAGTCATTCTCTCTAAAGTTGTAGCTATTCTTTTGTAGCTTCATAAATCTCTTGAACCTCTTCACCACTAGAGCCATCTTTTCATTTGAGTTATCATCCTTCCTATCATGCTTGGAGGTCTTCAAAGCAATCCTTTTTTCTTCACAGGAGGTAAATATGTAGGAACCTTTGTAGACTTATAGGCAAAAACCCTTCCAATTACTTCACTCGGCTTCATCTTCTTATAGTCACTTTCAAGTGCCGTCACCTTTGATTCGAATCGATCGTAAAGTGAGCTCATAATTTTTTGCTTGATCCTCCTATCTGAGTATGAGTCACCTAGTTAATGGCTTTTATTCACGATGTCCATCAACTTCACTTGAAAGTCATTAATGCACTCATGCTCCTCCATCTTAATAATCTCAAATTGTGTTTAAAGCACTTGGAGCTTAGAGTCTTTCACCACTTCAGTTCCCTCATGTGCAGTTTCTAAGATCTCCCAAACTTCATGTGCATTTTTGGTGATTTGATTGAGTTTATATTGGTTCACATCAATTGCACAAAATAAAGCATGCATTGCCTTATTGCTCCATTTCGAAGCTTAAAACTTTTAGGCACTCCATTGAGCCTTGGGCGTGGGCACAATAGTTCCATCTTCGGCGGTCATGGTTGGTGGTGTGTATCCATCCTCAATCACCATCGAAACCCTATCATCTATCGCCGATAGATAGGACTCCTTCATCCCTTTCCATGAGGAGTAATTTTCACCCTTGAGCAATGGTGGTCTCATGCTCGACGCTACCTCATTACTTAGTGTTTGGGTCAATGTATACAAATGAAAGTATGCGCAACAAGTGCAAGACACTAAAGACAAGAGCAAGGATCACCTAAGTATGTCTAGAAACCTGCTCTGATACCAATTGAAAATACACGGGGCATGTCTAATACAACTTAGAGGGGGGGGGGGGGGGGGGGGGGGGTGAATGGATTGTTAATCAGATTAGTTACAAATTTTTCGGATTAGTCATGATTACAAAAATAACTCGTTGAATTGATTTACATTGAAACTATTAACGATGTGTATAAAACTATCTAGAGAGGGGGTGAATAGATTTTAATCAAGTTAATTATCAATTTTTCTTCATTAGTCAATATTCAGTATAAACCCTTTTCTAGTTAAAACAACAATCAAGTGTAAAGTGCAGAAAATAAATAACACTTTATTTTTATATGGAAACCTTCAACAAGGAAAAACCACGGGCTAGTATGTGTGCCACACACAATCCTCGAATCCACTATTTGTAATGGTATTTAAAACTTAGGTTGACCACGTCAAACACTATATGGTCACTAACCCACCACTACTACCCAACGGGCCTTTAATAGCAAACCTAGATTAATTTGCTTACAGACTAAGAAAACTTAGCCACAAGACTTAGTTCTCACTAAACAGATTAACAAACTAAGTGGATATCATGATATTCAAATATACAATCAATACAAAGTTACACTTAAAGCTTATTTAGGATGAAAGATGACAATAATCACAATTCTAAATATTAATATTGCTATATGACATGACATACAACATAGCTATCAAAGATAAAATAATCCTAGGTGTTATAGCTATAAAATTACAACTCATAATCAAACAACACAATAATCTCAATCTTGTATTTAGAATATGATATAAAAGCATACAAGTTATAAAAGAGATTAATTGCTAAGCAAAAACACTAAAATGAATGAAGATAGTGTTCAACTTACCAAACTATGTGTGTTGAAGAAGACCCATGCATAGATACATCCTAGATTATCTTAGATGATGTTTAGATTATGTTTGATGCACATGGAAATGAGTTTTAAGAATTAAAGAAGCAATCTTGATGCTTTTTCTCTTAAAAATCTATCTTTCTCTTTTAGGGTTCTTGATGATTAAAGAGTGTGTTCAAAGAGAGTGACATAATGGTATATTTATAGAAAACAATAAAAGGCTAGGTGAAAAGATACGTTTGCCCTTGAAACCGCAAGCCGACCAAATCGTCAAATTGAATCCCGAGAGAACAAGGGATCAACAGGGGTTTCATTCCGCGATTTCAAAACCGATGATCATAACCGCAAAAATAAACCCGAGAGATGAAATCAACCAAGTATAAATGGCAGTTTTGAACGGCGGTCATGGCCGACGATCATAACCGCAGAATCCTTCTAGAGACTTTTGGAATCAAACGTCGGTTCCATTCAGCGTTATTGCCGCCGATCAAACCTCCGTTTCATCAGTTGTGGTGAAACCAAAAGAGAAGCCAAAGATATTCTCTGAAGGTGATCCTTGCGTTAAACCAAGCACAGATCATGCATACACGGACGTTTCTGAACAATATTTGGGAAATGAATTATTAGACACACTAACAAGATACAACAAAGAAGTGCAAGTGTGAAATGTGACATGTGAAGAGAATGCACACAAGAGCAATGAACATATATGCAAGCATGGCAAGTGTGTGTGTGTGTGTGCGCGCTACTAAATCTCTTCAATGAAAACTAAGCATAAGAGATAAACCTTTGGAGTGCTTATCAACTTCAGGTCTTGAGAGGGCATTTGAGCTTGATCACCAACACCTAAGCTACCCTTACATTTCAAACCCCAATTGTGGTTTGTCACTAAAATAAGCCAATCAATCTTTGAGGAACTTACAATCTCCCCCTTTGGCTATTTTGTGACAAAACCACCACTCATATTGATCTTCACAACAAAGATTAATCCAAAGGTCAACAAAGATTTTCTTCAATACAAAGAGATATGTAAAAGATAAAAACTTCAAGTTTTCAATCTCTTGTAGAACAACCAATCCTTCAAAACAAAGAACTACACTTTCCAAAGCAAGTGTACATTAGGTGATTAAGTGAAAACAAAAACAATCATTTGCATTTAAAGAAATCAAGCAACATTAAACAATGAATGTGCAATGCAATGCTCCCCTTCAATGGGTTACTCCCCCTTAATATGCAATCTCTCAAACATGCGAATTGGCTACTCTAAATAAGCACTCTCCCTAATCACATACTACTCCCCGTTTTTATCATGAGAAAGGCAAAGGAGTTTCCCTAACTGGGTCACTTGTAGCAAAGAGAGATAGTAGCATACAAAACATTTGCATGGTCATTATACAAGAACATTATGCAGGTCAATTAGTTGGAGAGAAACAAGGAGATTTATTTTATGAAAAATGTGTGATAAATATGCTTTGCATGCAAGACATGTTGCATTCAAGTCCAATATTCAATGGTATTTGGCAAAATAAATGACAAAGGTTTCCTTAAGGAATTCAAACCGATTTTACCATTTGTCATGAATCAAAGCAAGGATATAGAGTTATCAATCATTCAATTTAAGGAGCATCAATATCGAATGTTATAAGAAAAACTTGGCATGAGCGACTTTTTGCACCCTATTCGATTTTTCCGGGAAAATACTCGTATGATAGTAGCCATGTTTGACAAATAAAGAAAGAGAGACATTGGATTTTGAAATCCTTAGACCAGATATAAGATCCTTTATTCATTTGAGTCTCATAAGTTTTTCACACATAGTTTTGCAATTAAGAATATGCAATCATTAATTCATGCTTTTTCATTTGAGCATGTCATTTGAATTTCATGCTTTTCATATTTAGCATGTCATTTAAAGAATCATCATGTCATAAAGAATAATCATAGGTCATTCAAAGAGTACTTCCTAAGTATATCTCCTAGTCCAAAAATGCATGTTTGACATAAATATGACATGGATTGCAATCAAAGCAAGGTTTACACTTATTGAAGAATATATCATATAAGTATATGTGCAACCAAGATATTCAAGCAATTAATAAAAACACATAATGTATATCAAATTTTTTGTATGTGACAATTATGCAATATTGCTCTCTTTGCTTGAGTTCCCCTTTATGGGGTCAATCACCAATACACATCACTCCACGAGACATATCCCAATAGATCTACTAAGTGTTTTAAACCTAGTTTCATCTAAGGGTTTAGTGAATAAGTCCGCTAGTTGATCAATAGTACCTGCATGTTCAAGTACTATGCATTTGTTCTCAACTAGTTCTCTTATGAAATAATATCGGATTTCAATATGCTTAGTCTTAGAATGTTGCACCGGATTATTATAAATGTCAATAGCACTCATATTATCACAAAAGAGGGTTAGAGTACCTTGATTGAATCCGTAATCTACTAGTATTTGCTTCATCCAAAGGAGTTGCATGCATCCACTATCTACGGCAATGTACTCAGCTTCAAAGGTGGACAAGGAAATAAAGTTTTATTTCTTGGAAAACCAAGACACCAAGTTGTTCCCTAGGAAGAAGCAACTGCCCCTTGTGCTTTTCCTATCATCACAATTTCCTGCCCAATCCGCATCACTAAAGCCAACTAAGCCAGCATTAGTGTCAAAAGAGTACCAAATCCCAAAGTTGGATATCTCATTCACATAATGAATGATTCTCTTAACGGAAGAGAGATGGGACTTCTTAAGATCTGATTAGTACCTAGCTCACACACCCACATTGTAGGAGAAAAATAAACAAATAAAAGTGTTACACGCAGCGGAAGCGATACTAAAGACGATTTAGTGACTTTTAAAATTTTTCCTTTATGAACCTTAAACCCTTTTAATCAATAAACATGCATATATATCAACAAAAGTAAATTACCTCTTGTCGCGTGATCCGATTGACTTACGTCGATGGTAATCCGCAAGACCTTCAATCCGAGCACAAACGTGGATCACCTAGGAGCGTGGTCTCCCTTTCCTTTGAATTGCAAACCTGTGAATGGACCAAACAAATACTTTCTTTTCTTTGTTAGTCACAAAACAATCAAAAGAATGTCAAAATTATTCCGGTCACTTTTGAGTTCACAATCTTATGATTGAAACTCGCGTGAACCTAGATCGATATCGTATACACAAGCTTATTGATGTTTAAGCAATTGTATACTATCAAAGAATAATTTTTCACTCCTTTTTGTCTCTATAGAATAAAAACTCTCTTAGAATTAAGAAGAAGAAGAAAGAAAATAAAAACTCAAGCACAAATTCATTGATGTGGCCGCACACTATAAGAACATATATATAGGTTGGCCGAATTTTTCTTCTTTTTCCTTTAGGGTTGCCGAATTCTATGTAGTATCTAATTAGGGTTGGCCGAATTTCATCATGTCACTTATATAGGGTGACTGAAATTCAACCCTAATTCTTTTTAACTTTATAGACTTCAAACCCTAATCCAACTCTTTTATTTTATTCTTTTATTTGACTAAATAAAAGACTCCTTATTTGATTAAATAAATAATACTAATTTATTTATTTACTTATCAAACAAGTCTTTTACTTTTAGGAAAGATTTGTTTCTTTAATTAAACAATTAATCAATAAATCAATTAATTCTTATTTAATTAAAACAAATGAAACAAAATAATATTTTTAGATCAAAACCTTAACCTAGCCGCCCCATTTATATATAAGATGGGCCTAATATTATTTTCCTATTTCATTTAATCCATTGGACTTTAAATAAAAAAAGCCCACATGTGAACAAGACCCATTCTTACTAAAAGAAACAAGCACACATGTCTTTCATTAATATATTAATATAATTGAGCAGCCCATTACTTAAATAATGTGCAAATTATATTCTTAATATATTAAATGCAATTCTAGATGGACCCTTAAATTGGTCCGGTAGAATATATCAAGTGGTCCATGCAAGTCCGTGTGGATTGGGGATCTTGGCGGGCCATCTAAATTTAAGCTTCAATAGACATAACCTAATCACAATCGACAAATGATTCACTTAGGTCCGATCCATTAATTTTAACTCATTCCACTAAAGAGCTAAAACTGAACTCTTAAATAAAGATAGAAAAGGAAGATGCTCCTCATTCATACCCTAGACAATCATATTGGAGATAGTGTATCCTCGTGATTAATATCAGTAATCGCCAAGAGTTCATAGACCGCCTATAACTCTCCAAGTTACCATATTTACTCATATGACCACGTTTTGAACTTGGATATTTTGACTTGTCCAGAAGCCATGTTTTCAATAGACACTATTGAAAACTCAACGTTGAGATTTAATATCCAATTACCTCCAAACATCCATATGATGATATTATACTCTCATTTAATTAAATGGAGCCACGATGTCCATATCTATAAATGAAGTCCTCTATCGATTAACAAATGAATATCACCAAACTATCGAGGATAGACTATGCGATATAATCGTACTCATTGATAACTCAAATGATATCACTTGCAACCATAAGTCCATCATTTATCTCAGGATTAAGATAGACTCTCCGATTGTCCTGATAATAAAAAGACTATTATCTATTGACGGTTCTAGATAAAGCTTTTCATTGTGATCCAGTTCAATGCACCCGGTGCACTAGATCCTTTTGCTCGAAGACACTCCGATGATTTTAGACTCATCATATCTCATTTGATCCCACTCAAATGCTAGCAAAAGAATTCTACAACTTTAACAAGATAAAGGTGCCCAACCTTTAACTTAAGTTGTGAACAATATTCAAGACTAACTAAAGAATTGTGTCTACCACATACATATCCAGATGTACGAACAATTCTTCTTTTCCCATAGTCTTTAGACCTTATGATTATTTACTTTGACAATTATAATACAAACTATAAATGCTATACGATTTGTTAAACCAGAAATAACTTTATTAATATGAAAAAGATTGTTAATTACAACATTACACTCTTGCTATTGAGCATAATCCTAACACACACCCACACCCACACCCACACTAAAAGAAATATCGGGTCTAGTTGCGGTCAAATAAAGCAAGCTACCAATCATACCCTTATATAGAGTTTGTTCCACACTTTTTTCACTAGCATGCTTGCATAGCTTAAAAGTGGTACTCATGGGTGTATCACAATGTTCGGCATTTTCAAGACCAATATTCTTTATTAGCTTATTAGCATATTTAGCTTGGGTTATAAAAATCCCATCATTTAATTGCTTAATTTGTAAACCTAGGAAGTAACTAAGCTCACCAACAAGACTCTTCTCAAATTCATGAGACATAACATCAACAGATTGTTGGAGCTTGGTGTTCTTGGTTGAGCCAAATATAATGTCATCAACATAGATTTGAGCTATAAATAACTCTTTTCATCTTTGTTTCTCTTGATGAACAAGGTCTTGTCAACACTACCCTTTGTGTAGTCATTGTCAATAAGAAATTGAGTGAGATGCTCATACCAAGCCCTCGGTGCTTGTTTCAACCCATATAGTGCCTTCTTAAGGCGATAAATATGGTTAGGGTGGTATGCATCCACAAACCCCTTAGGTTGTTCAACAAACACTTCCTCTTGTAATAAGCCATTGAAAAAGGCACTCTTCACGTCCATTTGGTGCAATTTGAACTTGTGCACACAAAATATGGACCAGAGAAGCCTAATGGACTCTAAACGGGCAACGGGAGCAAATGTCTCCTCAAAATTGATACCCTCAATTTGAGAGTACCCTTGTGTAACAAGCCTTGCCTTGTTACACACAATGTTGCCATCCTCATCGGATTTGTTCCTATAATCCATTGGTGCCTAGGAACTTGAGTCAAAACCTCATTCTTTTCGAATTAGTTTAGCTCTTCTTGTATGGCAAGAACCAAAAATTCATTATTTAAGGCCTCATCAACCTTTTTGGGTTCTATTTGAGAGGTGTAGGATGTGTAGCTATTAAGATTAGCTATTTGACGCCTAGTCCTAACACCCTCATTCACATCTCCAATAACATCATCTTTGTTATGGACATGTCTAACCTTTGGAGCGGGTTTTTTAGAGTTTAAAAAGGAACTCTATCAAGAGGTTGTGTGTTCTCTTCTTCAAGGTTAGATGTCCCAATAATAGAAGTCTCCATAACCTTATCCAAAGGAGAATCATCTACTACAAAAATCTCCTCCTCATGGTCACTAGACTTGAGCCTATTATCATAAATGACAACATTAGATGATTTCATGAAGCTCCAAGTCTTCAATTTGAAAACTCTATAGGCTTTACTATTCAAGGCATAGCCAATAAAAATAGCCTTATCACTCTTAGCATCAATCTTGCCAAGTTGATCACGGTTGTTTAGAATGTAGCATGTGCTTCCAAAAGAATGGAAGTAGCTTACATTTGGCTTTCTACCTCTCCACCACTTATAGGAGGTTTGCCTAGTAACGGGCCTTAGAAAGACTCTATTTCCTTATAGCATGCAATATTGACGGTTTCAGCCCAAAGGTTCCTAAGGACATTGTTGCTAAGCAACATGACACGGGCCATCTCTTGAAGGACCCTATTCTCCCTCTCAATAACTCCATTTTGTCGAGGTGTCCTAGAAGCCGAAAACCCATGGGAGATGTCTAAGCTATTACTATAGCTTTCAAAGGTGGCATTCTTAAATTCTCTCCAATGGTCACTTCTAATCTGTTTAATGCTTTTAATTTTAGAGTCTTTTTCATTTTAAAGTTTAGTTCAAAGCATTTTAAACTTATCAAAAGTTTCGGGTTTTTCTC